>PVJD01000804.1:0-349366 GCA_004026545.1 Mormoops blainvillei | reverse complement strand
GTGATGGAATCTCAAGTGGGAAGGGGTTAGGGCTGTTATTGGGGAGGACCGTGGGCGGCAAGATAATAGGTGTGGATCTTCTTCTGTGGTCAGTGAGACCCGCTGCAAGGTTTGACCAGAGTGGGATCGTGATTTCTTCCTTTAGTTATTACCTCACCTCTCTGCTCCCCTTTATAGTGGAAGTCATCAGGAGAGTTCTATGAGCCTGATAAATAGTTTTTCTCCACCAAATCTCTATTTAATTTCCAGATATTTGTGGATTGTGTTGTAGGTAACTTATTGTTACTGATTTCTCATTTAATTCCATTTAGGTCAAAGAACAAAGTATGTACAATGTCAGTCCTTGTAAGGTGGGAGTTATCTCACGACCCAGTATATACAGTCTCTTGGTGAATGTGCCTTGAGCCCTAGAATAGAGTATATTCTACAGTTGTTGGGTGTCGTTCTAATACTATGTTAGGTCATGTTGCTTGATTGTTATGTTCAGATCTCTTATTTCCTTATGATTTGTTTAGTTATTATTATCAATTTATTTAGCAATAGTTTCATCATTTTATCAATTACTGTGACAGTGTTTAATTCCTCAAGTAGGATTGTGGAATTTTCTGTTTCTCCATTAATTCTGGTTTTATTTTCTTCATGTATTTTCAAACACTGTTATAAGATGCATGTACATTGACCTTTGGTATGTTTTTTGATGAATCAACCCTTTTATTATCATGAAACATCTCTTTGTGCCTCTGGGAATGCTTCTTGTTTTGAAATATACTTTGATATATTGCCACTCCAGTCTTCTCATGCTTACTGTGTGCATGTATGTCTTTTTCCATCTGTTTTCTTTGAGCTGAGCTGTGTCTATATTTAAAGTGTGCTTCTTGCACACAGCATGTGATAAGGCTTGCTTTTTTTCAATCGAGTCTGACAATCTGTGCCTTTTAATTAATTGGTGGGTTTTTTTCATGTAATTATTGGTATGGTTATATTTAGGTCTCTACTTTTACTGTTTGTATTTTATTTTCCTCCTGTCTTTTTTGTTCCTCTGTTGTTACTCCTGTCTTCTTTAGGTCAATTGATTAAAATTTGGAATTCCATACACATTAATTTAATTACCATTTAGCCATACTGTTTGCATTTTTACTTTTCATTTTTAGTGGTTGCTTTAGATAAGATGGTATACATCCATAACTTTTCACAGTCTGCTTAGAGTTAATATTGTACCAGTTCATGTCAAATGAGGAACCTTGCAGTCTTCCACTCCCCTATCCTTTATGCTATAGTTGTCACAGGTATTGCATCTACATATGCCATCAGTCACACCCTGTGATTTCAAAGCTTTTTTGCTATAAAAAATTTAGGAGGAAAAGAGACTCTTCTTTGTATGAATATACTTACCAGTTCAATCATCACAGAAGTTCCAGGTTACCATTTAGCATCATTTTTTTCAGCCTGATGAAACAAACCACTTCTCCTAGTGAAAATCTGCTGGCAATAAATTCTCTTGGCTCTCTCATTAATCTGGGGTATTTTGGGAATTGCTGGATCATAGGTGTATGTTTAGCATTATAGGAAACTACCATATAGTTTTCAAACATCATTGTATAATTTTACACTTCTGCAAGCATTGTATGAGATTTCTGTTACCTCCTGCATTGGTATTGTTTTTAAGCCATTTTACCTGATAAAAGTTTAAATCGATCTGTATTTTTACTTCTTTTCCAATGTTTTTTTTTTTTTTCACATTTGGTATTATGTTTCCTAATCAGATTTTGCATAGAGATGGTGACATCAGACATCCTTTCCTTCTTCCTGATTTTCTGGAATTTATTCATTATTTTATCGTTTAATATGGTATTAGCTCCACGTACTTTTGTAGATGCTTATTTATTAAATTGAGGACATTTCCTCCAATTACTAATTTTCCAAGAGTTTTCAATCATGCATAACCATTGAATTTTTTTCATATTTTCTCCATTTATTGAGATATTTTCCTTTATTCTGTTAATGAAAATAATTAAATTGTTTTTAATTGTTAAAGTAACATTGCATTTCTTGACTAAATCTCGCATGTTCATGATATATTATCTTCATAACATATTGCTAGATTCAACTTGCTAATGTTTTTAAAGGATTTTTACATGAGGGATATTAAGTCTGTGATTTTCCTTTCTGTAATGTCTTATTCTGGTTGGTTTTGGTGTCTGGGTTATGCCAACCTCATAAAGTCAATTTTTGGGAAGTATTCCCATCACTTCCTACTTAAGCATTTGATAGAATTTGTCAGTGAGCCTGAATGTTTCTTTCTGATACAGTTTAAAATTATGATTATAATATCTTTAGCAGAAATGTGTCCATTCCAAATACCTGTAGTAGTTTTGGTAAGTTTTGTTTTTAAAGGAATTTGTGCCTTTCATCTAACTTTTTAGAACTTTGGGCTAACAGGTTTGTTTTTTTAAATAGGAATTTCTATTGTCCTTTTAATGCTTTTATGATTTGTAATGATGTTTCTTCTTTTAATCCTGATATTGATCATTTGACTTTTTTTGCGTTTGGCTTTGGCATTTAATCATTCTTCCTAAGGGTTCAGCAACTTTTTTTGTAAGATATTTGACCCTCTTCTTTTATTCTTTTATTTTTATTGTGGTAAAAAACACATAACATATATTTACCCTCTTAACAATTTTTATGTGTACAGTATAGTATTGTTAACTGCATCCACATTTATGTGTACAGTATAGTATTGTTAACTGCATCCACATATTTTTGTACAACAGATCTCCAGAACATTTTCATCATGAAAGAATGAAGCTTTTCCCATGAACAACTTCCTGTTTCTCCTTCCCTCCAGTCTCTGGTAACTCTCATTCTACTTTTGATGTTTCTACAGGGTCCAGCACGAATAACACCCCCTTTTTATTACAAAATGTTTTATTATAAAGTCATAAACATGTAATTCTGTAACAACAATATCACACTCAAGCACACCATATGACATTTTAGGTGAAATATTCAAATTAAAACTATAAATTATTACACCCATATCATTACCCTACCAATCACACTGAAGCAGGTGCTACTTCTGTGGGGCCCTGTATTATTTTAGATACTCCACAGAAGTGGAATACTGCATTTGTCTCTTCGCGACTGACATATTTCATTTAACATAGTATCCTCAAGTTTCATCCATGTTGTAGGAAAAGTTAGGATTTCCTTCTTTTCTAAGGCTCACGTGTAAGTGGAATTTAATGAACAAAACAAACAAATGAGCAAAATAGAACCAGGGACATGGAAATAAAGAATAAGCTGACAGTGACCACAGGGAAGAGGGAGGCAGATAATGGGGGAAAGAAGTGAATGAATAATATTCCATTTTATTTATTTACCACTTTTTCTTTATCCACTCATTTGATGATGGGCATTCAGGTTGCTTCCATGCCTTGGCTAACATAGGTGTGTAAATATCCTTTCAAGATTCTGTTTTCAACTCCTTGAGCTATATATCGAGAAGTGGGATCAAGGGATCACATGATAGTACTATTGTTAATTTTTTGAGCAGTCTCTCTACTGTTTTCCATAGTACCTGCATCATTTCACAACCTTACCAACAGTACATTAATGTTTTCTCCACATCCTTTCCATAACTTGTTATTTTCTGTCTTTGATGTTTGTTTGTTTTTTTATAATGGCTCTTCTAACAGGTGGATATGGTACCTCATTGTGAGTTTGTTTGCATTTTCCTGATAATATTTTATGTTTAGCACCTTTTCACATGCAATTGGCCATTTGTGTCTCTTCTATAGAGAAATGTTTATTGAAGTCCTTTGCCAATTTTTTAGTCAAGTTATTTGTTTTTAGTTAATGAGTTGTAGAAATTATTTTTATGTTCTGGGTATTAACCCCTGATGTACTATATAGCTTGCATCTATTTTGTCCCATTCTATAGGTTGCTTTTACAGTGTACTGTTGGCTGCACAGACTTTTTTTATTGTTAAACTACAGTTGTCCCACATTTGCCCTGTTGCTCTCTGCTGCCACGCCCACTCACCCTCCTACCCCACTCTCACAGTCAATCCCTACCCACTTGTCCATGCCCATGGGTCCTTCATACGTGTTCCTTGACTTGCCCCTTCCCCATCTTTCCTGGGTTATACCCCTCCCCTCTGATCACTATCAGTTTGATCTTTATTTCCACGTCTCTGGTTCTATTTTCCTCGTTTGTTTGTTTTGTTCATTAGGTTCCACTTATAGGTGAGATCATATGGTATTTGTCTTTCGCTGCCTGGCTTATATCATTAAGCATAATAACCTCCAATTCCATCCATGTTGTTGCAAAGGGTAGGAGTTTCTTCTTTCTTTCTGCTGCATAGTATTCCATTGTGTAAATGTACCACAGTTTTTTGATACACTCACTTACTGATGGACACTAGGGCTGTTTCCAGGACTTGGTTATTATAGATAACTCTGCTATGAACATTGGGGTGCATAGGTACTTTTGAATTGGTGTTTTGGGATTCTTAGGGTATAATCCCAGCAGTGGAATCACTGGATCAAAAGGCAGGTCCATTCTTACATTTTTGAGGAAATTCCATACTGTTTTCACAGTGGCTGCACCAGTCTGCACTCCCACCAACAGTGTGCTAGGGGGACCTTCTCTCCACAACCTCACCAGCACTTGTTTGTTGATTTCTTAAAGATGGCCATTCTGACCAGTGTGAAGTGGTATCTCATTGTGGTTTTAATTTGCATCTCTCTGATGGCTAGTGATGTTGAGCATTCTTTCATATGTCTCTAGGCTCTCTGTATGTCCTCCTTGGAGAATTGTCTATTCAGGTCCTTTGCCCATTTTTAAATAGGATTGTTTGTCTTCCTGGTACGGAGTTGTGTGAGTTCTTTGTATATTTTGGAGATCGAACCCTTGTCTGATGTATCATTAGCAAATATGCTTTCCCATACAGTTGGTTCCCTATTCATATTGTTGATGTTTCTTTAGCTGTGCAGAAGCTTTTTAATTTGATGTAGTCCCATTTGTTTATTTTTACCTTATATCCCTTGCCCTAGGAGATGTAGCAGTGAAAATATTGCTGCATGGGATATCTGAAATTTACCTGCCCATGTTTTCCTCTAGGACTTTTATGGCGTCATGACTTATATTTAATTCTTTTATCCATCTTGAGTTTATTCTGGTGTATTATGTAAGTTAGTGGTCGAGTTTCATTTTTTTGCATGTAGCTGTCCAGTTCTCCCAACTCCATTTATGGAAGTCTATTTTTATGCTCCATTTTATGCTCCTACCCCCGTTGTCAAATATTAATTGACCATAGAGACGTAGGTTTATTTCTGGGCTCTCTATTCTGTTCCATTGATCTATGTGTCTGTTTTTATGCCAGTAACAGACTATTTTGATTACAGTGGCTTTGCAATATAGTTTGATGTCAGGTATTGTGATCCTTCCTACTTTGTTCTTCTTTCTCAAAATTTCTGAGGCTATTTGGGGTCATTATCATTCCATATAAATTTTTGAAATATTTGCTCTATATCTGTGAAATATGTCATCAGTATTTTGGTAGGAACTGTGTTGAAAATATAGATTGCTTTGGGTAGCATGAACATTTTAATGATGTTAATTCTTCCAATCCATGAACATGGTACATTCTTCCATTTATTTGTGTCTTCCTAAATTTCTTCCTTCAGTGTTGTATAGTTTTCTGAATACAGGTGTTTAACCTCCTTAGTTAAGTTTATTCCTAGGTACTTTATTTTTATTGTTGCTATAGTAAATGGGATTTTCCCCTTGATTTCTGCTTCTGATATTTCATTGTTGGTGTACAAAAATGCCTTCAATTTCTGAATATTGATTTTGTATCCTGCTATTTTGCCAAATTCACTTATTAGGTTGAGTAGTTTTTTCGTGGAGTTTGTAGGGTTTTCTATGTGCAGTATCATGTCATCCGCAAACAGTGACAGTTTTACTTCCTCCTTTCCAATTTGGATTCCTCTTAATTCTTTTTCTTGTCTGTTTGCTGTGGCTGGAACCTCAAATACTGTGTTGAATAGAAGTACTGAAAGCAGACACCCTTGTCTTGTTCCTGATGTTAGGGATAAAGCTTTTAGTTTTTGTCCATTGAGTATGATGTTGGCTGTAGGTTTCTCATACATGGCCTTTGTTATGTTGATGTATGCTCTCTCTATTCTAACTCTGCTGAGTGTCTTTATGATAAGTGGGTGCTGTACTTTATCAAATGTTTTTTCAGCATCTTTTGATGTGAGGTTTTTGTCTTTCATTTTGTTTATGTGATGAATCACAATTATTGATTTATGTATATTGTGCTATTCTTGCAACCCTGGGATGAATCCCACTTGATCATGGTGTATGATTTTTTTAATGTATTGCTGGATGTGATTTGCCAATATTTTGTTGAGGATTTTAGCATCTATGTTCATCAGTGATATTGACCTGTAGTTTTCTTTCTTTGTTGTGTCCTTACCTGGTTTTGGGATTAGGATGGTGCTGGTCTCATAAAAAGATTTGGAAGTCTTCCCTCTTCTTGGATTTTTTGGAATAGTTTGAGAAGGATACGGCTTAGCTCTTCCTTAAATGTTTTATAAAATTCTCCTGTGAAACAGTCCAGTCCAGGGCTTTTGTGTGCCAGGAGTTTTTTGATTGCTATTTCCATTTCACTAGCTGTTATCAGTGTATTCAGGCTTTCTGCTTCTTCTTGACTCAGTTTTGGAGTATTATATGTTTCTAGAATTATGTCTATTTCACCTAGGTTTTCAAATTTCTCAGCATATAGTTGTTCGTAGTAATTTCTTATGACCCTTTGTGTTTCTGTGATATCAGTTGTAATTTTGCCTCTTTCATTTCTGATTTTATTATTTGGGTCCTCTCTCTTCTTAATGAGTCTGGTTAAAGACTTGTAGATTTTATCTTTTCAAAGAACTATCTCCTGCATTTATTGATCTTTTGAATTGTTTTATTAGTCTCCATGTCATTTAATTCTGGTCTGATTTTGATTATTTCCTTCCTTCTACTCACTTTGGGTTTTGTTTATTGTTGTTCCTTTAGTTTTTGTAGATGTAGGGTTAGGTTGTTCATTTGAAATGTTTCTATCTTTTTTAATATAGGCCTGTATTGCTATGAACTTCCCTCTCAGGACTGCCCTCGCTGTGTCCCATAGGTTTTGGGTTGTTGTGTGTTCATTTTCATTTGTTTCCAGAAACTGTTTTATATCTTCCTTGATCTCATTGTTTACCCATTCATTGTTTAATAACATGTTATTTGGTCTCTATGTATTTTAATGTTTTTGAGTTTTTTCCTTGAGGTTGGTTTCTAATTCAAGCCAATGTGATCTGAGAAAATGCTTGATATGTTTACAATTTTCTTGAATTTGTTGAGGCTTATTTTGTGTCCTATCACGTGGTCTATCTTTGAAAATGTTCCATGTGCATTTGAAAAGAATGTACATTTTGCTTCTTTTGGGTGACAGGTTCTATATATATCAGTTAAGGCCATTTGATCTAGTGTGTCATTTAGTGCCACAACTTCCTTATTGATTCGTTGTTTGGAAGATCTGTCCATTGTTGATAGTGGGATGTTAAATCCCCTAGTATAAGCGTGTTGCTGCCTATATCTTTCTTGAAGTCCTCCAGGTTTTCGTTATATATTTGGGTGCTATATTGTTTTCCAACCCTTACTTGCATTCTGTGTAAGTCTTTTGTCTTAGGTGGGTCCCTTGTAGATAGCATATTTGCTGGTTGTGTTTTCTTATCCATTCAGCTACCCTATGTCTTTGAATGGAACATTTAATCCATTTACATTTAAGGTTTTTAATAGGTATTTATTCATTACCATCCTTTCCCTTTGTACCTGTGTTCCTCTCTCTCTGTTTCAACTTCTTCCTAAAGCAGTCCCTTTAGCATCTCTTGCAATGCTGCTTTGGGGGAATGTATTCCTTTAGCCTTTTTCTTTTTTTTTAATCCGGGAAACTATTTAACCTTCCATTTTAAATGAGAGCCTTGCTGGCTTGAATAGTCTTGGTTGCAGGCCCTTGCTTTTCATTACTTGGACTATTTCATGGCAATCCCTTCTGGTCTGGAGTGTTTTTGTTTAGAAATCAACTGATAGCTTCATCTAAGCTCCTTTGTAAGTAACTCGCTGTTTCTTTCTTGCTGCCTTTAAGATTCTCTCTTTGTCTTTTATTTTTCTATTGTAATTGTGATTTGTCTTGTTGTAGGGCCTCTTTGAGTTCATCTTGATTGGGACTCTCTGTGCTTCCTGAACCTGCATGACTCTCTCACCAACCAAATTGGGACAGTTTTCTGTCATTATATCTTCAAAGAGGTCTATCCCTTGCTCCTTGTCTTCTCCTTTTGGTATCCCTATGATGCAAATATTGTTACATTTCATGTTGTACCAAGGTTCCCTTAAAGTATCATCATTCTTCTCGAGTTTTTTCATTTTTTTATATTGGTGTTTTTTTCTACCTTGTCTCCCAACTCGCTGACTCAATCCTCTGCTTCATTTGACCTGCTTTTAATTCATTCTAGTGTATTCTTCATTTCATATATTGCATTCTTTATTTTCAACTGGTTCTTATTCAAGTTTTCTATGCCTTTTTTCATGCTGATATAGTTTCCATTAAGTCCCTTGTAGTTCTAAGTTCCTTGAGCATACTTATAACCATTACTTTGATCTCTATATCTGATAAATGGCTTGCCTCGATTTCATTTAGCTCTTTCTCTGGAGATTCAACCTTTTGTTCTTTTCAGGGTTGTTTCTTTGTCTCCCCCATTTTTGGTGTCTCTTTGTGTTTTTTCTGTGTATTAGATGATTGATCTGCTTTGACTCTCTGTCTTGTGGCATGGCCTTATGTGTTAGGAGTCCTGTGGGACCCAGTGGTACAGATTCCTTGATCTCCTGATGGTCATGCTACAGGAATGTCCTTTGTGTGGGTTCTGTGAACTCTCCTGTTGTACTTGCATCCTGTTATTGGCCTTTTCATTGGTGAGAATTCCCCTCCAGCTGGCTAAGAGGCTTAACGCCCACCACGTCTTGTATGTTATATAGGTGCTAGCAGAATAAAGCAAAACAACACAAAAACAAGAAACCCCCCACCACCACAACAGCAATATCAATGACAAGAGAACAAAGAAAAATAAAAGCAGAAAGAAAAATGCAATAGTAAAGAAAGGGGAAAAGAAAAAAAGTATGAGAAGACCAAAGGAAAAAAAGTGATTATGAGAGGAGAAAGGGGAAGAGAGCTAATACTAGTAATGAGTTGAAAGAGGAAAATGAGGAAAAGGACACAGAGAAAGTAACAAAAATAATAAAAGGAGAGATGAAGGGAAAAATGGAATAATCAAAGATGAGTGAAATAGGAGAAATGATAGAAAAATTAGCACACCAAAAATGAAAGAAAAATAAAAAAGATTTTTTAAAAAAGGCTACGATAAATAAAAAATAGCAAAAATAATAAGAAAAGAACCAAGGGGATTTGTCTCAATAGAGTTTAGTGTTTGCCTGCTGCCTTTTCCCTTTGAATACTGCTCTGATGTCTTGAGTCTGGCGTAAGCCAATGTCAGGTACTGTCCACATCTGGCCCTTGGCAGCCTTTTTGAAGCTACAAGTAATCCACTATTTGTGGCTGATTCCTCCTGGCTTGGCTGCTCCTGAGATGGGCAAAGCTGCCCTGTAAAGCTGACTTTTATCAACACTAGGTCCAGGGGTGGGTCAGCAAATGTTCCAAGTCACCACAGGATTTGCCTCTGCCTGTCTCTGCCTGTTCGCCTGCTGTCAATCTTAGACTATTTGCAGACCCAACTGTTTCTGAGAGGGCTTCTGGAGGAAACAGGGGGCTTTCATTCCTGGATCTTCCATGGAAGGGGCCTTTCAAACTTCAGGAAGATGGTGGGTGTGTTCCCCCTCCCGAGCCACTAGTCTGAGGCTGTCCAGGATTATTTCCCTGTACTTGGCAGGGAAGGGCCCCTAATAGGCCTTCAGAGCCCAGGTTTTGGTCTGCTGGATACTGGGAGGGGGTTTCTATGGCTCTCCTATGAGGGGGAAGTACCAATCTGTTTCCCAGAAAAGTGTATGGATTGGCTGTGCCCTATAACTAGCTAGTCTCTGACAACTCCTGAGTGTGTTTATGTTGCTATCTCCTCAGCAAGGGTTAAGATGCAGGATGGGAGAAAAGGAAGGAAAAAAAGAAACACCAAGACAAAGCAAAACTGAAAAAAGAAGAAAAAAGTTGCAGGGTGGGGCAAACAGAATTTTAGAGGGGGTGGCAAGAGGAATTCCAGAGGGTTGGGGAGCACTATCACATAGGGTAGGGTAATTGATTTTCCCCTGGAAAGGGCTAGCTCTTCACAAGAAAGATGACTACTGTGGAACCCAGGTATATCCCAGCCGCTCCCCCAAGTCTCTCCCCAGTGCCTCCAACTCCAGCTATTTCTTCTGCGACTCTGGTCCTCACTGCCCTCCCTTTAATAGGGCCCAAGGTAAGTAGCTGCAAACAAAAAATTCATGCTTTGACCCTTTAAGGAAAACAACAAGCGGGTTTGTCTCCAGTGGTTTTCGTCTCCCCGGCCAAGAGAGCCCCCATGTCCTTTCACTGTTGGATGCTACTTGGTGGGCCAATCTCAGCACTGGCTCTCTGTGCTTTGGATCCCAGTCTGTGGTTCTGGCTTCAGTCCTCTCAAAGAGAAGCTCCCACAGCTGCTCTGTTGGCTCAGCTGGCCACGTGGGGTGGGGGGTGGGGGCGCTGGCCCCTTTAAGATGTCTCTGCCCTACCGAATAGACCAAGGGTGGTTTTTTTGGCCATATTTGGTTAAAAGTCTATTTTTCAGGTAGCCTTAAGTTTAACTCAGGTGATTGTTCTCTTCTTTAATTTTATTTCCAGTCTGGTTCAGGGAGGCAGTGTGCAGTATATTCTATTCTGCTGCTATCTTGCCAGATCCCTCAGCAGCAGCTCACAGTCCTTAGTTTATCAATTATAAGTCTTTTTAGATTCATGATTCAAATATTTTTCAATGTCTTCTATAACAAGGCCTGCTGCTAATATTTGCTCTGTCTTCAAACTGTGTGTTTTGTCTTATTATGCCTTGTATTTTTTCGTTGTTGCAATGTGAACAAGATGTACTGAGTAAAAGAAAGAGAGGTAAATAGGCCATTAGTGTCAGATATTATTTTTAACTGCTTAGTAATTAGACTGTCTTTACTTTTTGGCATAGTTACAGGTGTCAGAGGCTAAAATATCCTCTGGTGTCTTGTTTTTTGTTTCCCCTGTTGTTAAGTTTTTCTAGAGATTTCTTCTTAAATAAGGTCTGAGATATGCATTTCCTTAAATTGTAATTCCCTGTTATACAAGAGCCATATTGAGGTGGTGGTGAGGGGTATGGGTGGGTTGGAAATATTCTACAGTCTTGGTCTTTTAATGAGCCTGTGTCCCTGGGCAATGAGCTCCCCAAGATCTCTGTGCCATGCTACAGTCTGCAAGTGAAAAGAAAGACTAGAGGGAACTGGAGTTGGGGATTTCCCTTCTCCCAAGTCAGTTAGGTGATTAAAAAAAAATCCAAATAGATTAGGCTCTAGTGGAATAATTTCTCATGAGGGCAGGCTTTTGTTAAGTAGAACAGAATGCTTTGGGCATGTTTCAAAATGGTTGCATTTCTCCCTCCCCCTATGGGAAGCAGGAGGGCATTTTCTCTGATCTACACTTTGAGAACCTAATAAAGCTCCTAGAGGAAAAACTCAAGAAAATGTGCCCGCACCCCCACCTCCATGACTGGATCCCCTAAAGATTTTAACAGTAACACTTCATCAATTACAATGTCAGTTCCCCTGCGACAGTACTGGCTCTGGCAGTTGGCTTTACTCAGGTAAGATGTGATTCTCTGTATCTGCCTCTCTTTCTAATTTTAAAGGCAGCATTTCACCCTGACCTCCATTCCCTGATGGCTCTAAGAAAAGTTTTGATTTTCAGTTTTTTGCTTTTTGTTTTTTGTTTTTAGGATGGGAGTGATGACTTCTAAGTTCCTTACACTCTGGACTGGGAAGTGAAGGCCTGTAATTGATTCTTGTTGGTTTCTTCCCATTTCCATAGGGGTTTACTTCTGCAATGTGAGCCAGCAACCCATGCCAATGCACCAACTGGCAAGGTCCCCCATGGAAGACTTTTCAAGACCCTCTTCCCACCAACTCTAGTGCCCCTCCAGGCCCTGCTGCCAGGTTAACTGGCTCCTTCTCTTCCCTACTCAGCCCTTTCTCCACTTTGGATTGGCTGTCCACCCCTACTCTAGAGTCTCTATTTGGGAGTGAGTATCTGGGTCTCACTCTTTAGGTAAATGAGAGTAAGGCTTTCCCAGGTGTCTGAGGAGAGATCAGACAGGGTAACGGGCATCTGTCTGGATGCAGTCTGCAAGATCAAAGATGTTTAAACTCTCTCAAGAGCTAGATTTGAATTCCTACTTTACTACTTGCTATCTATGTCATCTCTGAAAAGCTACTTAACCTAGCTAGGTTTCCATTATCTTTAAAAAGAAACTAAACCAGAATAATAATACTAAGAACCAAGTTTATTTCAGATAACTGGCTGGGCTGGAGCTAAAATTTGATTGATCTGCCTGTGGATGAATAATGTGTAGGAATCCCTTGGTTAGAGATCTGAGAACATCAGCAGGGGTCAGGAATCCTTTAACCCCAGGAATAGGGTATGTGAGAGCCAGGCCCTTGGGGCACAGCCAGCCTGAGGCTGCCACATTTGAGGGGAGAATAAGAATTTAGGACAAGTGGAGTGGCTAATGCTCCAACTGCACTGGTCAAGCTCCATGACTGTTGAATTTTCTATGCACACAATCATCATCTACAAATAAAAATAGCTTCAATCCTTCCTTTTTAATCTTCGTAATTTTCATTTATTTTTTTGACCCCCTGTACTGTCTGGACCTCCAGCACAATGTTGAAATAGATGTGGTATAAGTGTATATCCTGGTTTTGTTCCCAGGTTTCGGAGAACATGTTCAGTAGTTCACTATATTCATCTGTAGGTTGTTTCATAGATAACTTATCAGATTGATAAAGCTCCCTTATACTGCTAAATTGATCAAACTTTAGTAATAGAAATAGAAATAGAATAATAATTTATGATTTTACTACTTTCCCAAAGCTTTAAACATTAGCCAGGGTATTGCTTTAGCTGTGAATGTCCCTTATATACTTTAGAGGAAAACTGTTCCAGATCTACACATGCAAAAATATTGCCCAGGAAGTCTTCCATTTCCAAATATACCTGTCTTCAGAAGTGTGTTTGACAGCCCTCTGGAAGTTGCAAGACTTTTTCACATGGAAGCTTAATTGTGCTTGGTGCTTAACTATATAAATCAACTGCGAAAGTGTATTTAATCTACCCTTGTGACCAAAGTATTGTCTGTGTTACTGATGGGGGTGGCAGTTGCATTTTGAGGAGAAATGCAAGGAGGAAGAGAGGAAGCCCAACCAGCAGCAGCAGCATGTGGGGAGCACAGTTCTTATGGCTCCATAGCCCCGAGCTGGCGTGGTTGACATTTGTGAATCACCGTCATGTGAATCAGGGCTCTCTGGACCCTGGCACATGTGGTGAAGATTTTTTAAATGTCCCAGCAACCAACTCACATAGTTCTAAAAGAAATAAATTTTTAAACAAGAGCATTTGAATAGCCCTGACAATATGTCCTTCAATTCATTGTCACATTCACTTTTCACAGCAACCGGTGAGGTTAATATCCACGCTTCACAGAGGAAGGCACTAAAGCCGAGAGACATTCGGTGACGTGGTATCTCCCAGCCTAGGAGACCTACACCCAGGACCTGATTCTAGATTTGAGACATGCAATCTTTTTACTGCATCATATTGGCAACTGATTGCCTGACAACGTGGAACAGGTTTTTCAAAATTGATGCCACAGGAGTGTTCATGCTCAATGTAACCTTAGATGTTACCTTGCTTTGTGTAAATTGAAGCGCACGTTTTTAGATTCTCAGTTCTTGATAATAGTGCATTTAGCCACCTAGTTGAACAAATAGACAGTTTCTTTTTTCTCCTCCAGCACATGTCCCTTTTTAACATTTTAACAGTTATGCTCCAGGTACCCAGGACTGAAGGTATGAACACGAGACAAAGCTGGTAAGGGAATAATTCTACAACTTGGCAGGTTCCCTGAATATTACCTACCATAAGACCTATAATGAATGAGAATCATTCAGCATCAACATTTCCTTCATGTCGGCATGTCTGTTTCCCATCACCATGTGCAGGACCCTGCCTTGGGCACTCTTACAGCCATGACTACCTAATGCTTTAGAGAGCAAATCCCTTTTAGTACACCACTAGTACGATTTACTGGTACTTCCTAATTGTATATGTTGGAATCATCCTTGTTTTTCAAATGGTAAAACACACACAAAGACACCCTAGGACATACACATTTGGCTATCAGGTTGATTTTCACAGCAGGTGGTGGTCTGTGATGCTGTAAGAAGAGCTGCTTTTGCTACCGGACAAGCAAACAGTGGTGAGCAGGTGAGGGATGTCTCCATCTAGAGCAACAGTCTCGTTTACCTTAGGACATTCACATGAGCCAAAGGAGAGTGACATCAGGGCCCAGAGCAGCCTGGTGAGCCTGTCACTAGGTGGGTCTGAGGTTTCTGAGGTGACCGCATATCCATTGGAAGGGCTGGTCAGAGGGCAGCTGGCTGGGCAGGATACCAGCTGGGGTGAAGTACAGTCCCAGAACACCAAAGGGGCTCTTGGTGCTTACATAGTAAATGGTTGCCTCTAGGGAGAACAGACTCACATTTTCTCAAGGTTTTCTATTTGAATCAGATGAACTCAGTGCCAAATATGAAAAGAAATAGGCTGTTAGTCCCATTTGTCATGTAGACAAAGACAGAAGGCATCAGAACCAGAATGCCATTACTCCCTGGGTGCTGAATGCTCAGGTAGAGCTGATTATTGTTTTTATTACTATTATTCTTTTTAAAAAGTTTATTTTGTATTTTTTCCATTACCATTTATGCCCTATATACCCTCTTCCACCTCTACCTACCCCCTCTTCGCACAATCACCACACTGTTGTCCGTGCCCATGAGTTCTTTTCTTTTTGCTCAATCCCTTCACCCCCAATACCCTCTTCCAAGAGCTGTCAGCCTGCCCTATATCTATGAGTCTGTCTCTGTTTTGCTTTAGTTCAGTTTGTTCATTAGATTCCACATGTGAGTGAAATCATATTTGTCTTTCTCTGACTTGTTGATTTCACTTAGCATAATGTTCTCTAGATCCATCCATACTATTGCAAAGGGTAAGTTTTTCTTTTTTTATGGCTAAGTAGTATTCCACTCAATAAATGTACGATAGCTGTTTTATCTACTCATCTACTGATGGACACATGGGCTGCTTCCAAATCTTGGCTGTTGTAAATAATGCTGCAATGAGCATAGAGGTGCATCTATTCTTTCGAATTAATCTTTGGGGTTTCTTTGGATAAATTCCAGAAGTGTGATTTCTGAGTCATTAGGCAGATACATTTTAAATTTTTTGAGGTATCTCCATAATGCTTTCCAGAGTGACTGCACCAGTCCGCATTCTCACCAACAGTGCAAAAGCGTTTCCCTTTCTCCACATCCTCACTAGCACTTGTTGTTTGTTGATTCATTGATGATTGCCATTCCGACAGGTGTGAAGTGATATTTTATTGTGGTTTTAATTTGCATTTCTCTGATGATTAGTGATGTTGAGCATCTTTTCATGTATCTATGGACCCTCTGTATGTCCTTTTGGAGAAGTGTCTCTTCAGGTCCTTTGCCCATTTCTTAACTGGATTGTTTGTTTATTACTATTAGCCTTAAATCATTAATTGGATCATTCAATGAAACACACAAGTTTATAGCAAAGATTAAATATTTTCCATAGTGGAACTGCAACAGTACTTGAGTTTGGCTTTCACCTCCTTAATTTCTTGAAGTTCTCTTGGGGAGAAAAACCCAGTGATTTAAGTAGTTGGTAGGTAAGATTTAGAAGGCTTTTTCAGGACTCTAGTTAGTTCGAAGTCTGAATTTTTTTTAAATTACAACTCCTCCAGCCCTGGTTGGTATGCTCAGTTGGTTGGAGTGTTGTCCCATAACTGAAGGGTTGCAGGTTCAATTCCCAGGCAGGGTACCTACCTAGGTTGAAGGTCCAGGCCTCAGAATGTGTGACCCCTGGTCCTAACCCATACGGCCCCTGGTCTGGGGATGTGCAGGAGGCAATAATCCATGTTTCTCTCTCACATCTGTTTCTCCCTCTCCCTTCCTCTCTCTGAAAGCAATGAAAAAAAAAAGACCTGGGGTGAGGATAAAAATAAATAAATAAAAATAAAAATTACAACTCCTCTAGACATTTATTTTGAGATGCCCCTGAGATGCTTTTATGACTGCCTACCTACCTTCCCACCCCTCCCCTGCCTAGCATTCAAGTTAGTAGTAAATCACTTCCCATAGGTAGGAGACAAGAACCCTTTGCGCCCTGAGAGGATTACACAAACACTGGAGAAAACCCAACCCTTAATGGATGTCATCACAGAAAAGTGAGGTATTTCGCTCTCTTTCCCTGACAGGTGATTTTCTGAGCTAATTATGGTACTCTCTCCTTTAAATGAGGTGTCTACAAGATATCACCTTGTAATATCTTGGATTTTAGACTCTCTTCCACCGAGCTTTTTGTCAATCACTTCCCAATAAAACTCACATTATTTACCCTGATCTCATCTATTCACAATTTGTGGCATTTTTCCAAGTGCTGGCTTATATCTTTTCATGCTTCGTTCTTGTTCTTTGAGATAATGCTTACAGAATTTTGCCATTCTGCCAGTAGGCCTGTGTCTTAATCACATTAGAAGAATTAATGACAAAGACATGAGGCCCCAGTTGCTGGTTTTTCCAAACAAAACAAAATCAAATTTAATTATCTTAAGTGCAAAAGTAAAAACAAACAAAAAACACAAAAAAAGGCAAAAAAATTAACAGAATAATACAAAATGTCATGGTCGTTACGAAGAGAACTTTGAGAGTTAATCCTTAAAACTACAAATCAAAGGGTTTTTTTACTTGTTTATAAATAACTGGCAGTAAGTAAATACTTTTCTGCTGAGTGTCCCTATGAAAGCAAAGTTTCAAAACAAAATTTAACCAAAATAGAAAAAAAAAATCTAGTGCTCATGAGAAGGGATGCAAGAAATACAATGCTGAAATGTTAAGGTCCCAGTTATTTAATTAGGAAGGCCTCGTTGATCATTCCTCTGAGGTCCTACTCGCAACAGCTTTATCAAGTTCCTTCATGTGATGTTTATGGCTCTCCCACCTAAGCATAGAAGTAAACACCAGTAATTATTTTATCAAATAAACTGACTCAGAACTTTAATAAAGGCTAATACAAGGATGTTAAGACCTGACTCATACTACCCTGGCCAGGTAGCTCAGTTAGATGGAACATTGTCCCCATATGCCAAGGTTGTGGGTGTGATCCCCAGCCAGGGCACATACAGGAATCAATCAATGAATGCATAAAATTATCTTTCTCTCTCTCTAATGAAAGAAAAAGAAGAAAAAGAAAAGACCTAACCTGTTTTTTTCTAATCTATTCATTTGTTCATTTGTTTTATTTTTTGCTATTTACTAACTTATAGTTAAACAGTAGTTTAAAAGAGCAGGCAGGGTCAGATAATAAGGTGGTGAAACTGGTAAATAATTTTAAAAAGCACTGATTATGAGTAAATAATTTAAAGAAAACCCACAGGCTTTGATTACTCTCACTACTTTTCGTCTCCTTCCATTATTTATTGTTTTGGGCTCTAGCGAATGGGGTTTCATTCTGTTCCTTTTTAATTCTTACTCATCCATAATTTAATAATAAAGTCAGATATGTCTTAAATGAGGAAAGCTCATTTCTATTTATATCTAATCATTCAACACATTTTGAATTCTATGTAATTTAAGATTACTTTGAGTTTAAATCGATTTTAGAGAGAGGGAGAGATAGAGACATTGATTTGTTCTTCCACTTATTTATGTATTCATTGGTTGATCCTTGTATGTGCCCTGACCGGGGATGGAACCTGCAACCTTGGCATAGCAGGACAGTGCTCTAACCAACTGAGCTACCTAACCACAACTGAGATTGCTTTTAGAGTCTTCTTAATGCCCACTGCTCTAGGTGTTCTCTAATCACTAGTAATAGTGCACTGAATGTCAAATATTCATCTAGTGATTTATGTTCTTATTTCACAGATTTCCTTAACTGCTTCATATATAAATTCAAGAAATAGTAATTGAAATCATATGAGCCTTTGGAAGATTTATCATTAATTTATAGTCTCTTTTGATAAAACTTGAAGTGCTGGCCTAACAGAAATGAAGCAGTGTATTAGTCACAGGGCTGTCTTCCTTGAAGGAGGTCCTATTCCCAAACTATGTTGGGCAGCATGTGCTAAAGAGCCTGTCTGCTTCCTGGGAGCGAGTGCTCCACAGCAAGAAAATGCGTCACCCTCTCCGCCTTTTCACTGGAAACA
This sequence comes from Mormoops blainvillei, assembly GCA_004026545.1. NCBI lineage: Eukaryota > Metazoa > Chordata > Mammalia > Chiroptera > Mormoopidae > Mormoops > Mormoops blainvillei. The sequence goes on along the minus strand of PVJD01000804.1, from coordinate 330,793 downwards.
AACTCACTAGTTAATAATGATAATAAGATACCCTTTTCTGCTTTATTTTTTAAAACACTAAATGTTCAAGGAATGGGATCTGCCTTGGTTTTTTATCCCACTTTTGAGGTACAGTACCGGTAATCATGAAAACTGTTCCTGAGGACCGAATAGGTAGGAACTTTGAATTGAAAGGTAATAATGGATGTGTGATGTCTCTCTCTAAGGATTCTCTTTCTGAGAACATATTGTCCTGTCCCAATCTGGCTGTCTCTTCGTTATTATCATACAACAAATTGTAGGGTCATGACAAGAAATGGTTGAGTCCCTGTAAATTTCCTTTTTCCAGAAAATGAGTAAAAGCTATATTTTAAAACACCCAGGAATGACAGTTCATAATGCCGCTGGGCAAAGACAAAAACCTAACCTGGCCTGGGGGAAAAAAACAAACTTGTCTTGGAGGAGGTATTTTTGCATTGACGTTATTAGGTGTTCTGTTATCTTCTTGAATTTGAGGGTCCAGCTCTTTCCACAGGTTTGGAAAGTTCTCATTGATTATTTGTTTGGCTCTGTTCCTTTCCCCCTCTCTTCTCCTTCAGATATATTCATTATTCTTATTTTGCTCTTTCTAATGCAATCAGATAGTCCTTGTTGAGTTCTTTCATTTATTAACTTTTAGTATTCTTTCCTTTTTCCACCTGAGTCATTTCTAGATTTCTGTCTTCGATATCACTAATTATGTCTATCTGGTCTGCTCTGTTTCCAGTGCTCTCTAATGCATACCTCATCTCATTTATTGAGTTCTTTAGCTCCACAATTCCTGTCTGGTTCATTTTTATAGTTTCTGTCTCCTTGGTAAAGTACTCCCTTTGTTAGTTAATTTTATTTCTTAGCTCATTGCGCTGCCCTTTTGAATTTTCTTATATCTTACTGAGTTTTTTCATAACTGCAATCTTGAATTCTCTGTCATTTAAATCACAGTTTTCCATATCTTTGAGTTTGGTTTCTGGAGATTTTATTTTCTTTCTGCTCTATCGTCTTACCTTGGTTATTCAGGGCACTTGATGGATTGTTTTTCTGCCAGGGTATTTGAGATAGTGAACTTTTTTTTTTTTTTGGTAGTTTTGCTGTTATCAATTCAGCAGATTTTATTTCTTTCTTTTGTTTTCCAATAGATGGTGCTATAGTGAAACTTTTTGTTTTCTCTTATCAGAACTACTAGCACCTCCAAGACCTCAGTGAGTCAATGTCACCTCATTCGTGGAAAATGCCCCATTTTCCCAAGGAATTCATACCGGTGTCTGGGTCACCTAGGTCTCAGGGTACCACCCCTGTTTTTGGATGTGATGGGCAATGGATTCTGGGTCTGTGCATTCCCAGTGCTGCCTTCCTGTAACCAGACACTGCCAGCTGCACTGTGCTATCCAGAGTGTCCCTGCAGCCTCTACCAGGTTCTGTCTTTACTGGGTTCTGCCATGAGCAAGGGTGGAGGTGGTAACAAGAGAGGTAAATCTGTGGTTTTGCCTTCTTGCTAGTTTGGTGCCCACTAGCCTGAAGCTGTCATGCTGCTCTGCTGAATCTCTGCCCCATCACTGGGTTTTAACTGCAATGGGCATTGGCCACTCAGGCAGGAATGTTACTTCTGCTCCCCCTAACTCTTCAGGCTTCCATGTGAGGGCTGCAGCCCAACCCCTTCACCAGTACTGCATCAGCTGAGGCTGCAGTGGATGCTGGAGTGCATCTGCAGACCCATCTCTGTCCTTCCTCCATCCCACTTCCCCTACTCATTCTAATATGCCCACGTTCAGATGTCTCAATATGTGGGTTTCTCAATGTTTTTGTGTTGGGCAGGGGATCCTTTGTTGAGTTATAGTTTTCTGACTTGTAACTTTAAAAAGAGAAATAAAGGAGCCATTGATATTTGATTTTAAGTTCAATTTTCTATAAATGGACAGTCCTAATAGTTGATTATTAATTCCTTTTATAAGCTATGCAAGAAACTATACTCATTAATTCCCTCAATTTGTTAATTTGGCAAGTAAATATTTATTTTTTAAGTTTTAAGGGGCTCTCCTATTTCACAGCAGGCCAAATCTTGGTTTACTATTTGGTATCCTTGTAGTCAACTTTACATTACTTATGAAAATGGAGGCTAGAGACAGCGTCATACTTATGTGAAACTTAACTATATAGATTAAAGCTTTACTGAGTTATTAGTTTGAAAAACCATTCTATAATTAATTCTTTAAAAAGTGTTACCAACAACAAGTAACTTACCTTTTCATTCCCAATGTGAATATTTTGTTAAAAGATCAAAACGCTATTAAGAATTTAAAAAGTGAAGTAAAAAAATTGAAAAAAAAGCACAAACTGGATAATTGCTTTATGAATAATCAAGAGTTTATGTATCATAAAAGAGGTAGAGAGTGTACATCTTAATGATAACACATTTACAGCTTTTGGAACAAATAGCAAAATGTAATGAATAGCGCATTGGTTGGTGTTGGAAGACTAAAAGCGAAAATTTCACTTACACTGGTCTTAAGTTTCTTGTTATAAAGTGAATAAACTGAATCATAAAATTAAAAAACTCCTCCAATATTTATTCTTCCCCAATAGAACATTCTTTACTGCATTCCGCTCCCAGCAGCATTCAAGGGTGGATAAAAAAATAAAGATATTTATTTTACTGTGCTCTTTTGAGTAGCAATCAAAACTTTAAAGTCGTTTTCAAAAAGGATAAAAGATTACACAATGAAATAAAATATTACAATATTGTTGAAATTTATGTGCTTATTTAGATCCTACATAGAAAAATTTGTATTTAAATTTGCACATAAGAAGTGATCAAAGAACTGAAGAATCCCTGAAATACAATGAAATTAATGGTTACAAGTTAGTGCTTTTTCTGTATAAATCTTAAGATTTAGAAGACAAAATTTAGTTCATAATATTTAATCAAATGTACTTAAATTTGTATTGTATTGTATAATGATTTCACTATATATATGTTTATCAAATCATTATGCCTTAATCTTACACAAAACTATGTGTCAATTATATCTCAATGAAGTTGGAAGCCCTGACTGGTGTGGCTCAGTGGCTTGAGCACTGGCCTGTGAACCAAAGGGTCAGTGGTTTGACTCCCAGTCAGGGCACATGCACGGGTTGCGGGCCAGGTCCCCAGTATGGGGTGCATGAGAGGTAACCACACGTTGGTGTTTCTCTCCCTCTCTTTCTCCCTCCTTCCCCTCTCTCTAGAAATCAATAAATAGGGTCTTTTAAAAAAAATAAAATTGGAGAAAAAAGGAGTCAGAGAATATGATATATTTTATACAATGAAATAGATATCTGAATGACAGTAGAGTTCTCTTCAGAAACCATGGACACCAGAAGAAGTGGCACAACAATTTTAAAGTGCTAAAATAAAAGAAATGTCAACCCAAATTTCAATATTCCATAAAAATACCCTACTAATGAAGTAAAGACATTTTCAAATGAATTAATTAATAACCAGCAAACATACTAATGAAGTTCTTCAAGTAAAAAGGAAAAGATACCAGAAGGATACTTGGATAATTATATGTGAAGGAAGAGACACAAAAATGGTAAATATTTACACAAATATTCCCTTAAGATCTTTAAAGTATATATGATGTTTGAAAGAAAAAAAAAGTAACATTGATTGAATTTTCAACTTATGATGAAGTAATACATATGACAATACTACTAGAATGGGGGAGGATAAAGGACTTATATTGGAAAGGCTTCTACAATCTACTTGAAATGGTAAAATATTAACTTTGAGTAGACAGTGAAATATTAAATATAAATATAATCTCTAGAGCAACCACTAAAAAATTATACAATAAGCTACAGTCAAAAGCTCAATAGATAAATTAAAATGAAACAGTATTCAAATAATCAAAAAGAAGTCAGGAAAGGGAAAAAAGGAAGGCAAATAGAAAAAAATAATAATAAAATGGTAGACCTAAATACAAGCATATCATTAGCTACATTAAACATAAATGCCCCAACTACATTAAATAAAAGATAGGGATTGTCCAAATAGGTTTTTTAAATGTTCCTCAACTTATGATTTCAACAAGAAATTCACTTCAAATATATTATATTTAAACATATGTAGGTAAAAATTAAAGAATGAAAAAACTTGTACCATGTAAACATTAATCAAAAGAAAGCTGGAATGCCCATATCCATATCAGAAAAAGTAGGTTCCTTAGCAAGGAAATTTTTCAGAGATTGAGAGGGGGTGTTAATTATATAGTGACAAAATTCACCGAGAAGATATAATAGTCCATACACATTATAATACGTGTATGCTCCTAACAAAAGTGCTTCAAAATAGATGAAGCAAAAAAGTGATACAACTGACAGGAAAATGAACAAATCCACAACCAAAGTAGAGACTTCAAAACTCTTCTCTAGGCCCTGGCCAAGTAGCTCAGTTGGTTAGAACATTGTCCCAATACACCAAGGTTATGGGTTTGATCCCTACTCAGGGCACATACAAGAAGCAACCAATGAATGCATGAGTAAATGGAGCAACAAACTGAAGTTTCTCATTCTTTCTCTCTCCCCCCACCTTTCTCTGTCTCTCAAATCAATTAAAAAAAAACAAAACTCTTCTCTGAGTAATTGATAGAACACACTGATAGAAAATCAGGAAGAACATAGAAAAAATAACAAAAACTTCAACCAAGTAGATCTAACTGAGATTTGCAGAACGATCCACACAACAAGAAAAGAATCCACATTCTTTTTATATGAACATAGTACACAATCAGAGAGACCATGTCCGGTGTCATGTCATGGAAAGAAATTCAACATATTTAAACGAATTAGAATCATACAAAGTATGTTCCCTAACCAAAATAGAATGTTCAAAATAAAGAACAAACTGATAGTGTCCAGAGGGGAGGGAGTAGGGGGAGAATGGGGGAAAGAAGGGGAAGTTTCAAGTAAAGAAACGTATAAAGGACCCATGAACAAAGACAGTGGTGGTGGGAGGGAGGATTGAATGTGGAAGGTGGGGCATGGGGCAGGTCAGGGGAAAGTAATGGAAAAATGGGAATAACTGTAATTGAACAACAATTAAAAAAATAGGTGTTAGCAAGTAAGACTATTTATAAAATGAGCTCAATCTACTTTTCCTGTCTTTTTTCCTACAAATACCTTACACTCCAGTCAAACCTTGCCACTCTCCAAACATACAATGTGCTTCCAATTCTGTCACTGTGTCAGAGGTCCTTTAAACCACTCCCAGGTTCAATGATTTGCTATAAATTCACAGACTCAGTGTATAACCATGCTCATGGCTAAGATTTATTACAGAGAAAGGATACAAACCAAAACTGGCAAAGGAAAAAGGTCCATGGGCAAAGTCTGGAGGAACCTAGATACAAGCTTCCAAAGATGCTCTTCCAGTGCAGTACACAGGGTCTGCTTAATTCCTCCAACAATGAGTGTGACACTTGTGAAGTCACAGATGACTTACCAGGAAAGCTCATTAGAGTATCCAAGATTTGTACTGGGAGGTGGTCACATAAGCATTTTCTGCCTAGCACAAACCAAAGTTCCAGACCCCCCAAATGAAAGCAGGTATTCAGCATAAACCATATTCTTTGCCCAAGCAGTCTAGGCATGGGTCACTCCTATCATTTAGGGAAGGTTTCCTATTAATGTAGGAAACTGTTTAACAGATAGTTTCCCAGTCACCAGCAAAGCAGCACCAATCTTGCAAGCCAGCTTTTCTGAGCACAGAGGTCTCAGCCTTGCTTCATTAATTCTTTCTGCACAGTCACTTTTGCATATACTGTTTCCACAGCTTGAATTATATTTCCAATGTTCAAGATTTATCTCAAACACTACATTTTCCATGAAGCTTTTTTTTTCTCCAGTGGGAGATAACTCTCCTGCCCTAGAATCCCTACGGTATTTGAACATTACTATGGTATGACATCACTTTATTCTGAATGATAGCTATTAATTATTTTCATTCCCTGGGTCTTCCCACTGCAGTAGGAAAGGTGACCTTATGTGGACCAAACCCCAAACTCTCCGAGGTGATTACCTTGGTGAACTCTAGTTATGGGGAGTTGAGGGGTAGCTTCTCTCTTCTTGGGGGCCTGGGTATTGCCTGGTTACTTGGTGACATGCTGAACAGTGTCACTGAGGGGAAGGTGCACATGAGGCATGGTAGGGGTATGGATGAAAAATGCTGGGCCACTGGAGTCAAATAGACCTGGGTTTTAATTCTGACTTCATTAAAGCTACATGGTCTGGGTCATGTTTTTTAGTTTCTCTGAGCCCCAGTTATTTCAACTAAAAACTTGTTGGAATTATACAAAATATGTATGAAAAAACGGCTTAGTAAATAACTCTTCAATAGATTTCATTTTCCTTCTCTCTCCTTTCTACTTTAGAGAGTTACTGAGCACACAAAATTGCTTTGTCTCTCTGATTTTGCACTTGCCTTGACTGTAATTCAGCAGTGTCAACTGCTTGTCACCATTTTCCTTCTGCTGCTCTGAAATCAATTGGTTAATCAATTCAGGTTTATTGAGTTCAGAGATCAAGCATGCTGGAGAAGCTGTATGTGATCAGCCCAGTCTCAAAGCATTCAAAGCTAAACTGCAAAGAAATGAAATATATTCAGGGTCTGCAAAACAGATTGTACAAACTAGAGGCTATGAGGTAGAGTTGGCATCAGAAGATGGTACAATCTAAATTCCAGCCTAAAGGATGGAGAGATTTGAGTAAGTGAACCAGACCAGAGGGCTCTAGACAAGAGGACTCGCAGGAGCAAAAATCCAGAAGGGTGATTAGATTAACCTATGATAATGTGGAGAAGAAAGAAAGCTGTTGCTTGGAGCAGATGCTTTGTGATGACAGCTATGAATCAATTTTGATAGGTGATTTGGGGACACACTGCCAAAGGGAAGAGAAACATTTTTTCCACTAAGCAAATTTAATATTAAATATTTTTACACAAGTGTATATTCCTGTAATAATTTATTTTAATATGTAATTGGGTGCAAATGGCACAAAGAATCTTTTGAGTTGATGAAAATGGTCTAAAACTGTACTGCAGTGATGGTTTAATTATGAATCTCAAATGGGTGCATTTTATGGTGTGTAAATTATACCTCAATAAAGTTGTTTGAAAAAAGAATTGGGTGAAAAACAGTGCATTAAGCTGTTATTAGCTCTGATGACTAATTCATGCTAGATCTATTGTGATTTCTTTTAATCACAGCTGGTCAAAGTAGAACCTTGTTCTATATTTTTTGAGTGAATAAATGTTTTATAAGCAACTAAATTAAATAATGTCAACTAAATATATTTGACTTTTTCTCATCTCTATTACTTAAGCTATTGAGGAAATTTTCCCTTTTAAATGTCTTTTAAATTCATGTTAAAATTTTGGGGAGAGTGATTTTGTTTAACTTTTTTTTTTTTTTTCTGAGAGAAGAGCTTTGAAAATCCCTTCATGCCATTCACCTCCACCAACAAAGATTTAGGCTGAGGTCCTGTTAAGGACAATGGATCTGGGCAAGGAAGATATATCAAAAATCACTCCAGCTATTATCTATATAATATTCATGGAGGAAAGCAGTAAGAAAACAAAGGAAGAAACTATATTGAAATGATTACCATATGCAGGATAAAATGCCATGAGAATCAAAAGTCATACAACCATTATTTTAAAAACATCCTCCCAGTCTGACGACTGAGAGGACAGAGCTTGACTGGTTCAGACACCACATTAGAACATAGCACTCTGCTGACACCAAGGTCAAAGGGTAGATAGGAACATGAGAAATTAAGACTAAATATTTCTGGTCAGAATCTACTGTAGAACTAACTGGTCCCAAACTGTTTTTGTTTCTTTATGTGTTCCTCTCTCACAGTTGCTTATTTTTCTAGGGCTATAAACCCAGCAGGTTTGACAATGGTCAAAATGTCCAAATAAATCAAGATCAGCCCTCCCTCCCTCCTTTCTTCCCTCCCTCCCTCCCTCCTTTCCTTCCTTCCTTCCTTCCTTCCTTCCTTCCTTCCTTCCTTCCTTCCTTCCTTCCTTCTTCCTTCCTTCCTTCCTTCCTTCTTTCCCTCCTTCCTCTCTTGTCACACAACTGATAACCCATTTGCTGACCCCTCAGTGCAGACAACTCTACCTTCCTCCACCCTTTGATTCCACACATGCTTGTCCCCTTAGGGGTGCCCAGAGGTCAACCCAGCCTTGGAAAGCCCACTGACCACAGCAAAGTGGGAGAGACTGCAGACTTCAGGTTTATTGTTCTGGTTAAGCAAGTAAATCCCTAATCCAAAGTTGAGGCACAATGACAAAGTGAAAAGTTTCAATAGAAATGTTCAGAGGCAGCAGTAACTTCTAAGGGATCATTTTGAGCCTGGTTTTGCCCTGAGAGTGTATGAGAAGTGGTAGCTGGGGAAGTCGAACCTTCTATTTTAACTTTGAAAAACAGGCCCAAAAAGAAAGAGAACACCACACCACACCCATGGGCAGAACGTCTGTTTTGTACACAACAGCCCCTGAGGATGGAGTGGTAAGGGCAGTTGTTATTGACATCTGTGAATGACATCCAAGTCTAGGTGAGACCCAGGTCTGCCCAGAGAGGTCTCCAGGACAGTCACCCTGTGACCCAACAGGTTTTTTTTAATTTTCTCTCCTCTGCTCTTCCTTTAACATCCCCCATCCACTCAGTTATTTTAAATGATAGAAATTATATCATCAGCACAGGGAGTGAGCCCTGCATATCATGGCCTGTCAATCATGCAAGTAGAGTCTTGCTCTGAACAAATAGCCTACACCAAGAACAGGTCAAACATTTTACTTTCTTTCCTTTTAGTTATTGTTCTAAGTGCACATTTCTAAGGCAAAGGACTGAATGATAATATACAAGTCTGAAAGGCAAGTCTGTGGTTGACTCAGCAGCATTTTAAAAATGCAAGAAATTCTAAAAATCACCTAGGCAAGTCTCTCTCAAGAAAAAATCTGACCCAGAAGGCTAACTGACCCAAAGTCACCAATGTAGTGTCAGGGCCAGAGCAGAACTAGAAGCCCCAGCTCGAGCCACACCACAAAAAAGATTTTCAGTTCATACATGTGTGCTTTCAACCAACTCCTGCCTGCTTATTATAGGAAAATACTAGTAGATCTTGAGAGGGAAATTTTTTTCTAAGTTTGGTACACTACTAATTAAAACATGCTTGATACAACCATATGTAGATATTTTCTCCCATGGACTAACATTCTGGGTAATTTCATGCAACACTCATTGCTTTGAATATTAAAGTGTACATGTACTTGCACTTTTGCAATTAATTTTAATCACTTTATTTTTTTATAGTTGTATTATCTTGAGCCATATGAAATTGCTATTATTTCTGGATATTGGCAGTTTTTTATGGTTCAACCAAATGCATTGGATAAAGAGTAAAAATTTAGAGTATTCTTACTTTGTGAAAGAATGTTTACATTGACTTACTACTTAGCAGAACGGTTTTGTTTTTATGCACAAAATTATGCTGTTATTCTGTTATTCTAGAAACCTACAGGTGTTACCAACAAGTGTTTCATTTTGGCAGAAAAGAAAATATTACATAAATAATTGACAGTAATCTACACATGTTCCTTTTTTCCTCCCATGGGAAAACAATTTCTTAAAGAGATTAGACAATTATTCTACTATCACACTGAGGCAAACATCAGCAAATTAAGGAAATGAGAGAAAAATATAGTTGCATCACTATTCAAATAATACTGTCTCATTATGCACTGCTGATTGAGTCTGCTGACCCTGTCTGGTTGGTATTAGTTTTTACCTATTTATTCTTATAAAAGTTACAGCTCTTCTCTTTTTCAGCCATCCTGCAATCTGGTTGGGATGCTCATAAAACCAAAAATAAATTTAAGAGAGAAATTTATCAAACCCTCAGAGTGAAAAGAGGCAAAAAAATATGTTTCTTAGGTAGGTCTGACACTGTTCTAGATAAAAACACAAGGGTGATTTCTTTTTAATGTGAGCATGCATGTACCTATGTGCATAAACCATAAGAACAATAAAATCAATTAAATTTCTTTTCATCATTCCTTCAAAAAGCATAATTATTCAATGGGTACCCAACAATACCAAAATATGGCTTAAAGTTTTATTGATTTAGATGTAGTGACACAGAAAGTCATTTATGATGTGAGTCAAAAATCAAGTTGCAGAAAATATATGAAATCAGTTTTGTAAAATAAAAACACATAATCAAAAACATATTAGATATGCATATAATGAAAAATGTTAGAATCCCACTCTGAGTACAGAATGGGGAATGATGACTTAAAATACTTTTGCATTGTTTACATTTCTCAAATAAGCACATATTTTTTTCTGTGGTCATTTAAGTTCATATGTTTCCACCCTTCAGTTTCATGGCCTTGAATTAAATGCTTCTCTGGTCTATGGACTGAGAAAATTCTGTTCATCTCCCAAGATCCAAATCAAATGTCTTCTTAATGTCTCATCAGTAAAAAATGATTGCCTTCAGCACTAACTTGGTAGCACCTTGTACTTACTTACCTCTATTCTGTCAGTTAATGAAGGCAGCTGTGGTACATTCATCCCAATATTTCTGCATCCCCTGCCCTTAGCATATTATGTTGTCCATGATAGAGCTTAATAAATATGAATGAAGGTATGTGAGTGATAGGTAGCTGGATAAAATTCAAATCCAACATTTCATTAATCAGATAATATTATTGAGCACTGACTTGTGACACCTGCCATACTCCAGAATCCTGAGGGTCAGTGATGAAAAATGTTAACCCTGTCTCCAGGACCTCAAGGTTTATTCAGGGGGGGTGATCACAGCACACCGTTGTGACATATTTTAAGGGCTTATGATAGAGTTGAGCACATCTTTGGGCAACTAAATTAGAAAGATGAAGAAAGAGAAGGATCTGAGAGGGAGAAATGAAATTTGAACTATCATATAATGGAGTTCAACAGGGAAAGATGAAGTAGGAAGGGGACTCTAGGCAAAAAGAGCCTGAGAACACACACCCATAACACAAGCTCTCTGCCCCTAGTGGCACAGAAGGGACTTGCTGGGGAAATGGTTTGAGCCAGGGTCAGAGAGGCAGGAGGTACCAGATCATGATGACCCTTGTTTGTCACTCCAAGGAGCTTGGATCTGATGCTGCAGGCAGTGAAGAGACTATGATATGCGTAACTTATATATTATGAAAAGCATATCTGACCCTAAACAATTTACTATATTTGCTGTTGTTGGACAGAATTGTATAAGGTAAAAGAAGCAATTATTATTAATAAACATGATTTTCCTCCTTAAATTTGTGAACATGTTTGCCTCATCACTAATAAACACGTGCTTCTGTAAACTGCCTCCAAGACAAAACAATGAAAAATAAGGTATGATAAAAATACCTTGGCTTCAAACTACCTCAGCATAATAAAAGCCATATGTGAAAAGCCCACAGCACACATAATGCCCAATAGTGAAAAATAAAACTCTTCCTGTAAGGTCAGGAACAAAGCAAGAATGCTTGTTTTCACTACTTCTACTCAACATATACTGAACATTTTAGCTAGGGCACTTAGGCGAGATCAGAGGAATTTGTCAAGAAAAAGAAAGAAAAACCATACAAAGTGCAAAGAAAGAAACTGTCTCTCTTTGAAAATGATATGCTCTTATATGTAGAAAATCCTAGAGTCAGAAAAATAAAAAATAAAAAACAGCTATAGCTAATAAATGAATACAGCAAAGTAGCAGGACACAAAACTGACATACAAAAACCAGTTGTATTTCTGGACTTCTGGACAAGATGGAGGCATAGGTAGATATGCTTTAGTTTCTTGCACAACCAAAAGAAGGACAACAACCAATCTGAAAACAGAAAACTCCCAGTTTCTCCATTGGAGAGACCCATGGGGTCCTAGATGTACAAAAGCCCACCCACCTGGGAATAAGTGCCAGAAGGGCCCAATTTGCTTGTAGGTAGCAGGGGAAACGACTGAAAGCAGGGCAAGCAAGGGGCGTTGTTCCCGCTCTGACCCCTACCCTGTATACAGTGCACAGTGCAGAGAATCAGGTTGCCCTGCCCTGGCAAATAACTAAGGCTCTGTCCCTTAAAACTTAACAGGTGCACTGAGACAAAGAAATATGGCCCAAATGAAAGAACAGATAAAAATTCCACTGAAGGGAAGAAAACCAGGACTCAAATCAACAATTTGGAGTAGAAGGAAGAAATAAACATTCAACCGCAATGGAATGAAGAAACAAGAATTCAGAAAAAATGAGGAGAGGCTTAGGAACCTGTAAGACAACTTTAAGTGTTCCAGCATCCGAATCATAGGGGTGCCAAAAGGAGAAGAGGAAGAGCAAGAAATCGATAACTTATTTGAAAAAATAATGGAGAACTTCCCCAATCTGGCAAAGGAAATAGACTTCTAGGAAGTCCAGGCTGCTCAGAGTCCCAGAGAAGTTGGACCCAAGGAGGAACACACCAAAGACACATCATAATTAAATCACCCAGGATTAAAGATTAGGAGAGAATCTTAGAAGCAGCAAGAGAAAAGCAAAGAGTTACCTACAAAGGAATGCCTGTAAAACAATTCACTGATTTCTCAAAAGAAGCCTTCCAGGCAAGAAGGGGCTGGAAAGTATTCCAAGTCATGAAAGGCAAGGACCTACATCCAAGATCATTCTATCTGGCAAAGCTATCGTTCAGAATGGAAGGGCAGATAAAAGTGCTTCCCAGATAAGGTAAAGTTCAAGGAGTTCATCATCACCAAGCCCTTATTATATGAAATGTTAAAGAGACTTATCTAAGAAAAAGAAGATCAAAACTATGAACAGTAAAATGACAACAAACTCACAACTATCAACAACTGAACCTAAAAGACAAAAACAAAAACGAACTAAACAGACAACTAGAATAGGAATGGAATCACAGAAATGGAGATCACATGGAGGGTTATCAGCAGGGAGGGGGCAAGGGAAGAAAGGGGGAAAAGGTACAGGGAATAAGAAGCATAATTGGTAGGTACAAAATAGACAGGGGGAGGTTAAGAATAGTATAGGAAAGGGAGAAGCCAAAATACTTACATGTACGACTCATGGACATGAACTAAGGGGAGAGGGAAATGTTGGAGGGAGGGGGCAGGGTATAGTGCAGGGTGGAGGAGGATAAAGGGGAGAAAAAAGGGACAACTGTAATAACATAATAAAATATACTTAAAAATAAAATTAGTTGTATTTCTGTACATTAAAATGAAAGATATTAAATATAAATGAAGAATACAATTTAATTTATTATAGCATCAAAAAGATAGAATACTTGTGATGATCAAGGATGTGAAAGACTTTACAGTGAAAACTATGAAAGATGCTAAAAGAAATTAAAGAATATAAAAATAAGTGAAAAGACATCTCATGTTCATGGACTGGAAGACCTAATATTGTTAAGATGTCAATAGAACCTAAACATATCTATAGATTCAACATTATCCCTGTTAAATTCCCTGCACTTTTTTTTTCAGAAAAAAAAAAAATCTTAGAACTTATATAGAATCTCAAGGAACCCCAAATAGTCAAAACAATTTTGAAAAAGTTGGAGGTCTTACGCTACCTGATTTCAAACTTACTACTAATCTATAATAATCAAAACAAGGTGAGATTATCATAAAGATAAACACATAGAAAAATAGATTAGAAATAAATCCTCTCCTATTTGGTTAAATGATTTTTCACAAGGGTACCAAGACCATTTAATGAAACACAGACAGTGTTCTGAACAAATGCTCTAGGCAATCTGGACATTCAAATGCAAAAGAATGAATTTGGACCCTTAAATAATAGTATATTATTACTATTACAGTAATAGTAATAGTAATAGTATTTACTATTACTATTAGTTGAAGGAATATAAAAACTCCTTCAACTAAGTGTAAAGATCTAAATATAAAACTTACAAAAATAAAACTCTAAGAAGAAAAATAGGGCAAAACTTCATGACATTGGGTTTGGCACAGGCAAGAAAGTATAGACAAAGTAACCATCAAAATTTAAAACTTCTTTGCATCACAAAGGCACTATTAACAAAATAAAACCCACAAAATGGGAAAAATAATTGCAAACCACATATTTATAAAAGGGATTAATATCCAGAATATACAGAGAACTTCTAAACACACCAACAACAATAAAAAAAAGTTAAATAGTAAAATAGTTCCACTTCAATTAGCTATTTAAAGTTTGCAAAGATATATGGACAAAGATATTCACTGCACATTATTTATGAAGATAATTAGAAAGGAATTGTGTTTATCAAAAAGGGAGTAAGTAAATAAATATGATACCACCCTACATTGAACACAGCTAGGAAAATATTGTCCCACAAAGCATGACCAGACAGCTGGACCACAAAACAATGTTAAGAGAGAAAATACGTGAATAAGTAGATGTAGTGCTTTTTGAAAAAATGTGTGTTTATTTGCGTCCGCACTGAATAAAGTCTCGTTAACATCGATTATAGTTGGGAAGAAAGACAGAAAGTGGGAGGGAACTTCCATTATCTGATTGCTCATTGAAGTATTTTGATCAATTGAGCATGCTTTATAATTTTAAAATAAATATTTAAATGTATTTACCTAAGATAAGGAAAACAGGAAACATCTATGAAGTATTAAAGGAATAACAAGGCTTATTAACAGACCTGTTTAGCATAGAATTTCAAGGGGGATGTAATCATTACGCCGTCGTAATCATCCCAGCTGAAAAGAGCCAAGTCGTAAAACTTACTTTTGATTTTCTGAGACTACACAAAACAAGTAAATGCACCTTGAGTTGGTTTATAAAAATGTGACCACTGTCAGTCACATTTACCTTTTACATTAAAGGTTTATGTTTTTGTCTTTCCTAAAATAAGCGCACATGATCCGAATAGGGTCCATATTTGCAAAAACGTAATAATTCAATCCTCTTAAGAGGGCAAATCCACGACCTTAGGGAATCCACCCACACAGAGGGTGTCTGTTCCCAGCTAGGGTAGACAGAGACTCCGCTCATCGTGGCACGGGAAGCGGTCTCCGAGTCACCCCCACAGACTCGGGTTCGTGGGGACGCTTTCAGCAACGCTTGGGGACTCATCCAGTCTCGACGGAGCGAGGCAGCATCACGCCCCTGGGAGGGGGCAGGTAATCTCTGTCGTCCCTCTCCAGGCCCAGCCCACCAACCCTCCGCCGCCACTCCCGCCTCCGCCCTCGCCTCTCTCCGGACTTTGCCTTGGGAGGGGGAGGCTGAGGCCCTGCAGCTCTAACACCCCTAGGCCGGGCTCCTTGGCACCCAGCGGGGCTTAGGGGCGAGGTCCCAAGTGCGTGCAGGGACCAGCGTTTCCTAGGAAAGCTGCTGAGTGTTTAAGCGTTATGCTTGTGTTCACAAAGACGCACTAACTTCTTAATGAAGCTATTCCTTTCTTACCCCAGTGTGCATAGGATACAATTTTTTAAAATCTGTCATTGTCATATAAATGATGAATGTTGAAAAATAATATTGTCCAAAAACATACTCAATATATGAAATTTAGTTAAAAGATGTTCTTATACCCACCTCTGAAAGATGCATGGTTTGCATAATAATCATTTTCTTATTTTTGTTGTGTCTATTTTCTAGTAGTCTTTATCTCTGAAAAGTTATTTAGCTTTTTGTTTTCTTCCTTGAGGTAAACATGATGGTCACAGACACCATTCTTTTAGTGTAATGTTATGCTTCATTTTCTATCATTCTTTTACAGTATATTTCACAGCTTTATTCCCAAGAGACATGTACTGACTTCTTTTGGCAATTTTGAGTTTAAAAGGCATAGGAATGGAAGAAAATACTTTTTTTCAAAAAATTTTTTGCAGAATATGCCAGATACTGCAGGCCATGGGTCTGCAGTGAGAGCCGGAGCTCTGTAGCCAGAAAGACCCCGGTGAATTCTAGTTCTGTCACCTGTAGGCAGGGAGACAAATCCACAAGGAGGGAAGGAACCTGGGTAAGAGTCAGGCTTCTTACCTGAAAATGAGAATTTTATGACTGTTTCTTGGCCTTCCAAAAAATGTCACCTGTAAAGCATGTAGCAGAGTATCATCACTAAGAATAAGCAATAAGTGCTTTTCCTTTCGTTGAGTGGTTAGTAAATCTTATAACCATCCAGGAGGTAGGTATAATTATCTGCATTTTTAAAATAATGCATTATTTGAAAATATCTTCTCCCATCCTGTTGGCTGCCTTTTTCTTTTGTTGATGGTTTCCTTTGCTATGGAAGATTTGTTTGAGGTGCTCCCATTCGTTTATTTTTGTTGTTTCCTTTGCCTTTGGAATCAAATTCTGGTATGCACTTAATAGAATATACATCTATCCAATTATAATGTACACCTGAAATTTATATAATGTTATTAACTGATGTTCTCTCAATAAAAATAAATTTAAAATAATAAAATAAAGTTTAATTTAAAATCTAATGCATTATTTGAAAAACAAACAAAGGCTCAGGTCACAGGCTAGCCAGTGATGAAGCTTACATTCAAAGACTAGTGTGTTTTACTCCTAAATTCAAACTGTTTCTAGTATCTTCACAGCATTCAGTAGGCAGAACTCTCCCCAAATCCAGGGACAAAATTCTAAGTGAATGTGGATAGAATCCCACCATGTGACAAATGTCTTCTGGAACTTGTAGTGTCTCTTCAGATTCCTTTGTGTCATCCTGAGGCTCCTAACCCTTGCTGCTGCAGGTTGTTTTTGTGTTAAATCTGACATTCCAAGAGAGTCAGGTTTATGACCCTAAAGGTCTTCTGGTTCTTAGGTCCAGATCCCAGCTCCCTTGGAACAAAGCCACTTTTTGTGAGTTTGGAAGCAGGGAGCCCTCTGTGAAGAGAGCACCCATCTGACCTTAGACCTCTGTGCAGAACTTCAGAGCAGAAGCAAAAGAACCCAGAAGGAAGCAGACCCCAGATTTTCACTGCCAGAAGCAGCTCTTGGTCCCCCGGCCCAGAATGACTTAGTGATGATCCTTCCTGCAAAAGCCACCACATTGTGTGACATTGGTGGGTTGAGTCGGCCTTGGGAAGGGCAAAGTGAGTTGGGTGCCCCAGGACCAGACTACTCAGGAAAGGCCATTTGATTGAAGAGCTTGTGAGGGCAAGGTCTGGGAGTAACCACGCAGAGGGAGAGAATTCCATTTCCACTCTCCCTAAATGGCCCCCAGTCCCTTTGTTCTCCACTCTACAGATTTTATTGGCCAATCACAAAGCTATGGCTGAACTACTATATGGCTGACCTCAGTCTCCAGTGGTCAATCTGATACTGCGTGGCCCAAGGCCCCCACCATAAATCACACTGTTAGCATAGACTCTATGGCATAGACCAAGGTACCCCAGGTAAAGAGACTCTGATCAGGCAGGACATTCCAAGGGCCATCCTGCCCTTCACCTATCCCAGTGTCCCCTGCCTCCTATAGGAAACCGCCTTTTTTTTAAGTGTTTTGTATATCCACCCATTGTTTAATTATGAAAAGGCAAGCAAATATGAATACGTTTATTCTCATTCCTAGCCAACAGTTTGTATTCTGCATGCCCTGTTTTATTCACTGTTTTTTTTTCACATGACAGTATATTCTAGAGACTTTTCCATATCAGTACTTAGCAAACTTCCTTATTTTCTTTTTGCAACTGCATTGCATTCCATTATGTGAAAGTACCATTGATTCTTTTCAATCTTTAAAAAAATTTTTTTTCACTTACAAATGACATACAATTTTGTTACCAAACAGAAGGGGTTTATCACTTGGAGTGCTCTATTGAAAAATGAGATGTGGTTATGGCAAGGTGGTTTATTTACTTGCAGCAAGTAAAGGAGACAGAGAATTCATATCCAAAGCTCTGCCTACCTGAAGGGAGGCGTAGCCATTGCTTATATACACTATTTGGGCAAATATGTTTACTTCTTTTATGCAGTTGGCTACACTTACAGGTTGGGCTCCTGTCACATTTATCCTGTTCATAGCTGATCTGCAAAATACTTTCCTATATTTTAACATTTAGCAAGAATAGCTTAGACCTTCAGACCCTTGTTCTATCTAACAATATTATATGAGATTCAGTTGTACACAATAATTGGACATTTATACAACTTATGAAGTGATCATTTCAATAAATCTAATACCCATCTGACAACATGCACAGTTTCTATAAGATTACTGAATATATTCCCTATGCTGTACTTTATATCCCTGTGGCTATTTTTATAACTGGCAATTTGTGCTTCTTAATCTATTTCTTAGGAAAAGCACTTAAGTTATTTATAAGGAGTAATTTTTATATAAATAACTTTATATGTGTGTGTCCATGGGTAGGGGAAGAGGAATTAATAGGTTGAATGCTAGAAGTGGAGTTACCTCATCAGAGGTTAAATGCATTTTTAATTTTGATAAATATTGTGCAATTGTCCTTTACAGTGATTGTAACATTTTGCATTCCTGTATACAAAATATTTGCTCATTCATTATTTATTTACTTGAGCATCAGCAAGTCTTTAAGTCACTGATGAGACAGTAGTGAATGCAATAGACAAATATCTGTCTTCATGTAACACACATTCATGTGAGGAAAAACAAACTATATTAACTTTTAAACACATCATTGTATGTCAGAAGTTGAAGGACTGTTGTAAAAAAATAAAGCTGTATAATTGTATGTTGAGGGTTTGGAAGGACAGCCTTTAATTTTAAATAAAGTAGTCAGAAAGCCTTCCATGAGACTATATTTGAGACAAACTTTAAAGAAAATGAAGGAGTAAGCTGCTTAGATATCTAGAGAATATTTGGGGCTGAGGAAGTAACCAGTGCAAATGTCCTGAGACAGGGTAGAGCTGAAGGGGTTCTAGGACTGCAAGCAGGACTAGAGCAGAGTAAATAAGGGAAGAGTAACAAAACAGATAAGCAAAGATGGATCATGTTTATAGCCTTGAAGGTCATTGTGAAGAGCCTGGCTTCTGCTGAAGCAAAATCATGGATCGTTGTGGAAGGTGACATGGCATGGATTCTCCCAGACCCTGAGACTATGACTTACATGTAACTGGTTTACATTGGAACAAATATCCAGAAAAGAGGCATAAGGGTACAAAAAAGATTGAAAAAGACTCAGAGCAATTTATGGAGCCCACGATCACAGTGGATTGAGGGCTCAGTTTCTGTGAGAACACTCCAACACTCCAAGGAAGTATAGGGGAATGCCCCTCAGAGGGAACCACCTGGGAGAGGAGGTAGACTGTTTATCCTGCTGTTTCTGTCCATAGTTGAAGGCTGTCACTGGGCACGTGGACTTGCTGTTGCATTGATCAACAGTAGTTCCCGTGGGCTGGTCAGCTCCTCGCGTGGCATGAGAGATGGCCTCGCCAGAATGTCAGTGCTCTACAGACGCTTGAGGAGAGTGCTGCCAGAGTGGGGAGCTGGACATGGCATGGGATGCTTACATGAGTCTGGCATGGGTGCCTGATTGAGGAGCTTTTCTGTTTATTAAAGTGCAATTTATATACAGTAAAATTCACTTATTTTAGGTGTTTCTTTCTATGTCTTTGAAGATATTTTCACTCATAGCTTGATTTTTCCTGTTCTTTACAGTGTCTAAGAAAGAGTAGAAGTTTTTAACCTATTAGTTTTTTAAACGACCTTTTTTCTTTTGTGAGTTAAGCTTTTTTTTTTTTTTTTTTTGTCCTTTCAAAGATATCTCAGTAAAATTATGTCCTACCCTGGCTGGTGGGACTCATTTGGCTGGAGCATCACCCTGTAACAGAAAGGTGTGGGTTCAATTCCCAGTTGGGGCACTCTTAGGTTGCAGGTTCTGTCCCGTCTTAGTGTGTATGATCCTGGTCAGGGTGCGCACAGGAGGCAACCAACTGATGCTTCTCTCTCACATTGATGTTGCTCTCTCTCCCTTCCTCTCTCTCTAAAAACAATTAAAAAGTATCATTGGATGAGGATAAAACAATAACTAAAATAAAATCCTGTTTTCTTCTGGAAGTTTTATATTATAGGTCTTATATCTATTATTATTTAAGTCTATAATTATTTTGAGTTAATTGTTTTTGGTATGATGTATGGTTCAAGGTTAATTTTTTTCTGTGCATATATAAAATTTCCTACACATTTTGTTGAGAAAAATATTATTTTTTAATTGAATTGCCTTGTGGGTCTATATTTGAACTGTATTATCTTCCATCAATCTGTGTCTGGCATATTGCTAATATCAAACTATTGCTTCACATTAGGTTTTGAAATCAGGGAATGTTACTCCAATTTTGTTCTCTTGTTTACCTATGGTTTTGGATGTTTAGATTCTTTTCATCTTCTTTAAAGTTTACAGTCTGTTTCCTTTTTCTTCATTTCCCTCTTCTTTTCTTAGCAGCTATTGAAGACAGTGGCCTATGTCTCTATAATTTTGTTTTTTCCAGAATGTTATATAAATAGAATCATTCAGTATGTAACATTTTATGTCTGGCCATTTTACTGAGCATAATGCTTTTGTTGCATGTATCAGTAGTTCAACCCTTTTTGTTGTTGATTAGTATTCCATTGTAGGCATAAACCATAATTTAACCATTTACCAATTGATAAACATTTGGGCTGTTTCCAATTTTTGGCAATAATGCAGAAAACTGCTATAAATATCCAAGGTCACATTGTTTTTTATGTAGATCTACATCTCTATGATATACACAAAATGAGCACCTCCCAAGGTACTCTGGGTATTTTTCCATTAATTGCCCTGCCAGTCATTCATCCTAAGACATGCTTGGGTTCTAGGTCTTGTTCAGTTTGAGCTGGACACTTTTCTGGACCCTCATTAGAACCTTGTTTCTTTTGACCATTTCTATATTTATATTAGATGCAATGTTCCTCTCTTTTTAAATATGATACTAAATCTACGCTGTAACTTACAGGGTAAATTACTCTGTAATTTTCTGGCCTTCTGCTAGTACACTTTAGTGTATTTCTCTGTGTCATAAATTTATAGTAGGTTTTGTATTTTACCAGAATTTGTTTTGGGAGGCAGAAGAGATAAATGTGTATGATCAATCTTCCATCCTCAATTGTAAGAATCATTTGTGCTTTAAATTATCTCTTCTCTCATTTTGCAAGACACTGTTCTATCCAGTTATCTTACTACCATTTAGAAAATTACTTCTCAGCTTTCATGACCTGTTCTTTTTTGATCGCTGCTGAAATACTGATGTTCTTTCCAATTCTGTATTTGAACTTTTTCTCTCCTGGGTTTATGTGTCCTTTCTGAGTCAGATCTCTCTCTCTTTCTCTCTCTCTCTCTCTCTCTCTCTGATGACTTCAGTTATCACTTTAATGGCTAATGTCTCCTAAATTTTTATCTGCATCCTAGACTTCTCTTGTGTGCTCTGAAATTGTATAATAACCGTGGAAGTGGTTTGCTCATGTCTTTGTTCACAAAGATTTTGAGTATAGAATGAGCCTAATCTGGCTTACTATGACCTTCTGCCCACCCCCATTCTCCTGTTATTTCGATCTCAATTTATGGCATTAAAGAATAGAATGAAGAAATGAAATGAAGTCATTATTGTTAAGCTGCTAAATTACTAAAATCAAGTAGGTTGAGGCATGAAGAAACAATTGTATTCTTGTCTTAACTAGCCTGGAAACTTACATTTTTTGGAACTTTTCAGTCCTGTGTAAATGTTTGGGTATATAACAGGTCTCCAGACCATCTGACATCTGACTGATAACCGCTCTGGACCAATCCGAAAGCTAAGCAAGTAGCAGAACTGATCATTCTCAAGAATGTATTGTACTTTTTACTATAAGAAGTCTTAACTTTCCATTCCTCTTTGGAACACTTCTTGGTTTTTGCCTAGCTGTGTTCTCAGTTTGAAGGCCCCAAACCCTTGAATAACTCTTAATTATTTATTTCCAGCCAAAGCCCCCAGACTCTTTTTGAGTTCATTTGACAGCATAAGCATCCACCCAACTGCTAATGTGCACCTTCTCTCTGTAGCTGCCCAAGAAAGCAATGGCCAGACTTTGTTTCTTTCTCTTACCGGTTTAGTTTCCTGTGATTCATCCCCATTGCTTTGCCTTAAGATTGTTGGTCATCTCTTTTGTTGGCTTCTTCTCTTTTGAGATATTTTCCACTCCTCATCTAGAGTATTCCTTCTGAAAGACAAGTCTGATTATATGGAATACATCCTATGTTTGCATGTAGCCCAGGAGAGGATTCTGAGCAGGGTATAGGTACCCTAGAGAGTACTAAGGATAGTCCATTGGGGCACAGGAGAAGATTATAGGAAGCTTATTTATAACAATTTTTCTTTAAAAAAACACTCAACTAATCATGGCATTAGTTTTCCATTGCTGCCATAATATGACCATAAATTTGGTGACTTAAATCTACACAAACTAATTATCTTACAAGTCTGAGGGTCAGAAGTCTGATACGGATCCCCCTGGGTTGCATTCCTCTCTGGAGGCTATAGGGGAGAATCTGTTTCCTTGCCTTTTGATTATTTCTAGAGGCCATTCCACAGTCCTTGGCTTATGGCCACCTTCCTCCGTCTTCAGAACCAGTAATGTTAGACACCCCCCAACCTATTTTTTGTTGTCAGTCTCTCTGACCTCAGTTGGGAAAGGTTCTCTGCTCCTAAAGATCTGTGATTAGGGTGGGCCTACCCAGATAATTCATGATGATAGCCTCATTTCAAAGTACTTAAGCTTAATCACACATGTAAAGTCCTTTGGTATGGAAGGCAGTATGTTCACAGTTTAGGCCATGAACATCTTTAAGGCACCATTATTCTACCTACCACAATCAATATTATATTAACTGACAATACATGTGTATAATATAAATAAATACAAATTAATTAGGGCATAAGAATAATATTTGTACTAATTGTATGAGTATCCCAAAGTATAAGACAAAGTTAGGGCTATAATAGGCATTCTTCAGAAATTCTAGTCAAGATGGAGGCATAGGTAAAAACTGATCACCTTCTTGTACAACCACAGCAAAAATTACAACTAGGCTACAAAACAAATACCACCCAGAATCATCAGTAACTTATGCTTTATGGAAGTCCAACAACCAAAGAATTAAAGAAGTTGTATTCATCCATATGGGCAGAAAGGGTGGAGACACAGAGACATGCAGAGGCATGGGGACATGGAGACATGGAGATACAGAACAGGCAGTCCCACACCCACATGTGGTGAATAAAAATTGGGAGGGATACCTTGGAAGCAAGGGATCCCAGCCTCACACCAGACCACCCAGCCCAGGGTTCCAGTGCCAGGAAGGTAAGTCCTCATAACTTCTGTCTGTAAAAACCAGCTGGGGTTGGGGCAGTGGAAGAAACTGTGGGATTCTCAGGAACCTCCTTTTAAAGGTCCTGCAACAAACTTAGGACTTATGCAAACTCACTCCCTCTGGGCTTCAGCATTAGGGGAGCAGCTGGAAGGGCACCAGTGGCATATAGGAAGAAATTGAAGTGTCTAGCACCAGGGCAAGTGCTGGGAAACAGCTTCCTACTTAACAAAACTCCAGAGGCCAGGCAGTGGCATTGTTCCATTTCTGAGCCCTCCCCCATACAGAGCCACAGAGCAGTGACACCATATCAAAGACTCCATCAACCTGGTTCACATGTGTTGCCCCATCCTGGCAATTACCTAAGACTCCATCCCATCCAACTTACTACATTTTAATGTAGAAAATGTGCACTTTTCTACATTAAGCCATACTACTAAGACAGGGAGTCAAAGCAGCTCTACCTAATACATAGAAACAAAAACAGGGAGGCTACCAAAATGAAGAGACAAAAAAATATGGCCCAAATGAAAGGACAGAACAAAGCTCCAGAAAAATAACTAAACAGACTGGAATAAGCAATCTATCAGATGTTGAGTTCAAAATATTGTTGTAAGGATGCTCAAGGAACTCATTGGGTACTTCAATAGCAAAAAAAAGACCCAGGAGGAAATAAAGATTACACTAAGTGAAATAAAGAAAAATTTACAGGGAACCAACAGTGGAGTGAATGAAGCTGAGAATCAAATCAATGATTTGGAACATAAGGAAGAAAAAAATAATCAGAACAGCAAGAAGGAAAAGAATACCAATAACCTAGGATAGGTTAAGGAGCCTTTGGGACAACTTCAAATGTACCAACATTCAAATCATAGGGGTGCCAGAAGGAGAAGAGAAAGAGCAAGAAATTGAAAACTTATTTGAAAAAATAATGAAAGAAAACTTCCCTAATTTGGTGAAGGAAATAGACATGCAAGTTCAGCAGCACAGAGAGTCCCAAACCAGAAGGACACAAAGAGAACTACATTAAGATACATCATAATTAAAATGCCAAAGGTTAAAGATAAAGAGGGAATCTTAAAAGCAGCAAGAGTAAAGGAGAAAGTTACCTATAAAAGAGTTCCCATAAGACTGTCAGCTGATTTCTCAACAGAAATTTTGCAAGCTAGAAAGGATCAGCAAGGAATATTCAAAGTCATGAAAAGCAAGGACCTATAGCCAAGATCATTCTATCTGGCAAATCTATCATTTAGAGTTGAAGGGTAGATAAAGTGCTTCCCAAACAAGGTAAAGCTAATGGAGTTTATCATCACCAAGCCATTATTACATAAAATGTTAAAGGGACTTATTTAAGAAAAAGAAGATAAAAACTACGAACATTAAAATGGCAATAAATTCACAAATATCAACAGTTGAATCTAAAAAACAAACTAAGCAAACAAGCAGAACAGAAACAGAATCATAGATACAGAGATCAGTTGGGAGGGGGGAGGGTGAGAATGAGGGAAAAGATAGAGAGATTAGGAAGTGCAAATTTGTAGATACAGAATAGACAGAGGGATGTTAAGAACAGTATTGGAAATAGAGCAGCCAAAGAACTTAAATGCATGACTCATGGACATGAACTAAGGGGGAGAATTGCTGGAGAGAATGGGGGGTGCTAGGTGGAGGGAGGCAAAGGGGGGAAAATTGGGACAACTGTGATACCATAATCAATAAAATATCTTTAAAAAAACAAAAAACAGGCATCCTTCATAACATTTTGTCTTAAACTCTCATTATTATACATGGTAAGAAATAGTTTACAAAGATATTTTTCAGGTCTCCTGTTTCTGACCTCTTCATATTGAAAGGAAATGTACTGTTACAGGCAGCAGTGTCATTCCAGGACATTGCTGTGGGGTTTACCCAGGAGGAGCAGAAGCACCTGGTCCCTACTCCGAGGAGAGCCTATACAGAAATGGGATTCCGGGGAATGACAGCCCCCTCTTCTCTATGTGACTCTCTCCAGAATGTAATCTGTTTTTCCTTTTTGAATATTAACCACTTTTGTAGAGGTGTATTTAATAGAAAATGAAACTCAGCAATTTCCACTGTATACTTATTGAGTTTTGAGAAATGCATACTGTTGATTTCTATCACCAAACTCATGCTATAGAATATTTTTATCACATCAAAAAGATCCTTCGTAACCCTTTGTAGTCATTCCTGTCCTTTCACTTTTGCAGGGTCCTAACAGCCACTGTTCTACTTTCTATCTTAATAAATTGACCTTTTTTTTGTAATGATATATAAATGAAACCATACAGTACAAACTCTCCTTTGTCTGGCTTCTTTCATTTAGCATAACACTTCTGAGAGTCATACCTGCTGTTTTGTACATCAGTAGTTTATTCTTTTTATTCCTGAATGGTTTTCTTTTGCATTCATGTACTGCAATTTATTATCCACTTAACAATTGATAGACATCTGAGCTTTTCCCAATTTGTCGTTATTATAAATTAAACTGTTACATATGTTTTGAGTACTAATCTCTGTGTGAACATTTGTCATTTCTCATGTGTAAATACGAAGGAGGTGACTGGCTGGATCTTATGAATGGCATATATGCAACTTTACAAAACACTGCCAATGTTTCCAAGGGGCTAAGCTGTTTCTCACACCTATTAATGATATAGGAGAGTTTTAGTTGCTCCACATCCTTATTGACATTTGCTATTCTAAGTCTTGGCAGCCAGGGTTATTATTAGCACCCTCTCTCCCAGAAAGTTGATGTGTTCACCAATCTGGAAGCTCCAAATCTCATTGTTCAAGATTATTTATTGAGTTCAATCGATAGCTCTCCCTTCCCTTTCCTGGAGATTTGTGGGTTGGGCTAAATGTTCTATCTAACACTCTAACTACTTGGTCTTTCTGGTGACCAGCCTCATCTTGAGAGTATTTAGGGACTCCAAACTAAATCACCTCATTAGCATAAATTTTCAAAAGGTATGAAAAAAGGGGGATCATTTTGTAAATAACGAAAGACATTCCTATCACTCAGGAAATTTCAAGAGTTTTAGGAGCTCAGCGCCAGGAACCAGGAACAAGAACCAAATATATTTTTGTATTATACTGCAGAATGCAACATGGAATCTTGGCCAAGAGCAGGGCTAGTGATACATGCTGAAACTCCATAAACCCAAGCAGAATTTGTCTGCTGTGGGACTGAGAGCTAAATCCTGATATGAGATGTCATGCACTTCTGAGAGATGTAAGCACTTCCGGATAGCCAGAGAGGAGAAATCCTAATAAATACCTTGGTGTTTTAGTGAAACTTTAAGAGTAAAGATTGCACCCTAGCAATGGACCATGCCCTAGGATTAAGTTTAGTACTACAGTAAACATACCCTATCAGAGTAAAAACAAATCCTGACACAGCAAAAGGGGGTCCACAAGTAATTCAACTGCCTCATGAACAAAAATCAGTTTTTAGAAAGGAAGAAAATATAATTCAGAAACTATACTTCATATCATTCACAATGGCTATTAATCACTAAAAATGTCAAGCTGGCTAATGTGATCCAAGATCAAAAAGAAAATTGCCAATAAGAAATACTTCAGATGACCTAAATAATGCTAATTGTTTTCTGGACCCATCTCCACGCCCCTTCTTTGTTTTTACACCTATACAGATTCAAGTTCCAGAAGGCCCTGAGAAGTGAGATTCAAAGTATGATCACTGAAGAGGTGTACTACATTCCAAAATAAATGTATGATTTTTCCAGTTTAATATAGACAGAAATCTGGGGAATGTGTGTGAAAATGGGTATGAAATATGTAAGATAATGGTAGAAGGAACATAAAGTTGAATCAGGCTAAATTACTGATATGGGCCTACTAAACAGATAACCTGGATTCAGTGTTCCAGCTTTGGAACAACTGGGCTCTAGCAATTTGATTTGTTGGCTGAAACTCAAACCGGAGGGCAATCAAACCGGAGGGCAATCAAGTGCCTGTCACCACTCAACCAAAAATCAGAGGATTGGATTATAATTGCACTTTCATAATATCAGAAGCCAGCAATCTGAGAAGGTGGCGGGTAAAAACTCTAACATCTACCTTCCCTTGAGCTTTCAGAAGCAAAGTTATATACCGGAAACGTGGGAATTTGGGAGGGGGAAATTCCTAGGGGAAACATAGACCTGTCGTTTCCGTTGTGAGTAAGAGGAGGGGAAAGGGAAGTCACACAGCCTCTTCCCAAGCTCAAGCCATTCCCTTCTTCCCCAGACACCTGTGATTTATGACCAGTGAAGTTGTTTGTATTCTCTGGTTAGGGAGGAGATGTATAAACCATTTGCTCTCACGTGTCCTTGGTTAGGGGAGGTAAGGTTGTGTGATTCACCAGCCAGCTCTAAGTTGCTCAAACTATTTGGTTTTGTTAATTTTCTTGTCTCAGTTTCCCCATTCCATTTGCCCAGGAATTTTCCTAGGTTATTACTATCTTGTCTCAAAACAAGGGTCAAAAGATGGCCTATACTAGATGAAGTTGAAATGTCAGAACTGTCTTGGTATACCACGGAGAAAGGGATCCAAAGGCTTAGAGAGATTGGAAGGTTAGAGTGGACTCATCACATTAGACCTTCCTATTCACCTCAGAAGAGTCCAGAGGATACAGCTTTTATGACAACTGCATGAAATAAATTTGCAACAGGAGCCCAAAAGTCCTTGAAGAGCACCATCATGGCTTTCTTTTTAGGGAGGAAACAATACAGTAGAAACTTCTGCTGAATTGGAAAACAACATGCAATGAGGGATCATTGAATCCTGGGATGGCAGGAAACAAATGGTGTCACCTAATCACCAAAGATAAGGTGAACATGATTACCATAATGAACAAAGGAATCAAAGCAGCGATCAGACTAGATTGACTTGCAGAGACCTATGGCATCGGCTGATTGAGCATGATTACTAAGATCTAAATTCATTGCCCCCAAATTCATATGTTGAAATTTAACCCCCAAGCTGATGGTATTGAAGGTGGATCCTTTGGAGGGTGGTTATGAAGTGAGGACAAAGCACTCATGAATGGAATTAGTGCCTTTATATAAGAGGCTCTTGAGAACTCACCGCCTCTTCCAGCACTCTGTGGCCTGGGAAAGAGTCTTCGCCAGAACTTACATGCTGGCACCCTGATCTTGGACTCCCAGCCCTAAAAACTGGGAGAAATAAATTTCTGTTGTTTATAGGCCATCCAGTCTGTGCTATTTTGTTATAGCAGCACAATAAACTAAGACAGTTGTGTTCCTTGAAGTAAAATAGATAGGCAATCTATTCTTTTTACTTAATATGTATAAGTGAAAGCGTTCTAGATCAATTGAACAAAAGTCTCGATTGAATTAAAAAAAAACACAACACCCTAAATCAGTTCCCAAACTTAAGCCAGTTTACAGACTTATAACCTCTTGCTTGCTGGGATCACTTGGTAAAGGACCTGCTATATTGACAAAAGATTTACTGTTACTCTTTTCCCAGCATTCCATGAAGGAACCTGTGGCCTTTTACCAGAGTGACAGCATCTCTATGCTTGATCAGTCAGAGTAGGGGCATATGGAAGTTAGAATCAATAGGGTTTTAACTCAGGTCCATCTCACAGCGGGTCCCCCAACCCACCCTGTGGTTATTTCTCCATCTCTGGAATGAATCATGGCAATAACCACTGTCAGAATCCCCTCAGTGGTTCCCTGAACTGTGGAGTGCAGATTATTATGGTTGAAAACACCAAGTGAAAAAACTACCTCTATCCAAAAAAGTGGTAAACCAAAGCAATATGGCATTACTGGAGGCATTGCAGAGACTAGTGCCACCATCAAGGGCATGAAGGGATGCGGGGGTAGTGATTTTCACCACATTCCCATTCCGCTTGCCTATTTGGCCTGTGAAATAAACAGGTGATCTTGGAAAATGACAGCGGATTATGTTAAACTAACCAGGTGGTGACTCCAAAGCTGCTGGACCAGATGTGGTTTTATTGCTTGAACAAATCAACACACCCCCAGTACCTGGTATGTAACTATTGATCTGGCACATTTTCTTCTCCATGCCAGTTTTAAAGACCACAGGGCAGTTTGCTTTCAGTTGTCAAGGCCAGTAATATGTCTCTGTCTTACCTCAGTGGTATGTCAACTCTCCAGCCCTACATCATAATTTAGTTCTCAGGGATCTTGATCATATTTGTCTTTCTTAAGGCATCACACTGGGGTCATTATATTGATGCTATTATGCTTATTGAACCTAGTGAGCAAGAAGTAGAAACTACTCTAGACTAATTATAAGACATTTGCTTGTCAAAGGGCAGGAAATAAATCTGATAAAAATTCAGGGACATCCTACTCCAAAAGTATTAGTGGTCTAGTAATTTTGGACATGTCATGATAACCCTTCTAAGATAAAGGATAAGTTGTCACATCTGGCCTTTCCTATAAGCAAAACCAAGCCACAGCATCTTTAGAGTCTCTCTAAATTTTGGAGGCAATGTCCTTCCTTTGTGTTTGCTACTCTGGTCCACTTATCAAGTGCTGAAAAAAACAACAACTTAGTTTTGAGTGGGGCCCAGAACAAGAAAAAGCTCTGCAACAGGTCCAGGCTATTGTGCCAGCTGATTTATCACTAGGGTCATATGATCTAGTAGATCCAATGGTGCTTGAAACAGCAGTGGCAGATAGAGATGCTATTTTGGAGTTTTTGGCAACCTTTATAGGTGGATCACAGTGAAGACCCTTAGGATTTTCAAGTAAAGTCCTGCCATTCTCTGTGAACAATTACTTTCTTTTTGAGATGGTTTGCTACTGGGCTTTAGTAGAGCCTAAACACTTTAATCAGGAGCCAAGAGACCTGCGCTGCCCATCAGGAACTGAATGTTGTCTAGTAATGGAGACTTGGAGGGAACATGATTGGAAAATTGGTGACAAGGATGTCTGGAGAATGGTATGCGAAGAGACCGCTCTGACTGGAGCAAAACCATAGAGATATTTAAGCTCCATGTGAATGCTCACCAAACAATAGCCTCAGCAGAGGAAAATTTGATAATCAAAATGGGTATTAGCCAGCCTCTTACTCCAGCCACTCCTGACATTGCCCAATGGGCTATGAACAAACATTCATGATGGCAGGAAAGGTGGTTATGCGCTTGCTCCGCAATGTGGACTTCCAATCCCCAAGTCTTACCCGGCCATTCCTGAGTGTTCAGTCAGCCCCTGGCAGAGACCAACGCTGAGTTCCTGGCATGATACCATTTCCTGGGGTGACCAACCAACTGCCTGGAGGTAAGTTAATTACATTGGACTGCTTCCATTATGGAAGAGACAATTACATTGAAATAGACACTAACTCTGGATACTTATTTTCCTGCATGCAACACTTCTTATAGCCACACAAAGACTATACTTTCAGGGGTCATTTCTATAGTTTGCTACTAAAATGCCACGTGTATCATCATGAGATTGCTTCTATGGATCAAAGAATTCACTTTACATCAAGTGAAGGGTGGCAATGGACCAATGCTCAGGAAATTCACTGTTCTTACCATGTTCCCTACCATTCTGGATCAACCGGCTTCATAGAATACTGGAACAGCATTTTAAAGAACCGGTTATAGCACCTGCTAGCTAGCAATACCTTACAGGGCTGGAACAAGCCTCTCTGAGAGGCTGTATGTGCTCTGAATCAGTGCATATATGGAATACAAGAGATCCTTTTAGGTTGTCTTTTAGTGCTACTGTGTCTTGTGATTAAAGTCAATGGAAAACTGTAGCAACCCAATTCAAG
This sequence comes from Mormoops blainvillei, assembly GCA_004026545.1. Classification (NCBI taxonomy): domain Eukaryota; kingdom Metazoa; phylum Chordata; class Mammalia; order Chiroptera; family Mormoopidae; genus Mormoops; species Mormoops blainvillei. The sequence goes on along the minus strand of PVJD01000804.1, from coordinate 299,588 downwards.
CAGGACTACTAATTGCCCAGGTCCTTCAGCAATTAAGGTTTGGGTCACCCTACAAAGTAAATAACCATGACCAACTGAGGTGCTTGCTGTGGGCAACGGGACTACAGAATGAGTAGTGAGATAAGGTAGTTATAAATACTGGCTACAGAAATGAGGACTATATTATAATGAGTATTTTTTCCTTATTTTTGTCATGAATATGTGTGTGTACTTTTTTTTCTTACTTCTCTCATCCCTGATCAAATGAGATGCATTAATTTTACATAATAGTATTTTAGTCAATAGGATATCAAAGAGAAGATTGAACGTCACCCAAGGACTTTGAATTCTCTTTTGGGGAAAGGGCTAGTGCATTTTTGGTTGTATGTAGGACAGTTTTATTATGTTAGCAGAAGCATGACCTTGTTATTGTTTTTAGTTGGAGATTAAGTAGAGTTTAAGGAGGTGTATATGGGTGCTGAGTTGAAAAGGGGTGGACAGTGATGGTTAATTTTATGTGTCAGCTTATCTAGGCTGCGGTGTCCAGTTGCTCAAACACCAGACTAGATGTTGCTGCGAAGGTATTTTTTAAAGATGTGATTGGCATTTAAATCAGTAGACTTTGAGTAAAGCAAATTGCTCTCCATAGTGTGTGTGGGCCTCATTCAATCCAGAATGCCTTAAGACCCAACACTGAACATTTGCCCCTGACAGAATTTCTGGTTGTCCAGCCAACCCCTATAATGCCATGTCCCAGTTCCTTAAAATAAATGTCTATACATCCTGTTTCTCTTGTTAACCCTGACTGATACAACACTCCTCTCTTAGTAACTAATAGAACAACTGTTTTAAAAATCCACAAGGATATTAACGATTTAAAAAATACTTTCAGGTAAGTTGACCTAAACATTCCTTTCAAATGCATGCAGAACATTTACAAAAACAGTCCATATGCTAGGCCACAAGAAATCTAAAAATTTTTCTGAAGATTAAAATTTTAGAGACTGTTTGCTGACTACAATGTAATTAATTTCAAAATCTATAACCTTGTGTTATTGGCCTCTGGGTTTTGGGTATTCAAATATATTCTCATATGCTGTCTTATGACACATTTCACAGGCAGTTTCTTGATCAACAGTCAGCAAAATAATGAATTGTATTCAATAGTGATTATCCTATGAAGGCAAAGCTACTATGTATTGTAGATTGTCCGTTTATGGGGTGGCCCAGCCACTCCTGCTAGTTAGCATCTCTCTCACCAGTCACATTAGTAACCTCCTTCTCTTGGGAAATAAAAATTCTAAGCATATATAAAGAAGTCCCATTATCGGTGATGAAGATGTGTTTCAAACAATATATTGGGAGAGATAGAGCAGACCACTTTATATAGGCAGGCCTTAATTCTGAGGACCACACCAATCCCTTCTCCCAAGTCGATTCCCAGGCCTGATATGTTAGTTCTTTTTAGTATAGTCTGTCTTGTTGACCCTTGGACAAACTGTCTTTATAGAAAAATAATTATCAGTAACCATGCAGCAGGATAAGACCAACCTGAGTTAATGATATCAGTTATGCCCGTTGAAATTTAAAACAAATCTTATTAATTACAAAGCTCTTAGAAAGTCAGGTGGCTTCCTCCCCGAGTTTCTGTATGAATCCTTTTTATGTGACCTGATGTATCGGTTTAGGCACAGAAAAACCCTAGCTAGTAAGTTGAAGCTAATCCAAATGCCTTCTGGCTGAGGCAGTATCATTATGGCCAGAGGACACACAAAAGAAGTATAAGTCTTCAAGGATACACACCAACTGATAGTGTACCCCAAGAAGGACACACTGCAGGCCTCGGGTTAACAGAGCCCCCAGTAGGGCTTCTCTATGGAGCGTTCTGTCCTAGGATTTCCCATTGAGTTGGAAAAACATAGTTGAGTCCTTTTGTAATAGGCAGTTAGACAGACATGAGCAGAACAAGGACAATGGACCAGGTATAAAAGGTCAGCAGCGAAGAAATCTCCAGGAACCTAGCAATGGACAAAACTGAGAAAACGAGGGCCTCACCCTCAGGGTAACCTTTCCTCTCCTAGCATAACCCTGGTCATGCTCCCCGACTTTGCATATCTCTGGTCAAGCAGTTCAGACCCTCCCCTGACCTTTCCTCCACTGGCATGTTCCTAGTCATGTGGATTAGACCCCCTTGGAAGGAGAAGAAACAAGGATACAGCCCTTAAACATTAAGCCCCCAGGACAATGAGGTTCTAACCCACATCAAATACATCTAGGTTGTCTGTTGCTTTTCAGCTCAAGGCCCAGAAAAGCAGCAAAACCAGACAAGCGATGCGAGGCTGACCTAAGAACGAGCTGTGTTGGCTAATGACCCCTGCGCTGGCACAGACAAATCAGTAGAGACCACAACCTTGAAAAGGCACACCTGAAAAACTGATGAATATTCTATTGAGATCCTCCCCTGGGACGTCCCCTTATCTCCACTCTTGAAAGCCCTTAGGACAGAAGTCCCCAGTGCGCTCCCTCCCAAGAGCACACCCCTGCCCTCCCCCAGGCACCTTACCTTTCCCTTTCTGTCTTCTGAGCTGCAAGGGCCACTCTTTGGCTTTTCTAACTTGCTTCCTGCACCCATTTCTTCTATAGCTCACTTCTCTCTGTAACTTTCTAAATAAACTTCCTTTTCTGGTTTGACTTGTGATAAAAAGGGACCACATATTAAACCTGAAAAGCTCGGGGAAGACCTGCATGGCAACCTTATTAACTCAGAGGCCTAAAGTAACTGCAAAGGACTGTCTGAAATTCATTCTTATTAACTAAAAGCAGTTTATGGCTCATAGTCTTGTCCTAGGCTAGAATCTTCCCTAACAAAAGTCTGTCTTTACCTTAATTAAGCATGGCTATTATCTTTTTGCGCTGATGATAGCATATCTTTGGAATGAATGTCAAAATAATTTCCTTTTTCTGGACACCTCAAAACACAGATACTACACCAGAGCACCAAAGCAGAAACCACGAATCCCCTCATTGTTATTAATTGTTGACCATTAACTATCCTGTGTCCACCTATGTAAAAGAAATATATGTCTATCATTTTACTTTTATACAGTACCAGAAGTTTCCCCACTTTGCTTTCTTCCACCTCCCTAATCTATCACCAGTGGATTTCATGTAAACCACTTACATTACATCCTCTCTTTTGATTGTAATATATAAGGCGGGGTGCAGAACTGCCATCTCTGGAGCATTTCCTCACTCCATTGAGGTTTTACTTCCCAGCAATTGTCAGTTTTGCTCAAATAAACTCATAAAAAAATCTTACAGGTTTGGATGTTTCTTACATTGACAGAGTCTTGGATCTGAATTCTTTCTTAGCCAGGACTCAAGTACCAAAGTGCTGAACCAAGGTCTGTCTAACTCCACCAGTCTAACCCCTGGTGTCCTTTTTGCTGCCAACACTTGGTTTTAGAGGGATTGTAAGAAGCCAGTCAGCTCCAGTTTTGTTTGACTGTGACAGAAGTTCACCCACCTCAGCAGTGTGTGTTTTGCATGAGAAGTGCAAGTACTGGTTGGGGTGGGGGGGGTGGGGCACAGACACCCCTGCTTTCCAAGCACTGTGGGATGTGATCAAGTTTCAGCAGTCAGTCTGAATCAGAACATTATCAACAGCTTGAAAAGGCAGATGGGGAAGTTTTCTTTTCTGGGGAAGGAGAAGCTTCCAGGAACAGTTTTGCAAGACAAAGATCATTAAAGCCCTGCCCCATGCACTTCAGATCCTGGGGTTTTGTTTTTTCTTCCATTGTTGCAAAATCTGCACCTCCTTCTCAGCCACCATAACTTTTTAAAAAATCGTTTTCTGCTTTCAGGAATGCATTCAGTTTTTGTGTCAGAAATGCACATAGAGCTGATCAGTAGTCCAATTTGAGATGATCTCATTAGAAAAAGGCCCTTTCCTGCAGACATCTGTTTGTGACCCAGGTGGCCCAGATGTCCAGACAGCATCACTGCAGATTCAGGACATCCCTGAGTGGTACCACAATCTCTGAACTTTTAATATTTTTGGCCCACTCAGAGCTCCCCTTTGGGAATGTTTGGGCCCTTCTTCCTCCCATCTGGAGGAGGGAATAAAAACAAAGGCTATACTAGGGCTGTGTTTTGTTTGTTTTATTTTGTTTTGTTTTAGCCCTGTGGAAAGGTTTTACCAGTTTATCCTTGTGCCAGCAATTTTTGAGAGAATTCAACCTTTTAGGAAAGTGTTCCTTAAGAAGTAGAGACTATGCTGTGAAAAGCTGAGAATTTAACTGTACACTGTATAGTATTTTATCTCTTTTTAAAAACTGTGGTAAAATATATATAACATAAAATTTAGTATTTAGACCATTTATAAGTATATACAATTCACTAGCATTAACTACATTCACAATGTTGGGCAACCATCACCTCTATCTATTTCCAAACTTTTTCATCCTCCCAAATAGAAACTCTGTACCCCTTAGGTAATAACTCCCCATTCTTTCTCTCCCTCAGCCCCTGGTAACCTCTGCTCTACTATGTTCTGTCTCTATGACTTATCCATTCTAGATATTTTATATAACTGGAATTGTTGGTGGCAAGAATGGCACCAGATGTTAGACCAGTGGAGTCAGACTGAACCTCAGCTGAGCAACCTTAGTATTTGAGTTCTGGTTGAGAAAAATTTCAGGGCCAAGGCTCAAACTATAAGAGAAAGTTTATTTACAAGGTCACAGAGCACCTGGCTGGTGTGGTTCACAGGGCTGAGTGCTAGTCTGTAAATCGAAAGGTTACTGGCTTTATTCCTGATCAGGGTACATGCCTGGGTTGTGGGTTTGGTCCCCAGCCAGAGCACGTTCGAGGGGCAACAGATTAATGTGTCTCTCTTACATCAATGTTTGTTTCCCTCTCTTTCTCCCTCCCTTCTCCTCTCTGTAAAAAAAAATAAATAAAATCATATAAATAAATAAGTAAATAAATAAATAAATATATATATATGTGTATATATATATAGAGAGAGAGAGAGTTACAGAAGTAGAAGAAGTGAGCTGTAGAACAAATGGGTTCAGGAAATAAGTCACAGAGGCAAAGGAAGGGCCCTTGGAGCTTAGGAGAAATAGGCAAGGAAAACGTGCCTGGGGGAAGCGAGTGTGGAAAGGAGGGGGCATACTCCCTAGAGAAGAGCCACACTGGGTCCCAGTCTTGAGAGTGTTTTTCTGGAGGTCTTAGGGAAGAATCCCAATAGGACATTCATCAACTTTCCGGTGTGTCCTATCAGGCTCCTGGTGTCTACTAATTTGTTGGTGCCAGAGCAGGGGGTCCTTAGTCAATGCAACTGGTCCTGATGTTGGCCACCATGTCACTTGTCTGGTTTTGCTGCTTTTCTACGCCTGGAGCTGAAACACAGCTGAGGCCCACATGTTGTCCTTAGGGGTTAATGCTTAAGGCAGTGGTTGTGAAAAGACCTGCACTCTTTTGTGCAGTCACACGAGGCCACTGTTCGCCCCCTTTTATCTCCTCCAAGGGAGTCTACCACATGACTAGAGACATGCCAGGGAAGAAAGGTCGGGGGAGGGTCTGAACTGCATGACCAGTGATACGCTAGGGGAGGAAAAGTTACCCTAGGAGCAAGGCCCTTATTCTCCCCAGTTTGCCTGCTGCTAGGCCCCCAGGACTTCCTGCCTTGGTAACCTTCCGTACCTGGCCCTTTGCCATTGCTCTGCTCATGTCTAACTGCTTATCACAGAATCATAGAGTATGTGACCTTTTGTCTCTTATTTAGCATAATGTTTTCAGGTTCATCCATGTCGTAGCATGTATCATAACTTCAGTCTTTTTTAAATCTGAAAAATATTCCATTGTCTTATGTATCACACATATTGTTTTTCAATTCCTCTGTTGATGGACACTTCGCTTGTTTCCACATTTTGCCTATTGTGAATAAAGCTACAATGAACGTCTCTGTAAAAGTATCTGAGTTACTGTTTTCAGTTCTTTTGGGTATATAACTAAGAGTGTAATTCCTGGGTCCCCAATACTGTTCTCAAGTGCAAATGATTCCCTACAAGATTCCCAGGACCCAGAAGTTATGATACTCATGGCTACTCTTTATTATGGGAAAAAAAAAAAAAACAGAGGAAAATCATCAAAGGGAAAAGGCACATGGAGGGGAAGTCGAGAAGAATCCAGGTACAAGCATCTAGTAGTTCTAAGTGGAGTTGCATAGGACATGCTCAATTTCTCCTGCACCAGTGTGTGACAACACATGCAAAGTGTTGCCAACCAGGGTAGCTCATTAGAGATTCAGTGCCTGCTATGGAATAAATGTTTGTATTTCCCCACCCCACCCCCAAATTCTTATGATGAAACCCTAATCTCCAATATGATGGTATTCGGAGATGGGGCCTGTGGGAGGTAATTAGATCTTGAGGGTGGGACCCTTGTGTTGGAAATAGTGACCATATAAGAAGAGACCTGAGAGAACCACTTTCCACCACATTAGAATACAATGGAAAGGTGGTCATCAGTAAAGAGGAGGCAGGTGTGTTACTGATCAGCAAGTGGGGTCCTGCTACCCACTGCCACCCTCTAGGTAAAACTCCAGAGGCAAAAGTTTGGTGAAGAAGGAAAGGAGTCTTTATTCAAAAGCTACACAATTTTGGAATAACAGCTTTCCACATGTATTAGTCCCTTAAGCCTATCAATTAAGGCTGAAATCTTTAATTCCTGAGTTCCCCCTGTTAGTTTTTAATTATCTTATTTCTATAAGGTTAGTTTACAAACTAAAACAACATAAGATACAACAGCTACACAATTTTGGAAGAATGGCAGGCTTCTGCCTCAGAGCCCATCCCCTCGAGATCACCCAGAGAAGAGTGACACCGCCAGCCCCCGGCCAGGCCGGCCCCATTCTAGGCTGAGCCCAGAGTTCCTTCTGCTGTCCGTTAAGAAAGGCAGGGAGTAGCAGCACTATCATCCCGGCGTCCTCCAGGATGAGAGCCAGAGAGCCAGTCTCTGCCCTCCTTTTATTTTAAATTTTCTGGCTCATAATTCCATGCACTCCGGAGGCATTGAGCTTCTCAGCCAGTCCTGTCCTAGGCTGTTTACTATTGCTTCGGCAACCTCCTCCTATGGCCCATCCCTGCTCCTCCCCAGTGATCTGATCAGATCTCTCTGTTTCGGGAGGAGAACACCAGACACCAGATCTGCTGGCACGCTTGGACTTCCCTGCCTCCAGAACTGTGAGAAGTAAATGTTTGCTATTTAAGTCCCCCAGTCCATGGTAATTTGTTATAGCAGCCCAAACTAAGAAAATGCCCAAGATTTTTACTGGGGGATGGTCTCATAGGCACTCTCTGCCTAAGATATACCAAAATTCAGACTCCCTAAAGGGAAACAGGTGGGTCATGAACATAGGTCATTCATTGCACAAATAGTTTAGTCACAGTAAACAACCCTTAATAATTAGAGAAATGGTGGGAACCCTTAAAAATCTGTTTCCAGATGCCAGCCAAAGGACAATCTTGTAAGCAGAACTTTCTAAATATGGCTAGCTCGAGCCTGCTATATTAACTCTTTTTCATACTGTCACTCTCCTAATACCATCCAGTGAATACCCACAGTAGACCTAAATAGCTTTTGATGGAATAGATAGAGGAGAACCCTGACCAAAAAATATAATAGCTTGGATGTTGAAAAAAAAAGGGGAAATAAGCATACAAATATTTTAAACCTCCATTCATCTATCATACAGATAGATAGGCACACTTAATATATGGACATAATTTATTATAATTTCCTTTTATAACCATCTTTAAATAGAAAAAAATACTATTAAATAAATTTCCAATTGTTGGTTTATTAAAAGAATTCTCCTATATAGGCAAAGTTATTTATATATAGAGAGAGAAACTTTATTTTTAGAGGAGTTAATGGTGGACTGAAAAATTGAGCACAAGGTACAGAGCACTCCCACAGGTCCCTGCCCCCACAGGTGCAGTGCATTCCCCACTATCAACATCCTGCATCAGAGTGGTGCATTTGTTACAATCCACTGGCACATCATTATCACCCAAGGTCCATCATATCAAAGTTCACTTTTTAAAAACTATATGTTATTGATTATGCTATTATAGTTGTCCCTTTTCTTTTCTCCCCTTTATTCCCCTCCACCCTTCCCACCAGCATTCCCCCACTTAGTTCATGTCCATGAGTGGTACATATAAGTTCTTTGGCTTCTCCCTTTCCTACGCTATTCTTAACCTCCCCTATCTATTTTGTACCTACCAATTATGCTTCTTATTCCCTGTACCTTTTCTCCCTTTCTCCCACCACCTCTCCCTGTTGATAACCCTCCATGTGATCTCCATTTCTGTGATTATGTTCCTGTACTAGTTCTTTGCTCAGTTTGTTTTTCTTTTTTTAGGTTCAGTTGTTGATAGTTGTGAGTTTGTTGTCATTTTACTGTTCATATTTTTGATCATCTTCTTTTTCTTAGATTAGTCCCTTTAATATTTCATTTAATAAGGGCTTGGTGATGGTGAACTCCTTTAACTTTACTTTGCCTGGGAAGCACTTTATCTGCCCTTCCATCCTAAATAATAGCTTTGCCGGATAGTGCAATCTTGGATGTAGGTCCTTGTCTTTCATGACTTTGAATACTTCTTTCCAGTCCTTTCTTGCCAGTAAGGTTTCTTTTGAGAAATCAGCTAATAGTCTTATGGGAACGCCTATGTAGGTAACCTTTTCTCTTGCTGCTTTTAAGAGTGTCTCCTTATCTTTAATCTTGGGTAATGTAATTATGAGTGCCTTGGTATATGTTCCTTGGGTCCAACTTCTTTGGGACTCTCTGAGCTTCCTGGACTTCCTGGAAGTCTATTTCCTTCACCAGATTGTGGAAGTTCTCCTTCATTATTTGTTCAAATAAGTTTTCAATTTCTTGTTCTTTCTTGCCCTATGATTCAGATGTTGGAACGTTTAAAGTTGTCCTGGAAGTTCCTAAGCCTCTCCTCAGTTTTTTGAATTCTTGTTTCTTCATTCTGTTCTGGTTGAATGTTCATTGCTTCCTTCTGCTCCAAATCATTGATTTGAGTCCCAGTTTCCTTCCCTTCACTGTTGGTTCCCTGTATATTTTGCTTTATTTCACTTTGCATAGCCTTCACTTTTTCCTCTATTTTGCAATCACAGTCAACCATTTCTGTGAGCACCCAGATTACCAGTGTATTGAACTCCATCTGTTAGGTTGGCTATCATCATAGTTTAGTTCTATTTTTTGAGCTTTGATCTGTTCTTTCGTTTGCGCCGAAGTTTTGTTGTCTCAGTATGCCTATTACGTTGTGAAGGGCGGAGCCTTAGGTATTTGCCAGGGTGGGGCAACTGATGTCACTGCTTTGTGGTGCTGTATGTTGGGGAGGGGTCCGAGAAGGAATAATGCTGTTTACTTGGCTCTTGGTCAGCTCTCAGTCACTTCCCCTGCTACCCACAAGCAAATTGGGCCCTTCTGGTGCTCATTCCTGGGTGGGTGGGTTTGTGTACATTCTAGGACCCTGTGAGTCTCTCCAAGGAACTCTCCTGTGAGACTGGCAGTTTCTTCCACGACCGTAACCCCCACAGGCTTTGTCAGTAGAGGCTTTGAGGCTTTCCTTTCCAGCGCCAGAAACCTGGGTTGCATGGTCTCTCTCACTCCCCAGTTGTTCCTCCCGGTTTATCCGCATGCAAATGTTGGACCACCTGGTCCTCCAGTCACAGCCTTGGTGTGGATCCTCTCTACCCTGGTTGGCCATCTCTGCCCCTCCTACCTGTCTGAATGAATGTCTCTTGGTTAACTCCTTGGTTGTCAGACTTCCATATAGTTCAATTTTCTGGAAGTTATGGTTATTTTTTGTTTTTAAATTTGTTGTTGTCCTTCTTTTGGTTGTGCGAGGAGACAAAGTATATCTACCTATGCCTCCACCTTGGCCAGAAGTTTCAAAGCTCACTCTTATGTTGTACATTCTACTGTGTTTTGAAAAAAAAGTATAATGGATCACATGTATGTACCATTGCAGTATCAAACAGAATAGTTTCACTGCCCTAGAAATGCTGGGAACCACTTTTTAATGTCCCCAAAATTTTACCTTCTTCAGAATATCATACAGTCAGAATCATATACTATGTAGTCTTTTCAGGTTGGCTTCCTTCACTTCATCAGGTACATCGAAGGTTCCTCCATGATTTTTCATGGCTTGCTAGCTCATTTCTTTTTAGCACTGAATAATATCAGTTTATCCATTTGTCTACTGAAGGACATCTTAGTTGCTTCCAAGTTTTGGCAATTATGATTAAAACTGCATAAACATTAGTGTGCAGGTTTTCATGCAGACATAAGTTTTCATCTCCTTTGGGTAAATACCAAAGAGTATAATTGCCAGATTGTATGATAAGAGTATATTTTGTTTTGTTAGAAAATGCAAACTGTCTTTCAAAGTGGTTATAGCATTTTTCACTCCCACCAACAATGAATGAGAGCTCCTGTTGCTCCATATCTTCACTAGAATTTGATGTGGTCAATGTTCTGAATTTTGGCCATTCTAATTAGTAATTATATCTTATTGTTGTTTTCATTTATATTTCCTTAATGACAGGTGATGTGTATAATCTTTTTATATGCTTATTTGTCATCTATATATCTTTTTATGGTGAGATGTCTTGTTAAGATTTTTGGCCCATTTTTAAATTGGGTTGTTTTCTTATTATTAAGTTCTTCCTGTATTTTGGATAACAAACCTTTATCAGGTATGCCTTTTGAAAATATCCTCCCAGTCTGTGGTTTGTCTTTTCATTCTCTTGACAGTGCAGAAGTTTTTTATTTTAATGAATTCCAGCTTATCAATTATTTCTTTCATGGACTGTATCTTTGGCGTTTCCTAGCTCTACACGACTTCCTAATGCTCTCTACATAGAGATACTGCCTTGAGGATCACTTTTAAGTACTAGAAAATTTAAAATTGAGATCTAATTCACCTACCAGCAAATATTGGGTTGCCCAAAAAGCCTGTATGTTTTTTTCTGTAAAATAAAAGACACATTTTTCATTTTCACCAATGACTTTATTGATTTGGATATTTTGAGTATGCCAGCTATCTCCTGCATGGTATAACATTGATTGTTCTCAATTAATGTCTTGATTTGACCACTGTCAGCTTCAATAGATCTACTCAACTGTGGAGCATCAACCAGCAAGAAATCTCCAGCATGAAACCTCGCAAACCACTTTTGACACATTCAATCAGTCACAGCACCTTCTCCATACACTGCACAAATCTGTTTTGGTGATTCAGTTGCATTTTTGTCTTTCTTGAAATAATAAGCATAATATGCCAAAAATGTTGTGTATTTTCTTCCATCTTCAATATTAAAATGGCTACACAAAAATTCACCAACTTTGATAAGTTTTTTAAAATGTATGCTGATATGACAGCTGTCACAAAACAATCTAATGAAATTGTTTCAAATGAAGTTAAAGACAACTAAGCGCTACTAGAGCCATCTTATGAAAAAAAAAAAGCCCCAAACTATTTGGCCTACCCAATATACCTTTTTAAAGTGTATAGTTCAGTGGTTTTATTCTATTCCCAAAATTGTGTAACCATCACTACCGTGTAATTCAAGAACATTATATCTCTCCAAAAAGAAACACAGTATCTGTTAGCTGTTACATTCCATTTCCTACCCCCTAGTCCCCAGTAACCACTATCTAATTTCTGTGTCTATGGATTTTCTTATTCTGGACATTTCATATTAATTGAATCATATAATATTTGCCCCTTCATCTCTGAGTTCTTTCACATAATATAATGTTTCTATGACCCATTTCAATTTAATTTTTGTGTTACATGTGATATGTGTCAAGGTAGGACATTTTTTGTGAGGGGTCATCTATGTCAAGTTTCAGCACCATTTGATAAAAAAGATGATCTTTTCTCAATTGAATTATCTTTGCATTATTGCCCTGCCCCTGACCCCCCAAAATCCCCAGTCAATATTTGTTTTAATCTATTTCTGGGCTCTTTATTTGTTCTATGACATTATGTGTCTATTTTTCCACCAACTTCATTGATTACTATAATTTTACAGAATTCTTGAAATAAACTAATATGAGCCCTCCAACTTTGCTTTTTTTCCAATCACCTATTGCTGTTCTATGTAAATGCAGTAGACTTTTGGGTGTATCTTATATCATCCACTCTTGACAGACAAACTAATGTTCTAGGAGCTGTTTTGAAGAGATGTGTTGGGGTTTTCTCTATAGACACTTATGTCTATAGAGAGCTTTCTTTCCCTCTAATCTGTATGAGTTTTATTTCCTTTTCTTGCCAGGGCTTCCAATGCAATGTTAAATAGGAATTGCTTGCCTTTTTAATAATCGAATGGGATTGTGATATTAGCTGTAGGTATTTATAAGAGTAAGTTAAGGAGATTTCCTTCATATTTGTAGTTTTCTGAGGATTTTTATCATGAATAAATATTAAATTTTATCAAATGCTTTTTCTTTATCTATTGAGATGATTATATGCTTTTTCTTATTTAGTCTCCTACTATGGTGAATTATGTCAATTGATTTCAAATGTTAAACCAACCTTGAATTCTTCAGATGAGCTCCATTTGATCATGTACTATCTTTTTTATGTATCTCTGGATTCCACTTGCTAATATTTCATTGAGAATTTATGTACATATCATGAGGGGGTTTGGTTTTTAGTTTTATTTTCTTGTAATATCTTTGCCTGGTTTTGTTATTGGGATAATGCTAGCCTCCTAAAATGAGTAAAATATATAACCATGAAAGGAGTAGCACATAGCAATAAAAAGGAACTACTAATACACATATCATTATTGATAAATCTCATTTACTTGAACAACAATAAAAAAAAAGACAAATTTAATCTAGAAGGACTGAAAACAGATTAATGGTTTCCTGGAGGTGGGGAGCGGAATTGACTAAATAGGGAAAGAGAGGATCTTTTAGGGTAATGGAAAGGTCTAAATTTAGATTGTGGTAATGGTTACATGGCTGTAGAAATTTTCACAACTCATTATAGTGTATGGAAAATGTTTAAACTTTATGGTATATAAATGATACCTCAATCAATTTAAAAAATGATATAGGTGAATTTCAAGACCTCATTTTGTGGTGAGACAGAGTCAATTCTGAATTTACTAAATTGCTTGTTGACCTTACTTGACTGTTTATTCCCGACTCCCTTTCCATGATGTCTATGTGATCTTAAGTCAGTCATGTCCTACCCTTAAACCCAGTTTCCTCCTCTGTGAAATGATAGCTATTATTAACCGTAGTTTTTTTAGGGAATGTTTCCTGAAGTAATCTATGTCAGTAGCTTAAAACAATGCCTGACAGAGTTAGTGATCAGAAAGTAATAACTATCATCATTACCTATTTTATTAGTACTACTAAAAATCAGGCCACCTGCCTGTACAGTATCCCGCCTTCCCCTCCTGCCCCTCAACCCCACCCCGTTACCCCCACCCCCCACCCCACACACACACCGCTCCCAGGCCCAGCCCACCTTCAGGCTCTCCTACCCTTTAAGGTGGGTCTTTTCCATAGCCAGCCTCGGGACATGGAAAGCGCAGTGTGCATCAGTTGGGTTGCCCGAGCCTCTCCAGGAGATGGAACTGCGTCCACCGTCCATCGCACAAACACAGCTGGTGTCAGAAAGTAGGATCATCAAGCCGTTAACAGTCTAAGTGCAGGTTAAGGGAGCAGAGAGCTGGTGCAGTGGACCCTATGAGGAGACCATAGAAATGGGGTTGCAGAAATTCTACAAACCTCTTGCTGCCTTCTCCTTTGCAAAGCACATGATTCAGATCCGGCTGGACAGGAGGCAATTGGGAGTCGCAGAGGTGGTTTGGGACGTGGCTGTAGTTCTTTCCATGTATATGTAGATGCGCTCCGTGGAGCTCAGGGACTGCTCTACTGTGAAGCTAGGCGCTGGCAAGAGGCTGGTGGAAATTGTGGCTGCCCTGCTGGGTGCTCATGTGACTATCATGGAACTAAAAGTAACATTAGAATTTCTTAACTCAAACGTTCAAGCCAACTTACCTCTCCATAGTCAACCCAAAGCTGTTGTTAGGAGCTGACTTGGGGACAGAATTTAGGAAATTTATCACCTGGAGAATTTGACCTGATATTTGGAGCTGATATCAAATATATAGAAGAAACAGTCACAGACCTTATTCGAACTTTGGAACATCTCTGTAGCAACCACTTCGTGATTCTTTTAGCTTGCCAAATTTGTTATGAACAGAATAACAACTTAGTGAAGCTGGAGAGGCGATTTACTGCTTTCCCTGCCTCCTTATAATGCACAGGATGACAATGGAAAAAGTTTAAATCTCACCCCTCCACAAGAGGTTAGCTCCCCAAGTACAAGTTCCTTCCATATTGTACTTGTAACTGCTTATTTGGTGTTTGGATTTCCGAGAAGGCACAAGCTTCTCGAGGACCAGGAATGCTTCTGCCTCTTTCATTGCTGCCTCCTCAGTATCTAATATATCAAACCTAATGTTTGTTGAGGGACAAAGATATATTACATTTAGAGGATATTGATTTTGGGTTAAATGATTGCTATATTGTTTCATGATTATCTCTGACAAACTTTGTGAAGTTGCACACACCAACAAAGCCCCCCACTTATATTTTTGCAATGTAAAAGCTTACACAACAGCTTAAACAAATTTAGACCACAAGAATATTATAATCTCAGTATGGTATTTGATATTAGAGATAGAGTTCCTTTGTAAAACATCAGAAAGAAGACCTCCTTCTTGCTCTTAACCTTTGAATGAATATTTTGGATATGAGAATACCTGCTACATTATTTTCTACAATATTTTAAATATTTTAACAAAGGTAAATTAAAAACTGAAAAAAATCAAAGTAATGGTGTGTGTTCTTTAAACAAGATCATGGCTCATAATAAAACAAGAGAGTAATTTAGGGGAAAGGAGACATTGGGGGAGGGGAGAGACTACAAAAGGGCAGGAGAGAACTGTGTGAAATATTTTATACCTTTAGTGTGCTGGGGAGGTGACACCACTGGATGCATTTGTCAGAACTATTGACCTGTACACTTAAATTTAGTGAATTTTATTTTATCTAAATAATCCCTCAATGAAGCTGAAAATTAAAAAGATTTTAAAGCTTAATTGTGGCTTTAAACAAACTAATAATTGTAAATGGTTTAACCCTGAAAAGATTGAGCCCCATCTGGTCCAACTTTTCCCTTTTATATTTGCACTTTTAGAAATGAAGAAAAAGGGCCCAGAGAGATTACGTGACTTATTTGAAATCACAAGGCTTGCGGTCAAGCTACATCCAAGAACCCAGACCCTGTGTCTTTTTAGTCTTCTTTCTTTTCTTTCATCTTCCCAGAACATTTCAACTGTAAATGTATCAAGTCTAATGTTATCACTCAAATAATTCATAGGAATCCTAAAATGTTTTGCAGATATGTGGTATTTTAATTTTTGGCACATCCCTATGTTGATAAGGAAGATATTATTTTCATTTTTCTATTGCAATCCCCCTGTCTTTTCTTTATGGAGGTATAATTCATATATCAGAGAGTTCACCATGTTAAAATGGACAACTCGGTGGTTTTTATTATATTCACAGAAAGTTGAATAATGATTGACAGTGGCTGGGGTCAGGGAGGAATGAAGAGTTATTATTTAAGGGGTACAGAGTTTCAGTTTGGCAAGATGAGAATTCTGGAGATGGGTGGTGGTGATGGGTGCGCAACACGCAAGTGTAATTAATGACACTGAACCGTACACTTAAAATGGTTAAAATGCTAAATTTTATATTATATTTATTTCAACACAATTTATAAAAATAACACTACCAAGAGAGTGAAAAATCCAACCAACAGAGTGGGAAAAAATTGCAAATCATATATCTCTTAAATATAAAACACCCAGAATATATGAAGAACTCTTACAACTCAACAATAAAAGGATAAATAACCCAATTGACAAATACTGGCAAATGATTTGAACAGTTATTTCTCCAAAGAATATATACACATAGCATATAAACACATGAAAAGGTAGTCAAAATTACCACTCATTAGAAAAATCCAAATCAAATCCACAGTGAGATGTTACTTCTACCTACTGGCATGGAGACAATTTAAAAATGAACAATAAGATGCATTAGAGAAGATGTGCAGAAATCAGAACCCTCTAGTGTGTTGATGGGAAAGTAAAATGTTGTAGCCACCGTGGAAAACAGTCTGGTACTTCCTCAGAAAGTGCTATATACAAATTCCTATTTTTATACCCATGGAAATAAAAGCATTCTTTCATGCAAAAACTTGTACACAGATGTTCATAGCAACATTATTCATAATAACAAAAAAGTGAAAGCAACACAAATGTCCATTAATTAATGAATGAATAAAAAATGGTGATTCATGCCTTGAAATGTTATTCAGAAATAAAGAGGAATGAAATACTAGTATATGCTATGATATGAATAAGCCTTGAGGAAATTGTGCAAAGTGACTGAGGCCAGACAGAAAAGGTCACATATTTTATGATAATATAAAATATGTGAATATTTCATATAATATTTCATTTATATGAAATATCAGAATAGACAAATCCGTGGAGACAGAAATTAGATTATGGGAATGGGGGGCAGGAGAAAATTGGCACTAGTGGGGACTAATGAGCAGACAGTTTCTTTTGAAGACAAATCTCTGTACTTTACCTGTGGACATGTTCTGGAATTAGGTAGTGCTGATGGCTGCATAAAATACTGAAAAAAAAAGCCACTGAAATATTTGTTTAAAGTGGTCAATTTCATGTTATATAAAGCATATATCTATAAAAATAATTCCATCTCTATAAATATGTAAGAAACATGGTATAAGTTAAATCAATCCCCATACCATGATGGTAGGTGGTCAGGACAGAGAAGCTCTTTGCGCTGATTCAAAGAGTCAGCTTGCACATGGATGTGCCGGGGGTTGTTCCACAGGAAAAGCATCTCCACCTGTGGGTCTCTGGTGCTACTGGAAATTACAGCATTATTAGAAGGAATTCTGTGATGATGGTGGTGATGATGATGTTAATAGCTAAATGACAATTAGGCACCAGGCACTGTTCTGAGCATGGTGCACATGCTTCTTCATTTACTCTTCATAACAATTCAATACCACAGTTCTCAGACTTGAGCACATATCAGGGTCACCTGGAGGGCTTGTGAAAAGGGATTGCTAACCTCTCTCTTCATAGTGTCTGGTTCAGTGCCTGTGGGATAGGATTCCCGAACTGGCTTTTCTAACAAGTTCCCAAGAGTTGCTAATGCTACTGGGGGACCCACTTTGAGAACCACTGCCCCAGGAGATGGGCACCATTGTATACCCATTTTACAGATGAAGATGGTCCCAGCTCTGGGGCATAAAACTGTCAAGAATGGTGCCAGGTTCCTCTCCCCAGTGAAAAAGTAACCAAAACTTCCTTTAGGTCAGCAGGGCTTAGTTGGCAAACTGGGCTCTGGGCACCTGGGGCTTCAGGAAGAATGAAATGTGGGCACTGAGGCTATCATGAGTACAGCTCCAAAGCCCCCCAGGGCCAGGTTATCGGCTTCGATGCTGGCTTACCTAGTGGCATGCTGAAAGGAGGAAAAGACAGGTGAGCTGCACAGACGGCAAACTGGTGGCCACAGGGACTGGGCCTCTGCTTTCCCGCCGCCGGCTTCCGGCGGGGCTTTGCGCCCTGCCCTCCTGGGTGTTGCTGTCCTTCATTGTTTCTCACGGGTGAAGTCTTTACACCTTACCTGTGATAATTAAATGTCACTTTGTAAGCCTAATGCCAATGATTTTGCCTCAGTGACAATGTCAGGTATTTAAAAACGAGGTTCACTTACTCACCAACTCTAAAGACACACATAAAACATTCTTTAAAAAATTTGAGACCACAAAAAGAAAATAGAACTACCTCATCAAGCATCCCTATTCTCTAGATGATCACATCAAAAACTAAAGCAAGGAAGTCTTCTCAGTATAAACCTTAGAATTTTACTGACTCTGGTGGTTTATGTTTGTTTGTGTTTCTCGTGTCCCCTGTGTCCCAACAACCCTGGTGGTTGCTGTCTCCCTATCCCGGTTTCACTGTCCTCAAAGCAGGCCTGTAGCTGTGGGTCAAGCACATCCAAACTTTACTCTCAAATCCATAGGATCCTCTGAGGAATCCAGCTTCCCCTTTTGAGAACTAACTCACCCTCTGAATAAGAAATCTGACCTTCCTTTGGGATCCCTACTAACATGGCCAGATGGAACAGCATGTGAGAACTCAGCATAGAACACTTTCTGATCCAAAGAGGCAACAACCACTTCCTTTACATGATTTCTTTAGTAACAACATCCTGTGCCCAGCTAGTGATCTCCCACTTTAGGAGGAGACATCAGTGGATGGCAGAACACACAGGTCAGATTTGCAGAAGAGGTGCTCTGGCCTCCGAAGGAGAGTTTATGGATTATAGAGGTAGGGGCGGGGATGAGGAGTGTGGGGAGAAGTGCCACAGGTCAGCTCCTTTGTCGCCCTGCTCCAAGATGTTTGCCATCATTTTAATGGCAAAAACCTATAATGTTCTGTGCCCACTGCTATAAAGCCAGAAGCAGATTTGCTGGATATGGTAATTCTATGTTTAATTTTTTCTATGTTTACCACAGTAGCTGCACCATTTTACATTTCTACCAGGACTGTACAATCTGATATGATTTGCAAACATTTTCTGGAATTCTGTGAGTTATTTTTCATTAAGTTGAGAGCATCCTTTGATGAACTAAGGTTTTTAATTTTGATGAAGTTTGATTTATCTATTTTTTCTTTGGTTGCCTATTCTTTTGGTGTCATAACCAAAAAATTGTTACTAAGTTCAATATCATGAGACTATTCTTTTGTGTTTTCACCTAAATTTTTATAGTTTCAGCTCTTATGTTTGGGTCTTTGATCCATTTTTCTGTTAATATGTGCATATAGTATAAGGTAAGGGCCCAACGTCACTCTTTTTTATGTGGATAACCCATTTTCCCAGCATTATTTGTTGAAATGACCATCCTTTCATTTTGAGTGGTCCTGGCAATCCCATACAATTTTTAAATTCAATTCATTAAAATTTTTATCCTAAGGTCTTCAAGGAAATAGAAGCTCAGACATAACTGGAGGCTGAAGCTTTTAGATGATTACAAAATTGTGTTGTATTGTAAATGATGCTTAAAAATTTTTTTATTACACCATGGATTTCAACACAATTAATCATTCAATAAATATAAGTACATATTCTAATATATGGTTCTCCAGTTGCCCTTGGCTCACAGCTCTGTCAGGTTGCTCAAGGAGGGAAAACCTGCTACAGCGTGAACGCCTGCACCTCAGGCGATAGCCTCACAGCAGGCTGTGTGAGGTGCTGTTCCGAAGAATGGCCTCCCTTTTATTTCTGGAATGTGATGCAACGCACTGGAGAAAGTATGGACTCTTTTTTAATCAACCATGCCCCAAATCTAGAAGGACATCAATAAATATCTAAATGCCAGAGAAATATGGGAGAATGTTATTTAAGCAAGAAATTGTATCATCTAATTATACAAAATCTGTTAAATAATGTATTACAGAAAGATTCATGATGCTAACCATTTTGTTCTTATTTTTATTCTGTTATCTCCTTTTCTTCATCAGAAGAAATGAGTGCTACTATTAAAATGGTCACATTTTAGTCAAATGACCAATCCTTAGCTCTACCTTTGATAAAATGCAGTTGATAGGTGTCCTGATTCCTATTTAAAATGCAGCATTTGTGAAAGCATATTCTTGCATGCATATGTCTAGATTTCTTTTGCTTACTAGGAAAATGAGACATGATTCTTTACCCTAACTCTGGAGGTTTTAAACTGTAGGGAAATGAACAAATCTAGTGTGACGGTATGCTAGAGTCCAAGGCCACTTAACACCTCTGCCCAATTTGTTCAAATTCAATGAGCCAAGAGTAACTCTTTTAAAAGTTACCTATTTGTAAAGTGGCTTACTACCAGTTATAGTTTCATGGAAAAGAGCCTTGATAGTTGTATGAAGACCCTTATAAAATAACAGACCTTTCTGAGTTATTTACAGAAACATGTGGTCTAATAAAAGAAGGAAAGTAGAAACTGTTTTTACCTCTCCACTCTCTGTGTTTTGGGTTTATTGTCTTCCTCAATTAGCTTTTCTTGAGATTTAATTTAAGAAATTTGCTTTAGGGACTTTTACTCCAATGATTTTTACTTTAATTTACATTTAATGTCAGGATTTAAATGACAGTTTGTGAAAACATTTTAAATGGAGGAAAATATATTTATACATAAATATTAGAGTATATAATAAAGAATTTAAGGAACAAAAACCAGAAACATTGTACGTTTGTCCTTTATTATTTACAGAAAAAAAACAGTGCTTTTCCTGTAAAGTTAGTCAACCCATTCATTAAGTAAATCAATCAACAAGAATTCAGTAAGCTCTGGTCTCGTGCTCATTATCCCCTGCATGATGTTCTTTCAGTATTTCTTTAGAAACAATCTACATGCCTCTTTTCTAAGTTTCTTAGTCTCAGCCTTTTCATTTAATATCTAAATTTACCACAGTAATCTTGCAGCTCGCGCCTCAGGTTGCTGCGGAATAAACAGGAACGGCTAGATTAGATTTTACTGTTCTCAGCACTCCAGAGATTTTAACCAGAACTCTAGACGAAAGGACAGGCAGAGTTACACTGAAAATCCACTTGGAGTGTCCCGCAAACGTTTTTTGAAAACCGCTCGCTGAGCGCATAAATTCGAGGTGTTTAGTTGATCCAAGTCCCCAGGGAGGCGCGGGATCCTCCTTAGCGCTGTCCCGAAGCCCTCAGCTCGTTTCCCCAAGTTGTCCGCTGAGGTAGGTACCACTTGCCCTGGGACAGGTTAGGACCCAGCCTCGTCACGCGTCTGCAGTCACAGCACCCGAAGGCTCCGCCCACAGGTTGGCTCAGCCAATCTCGGCTCGCGCTGACGGTGGGGGCAGGGCTTGGGCCGGACCGAATTCTGGGCTTTAAATGGATGGCCTAGGGGCCACAGCCCAGCCAGGGAGATCTTTGGACCTGCACTTGCTGACTGTGTTTAGGCAGTCGCTGCCTCAGCAGGTGAGCACCCTCTGGCCTGGGTCTGGCGCAGCCGGGCCAGCCCGGGAATTGGGACGACAGCCAGCCTTTAGGGTCGTGGGTTCGGGATCCTAGAAGTCGACGTCCCCAGGAGTGACCCAGTGGACGGCTGGGCAGTGGGAGCCGTCGCTCCCTGCACGGCGTCAGCCTCCCCTGGAAGCAGCGAGCGCGAAGGGCTGGGAGCGGAGCGGCACACCTATTGCCGGGTTTGGCCCGCAGCAAACTGTGTTGCCTGACCCCGAGCTGGTTTTCAGACCTCTTGTGAGCCTTACCCTTCCCTTCTGGGCGTGGGAATGGGGGTCTCCGGGTTGTTTTTCTCCACCCACATCCTTCTCCTTCCTCCACAGTCCTTGTATAAATACTTGCGAGGATAAATTAAATGTGTTCACTCCACTATAGAGGCTGTAACATCTCAGAAGAAAGTAGGGTGGCGTTTTAGAAAGATTGGCCTAATTAGAGACTCATTTCTTTTCCCTTCCTAGGTTTCTGAAGCATGAATCCTTCACTCTTCCTGGCTGCCCTTTGCTTGGGAATAGCCTCAAGTGCTCCAAAACTTGATCTCAGGTTAACTGTACAATGGAACCAGTGGAAGACAACACACAAGAAACTATATAACGAGGTTGATAATATCTGAAACTGTTCAGAGCGAACACATAGTTTAAAGCAGAGAGTAGCTTCTTGAGACCAGCTCTTACCAAGGCCATAACTTCATAGCGCCCACCATTGACATGATACAGGCATTCGTCCCTGTTGTGTGGGTGCTGGAGAATAGCTCCCAGAAGTATAAAGCCTTCCCTGACAGTGGTTTGTCTTCCTCTCTGCTGTAAATGCACTTGATGAAAAAACAGGAACCACTAATGAAGGTGAATTGGTTTAAATAGAAACAAAGGCCATAGCTTATTTCTTTGTCTCTAGAATGAAGAAGGGTGGAGGAGAGCTGTGTGGGAGAAGAATATGAAAATGATTGAACTGCACAATCAGGAACACAGCCAAGGGAAACATAGCTTCACCATGGCAATGAATGCCTTTGGTGACATGGTGAGTGTGGCACGAGAGGCTTCACTTTTTGTGCTCCCTGTCCTAGTACTTTTCCAAAATAATCTCTTCCTTTGTAACATTCTATTTTCTTTCCCTTGAAGACCAATGAAGAATTTAGGCAGGCCATGAACGGTTTTCAATACCAGAAGTACAGGAAGGGGAAAGTGTTTCAAGAACTGCTCTCTGCTGAGATCCCGCCATCTGTGGATTGGAGAGAGAAAGGCTATGTAACTCCTGTGAAAGATCAGGTAGGTCAGCGTTCAGCAGGTCTCTCTCCAAGAGTAAAGTAATGGAGTTGCTTTCCATGAAATGGTAGACTGTGGAACAGTGTGCAGTTTCTATTTTTTAAATATATCAGCTGTTGTCAAAGTCTTGCTATTTGTTTTGTAGGCTAAATGCTTTTGAATTTTGTTTTCAGGGTCAGTGTGGTTCTTGTTGGGCTTTCAGTGCAACTGGTGCCCTTGAAGGGCAGATGTTCCGGAAAACTGGCAAACTTGTTTCGCTGAGTGAGCAGAATCTGTTGGACTGCTCTCAACCTCAAGGCAATCATGGCTGCAATGGTGGCCTAGTGGATAATGCCTTCCAGTATGTCAAGGACAACAAAGGACTGGACTCAGAGGCATCTTATCCATATCATGCAAGGGTAAAATAACACTTCTTATCTTTTTAAGAATTTTTAAATTGTTATTTTATTACAGTTGTCCCAATAGTTCCCCCTTTGCCCCCTTCCGCACAGCCCATCCCCCGCTCCCACAGTCAATCCCCACACTATTGTCCACATCCATGAGTCATTCCTACATGTTCTTTGACTAGTCCTGTCACCTTCTTTCCACCATTATCCCCCTCCCCTCCCCCTGCCCTGGCCACTGTCAGTTCACTCCATGTTTCTATGTCTCTGATTCTATTTTGCTTGTTGGTTATTTTGTTCATTATATTCCTCTTATAAGTGAGATCATATGGTATCTGTCTTTCACCAACTGGCTTATTTCACTTAGCATAATGCTCACCAGTTCCATCCATGCCGTTCGAAAGGTTGAAGTGCCTGCATTCTTCCTTTCTGCTATGTAGTATTCCATTGGGTAAATGTACCACAGTTTTTTGATCCAATCATTTACCGATGGGCACTTAGGCTGATTCTAGCTCTCGGCTATTGTAAATAATGCTGCTATGAACGTAGAGGAGCATAAGTTCCTTTGAATTGGTGTTTTGGGATTCTTAGGATATATGCCCAGCAGTGGAATTGCTGGGTCAAAAGGCAGTTGCATTTTTAATTTTTTAAGGAAGCTCCATACTGTTCCCCACAGTGGCTGTACCAGTCTGCATTCCTATCAGCAGTGCACTAGGGTTCCCTTTTCTCCACATCCTCACCAGCACTTGTTGTTTGTTACTGTGGTATCAGTTGTTTGTTGATTTATTACTGATAGCCATTCTAACAGGTGTGAGGTGATATCTCATTGTGGTTTTAATTTGCATCTCTCTGATGGCTAGTGATGCTGAGCATCTTTTCATGTGTCCATGGGCCCTGTGTATGTCCTCCTTAGAGAAGTGTCTATTCAGGTCATTTGCCTATTTTTTAATTGTATTGTTTGTCTCCTTGGTGTGAGTTGTATGAGTTCTTTATATATTTTGGAGATCAAATCCTTGTCCAAAATAGCATTGGCAAATATGTTCTCCCATACAATCGAATCCCTTTTCATTTTGATGGTGGTTTCTTTGACAGTGCAGGAACTTTTTAATTTGATATAGTCCCATTTGTTTATTTTTTCCTTTATGTCCCTAGCCCTAGGAGATATATCTGCCAAAATATCGCTACATGGGATATCTGATATTTTACTGCCTATGTTTTCTGCTAGGACTTTTATGGTATCACTACTTATATTTAAGCCTTTTATCCATTTTGAGTTTATTTTGGTGTATAGTATAAGTTGGTGGTCTAGTTTCATTGTTTTGCAGGTACCATCCCAGTTCTCCCAACACCATTTATTGAAGAGACTGTTTTTATTCCATTGTATGTTCATGCCCTTTTTGGTTATTAACTGATCACGGAGACATGGGATTATTTCAGGGCTCTCTATTCTGTTCCATTGATCTATGTGTCTATTCTTATGCCAATACTAGGCTGTTTTGATCTGGTAGTTTTATATCAGATATTGTGATCCCACCAACTTTATTTTTCTCTTTCAAGATTGCTGAGGCTATTCGGGGTCTTTTTTTGGTTCCTTATAAATTTTTCAAGTATTTGTTCTAGATCAGTGGAATGTGCCATTGATATTTTAATAGGGATTGCACTGAATCTATACATTTTTTTTGAGTAGTAAGGACATTTTAATGGTGTTAATTATTCCGATCCATGAACAGGGTATACGCTTCCATTTATTTGTATCTTCCTCAGTTTCTTTCTTTAGTGTTCTGTAGTTTTCTGAGCATATAGGTCTTTTACCTCCTTGGTTAAATTTATTCCTAGGTACTTTATTTTTCTTGTTGTTATAGTAAATGGGATTTTTCCCCTCATTTCTCTTTCTGAAAGCTCATTGTTAGTGTACAGAAATGCCATGAATTTCTGGATATTGACTTTGTATCCTGATACTTTGCCCAAGTCACTTATTAGGTTGAGTAGTTTTTTGATGGAGACTATAGAGTTTTCTATGTATACTGTCGTCTCATCTGCAAACAATGACAGTTTTACTTCCTTCTTTACAATTAGGATGCCTTTTATTCCTTTTATTGTCTGATCACTATGGCTAGAACTTCCAGTACTATGTTGAATAAGAGTGGTGAGAGTGGATACCTTTGTCTTGTTCCTGATCTTAAGGGAAAGCTTTTAGTTTTTACCCTTTGAGTATAATGTTGGCAGTAGGTTTCTTGTATGTGACCTCTATTATGTTAATGTATGTTCTCTTATTCCCACTTTACTGAGTGTTTTTTTTATCATAAATGGGTGCTGTACTTTATCAAATGCTTTTTCAGCATCTATTGATATGGTCTTGTGATTTTTGTCTTTACTTTTGTTTATGTGATGCATTATGCTAATTGATTTGTGAATATTGTACCATCCTTGCTTCCCTGGGATGAATCCCTCTAGATCATGGCGTATGATCTTTTTAATGTATGGCTGGATGCAATTTGCCAATATCTTGTTGAGGACTTTAGCGTCTATGTTCATCAGCAATATAGGCCTGTAGTTTTCTGTCTGTGTTGTGTCTTCATCTGGTTTTCGGATTAGGATGATGCTGGCCTCATAAAAAGAGTTTGGGAGATTTCCCTCTTCTTTAATTTTTTGGAATAGTTTGAGAAGATTAAGAGTTAGTTCTCCTTTGAATGTTTGGTAAAATTCATCTGTGAAGTCATCCTGCCAGGGCTTATGTGTGCTTGGAGGTTTTTGATTACTGCTTTGATTTTGCTAGTTGTCATTGGTCTACTCAGGGTTTCTGATGCTTCTTGATTCAGTTTTGGAAAACTGTATGTTTCTAGAGATGTATCCATTTGCTCAAGTTGTTCAAGTTTTTGGCAACAGTTGTTCATAGTAATTTTTACAACCCTTTGTATTTCTGTGCTATCAGTTGTTACTTTTCCTCTTTCATTTTTGATTTTATTTATTTGGGTCCTCTCTCTTTTTATTGATGAGTTTGGTTGAAGGTTTGTCAGTTTCATTTGTGTTTTGAAGAATCAGTTCCTGGATTCATTGATCCTCTGAAATATCTTTTTAGTCTCTATGTCATTTATTCTGCTCTGATCTTGATTATTTCCTTCCTTCTACACATTCTGGGCTTTTGTTGTTGTTCCTCTAGTTATTTTAGATGTAATGTTAGGTTGTTTATTTGAGATTTTTCTATCTCTTTAGGTGGACCTGTATTGCTATAAATTTTCCTCTCAGGACTGCCTTTGCTGTGACCCATAAGTTTTGGGTTATTATGTATTAATTGTCATTTGTTTCCATGTAATTTTTTATTTCTTCCTTGATCTCATAGTTAACTTGATCATCATTTAATAACATGTTATTCAATCACCATGTATTTGAATGTTTTTGAGTTTTTTACTTGAGGTTGGTTTCTCATTTCAACTCATTGTGATCCAAGAAGATTCTTTAAATGATTTCAATTTTCTTGAATTTCTTAAGGCTTGTTTTGTGTCCTATCATGTGGTCTTCCTTTAAAAATGATCCATGTGCATTTGAAAAAAATATATATTTTGCTTGTTTGAGGTGAAGTGCTCTGTAAATATCAATTAAGTCTATATCATCTAGGGTGTCATTCAGTGCCACAATATCCTTATTGATTTTTTGTTTGGATGACCTATCCATCATTGACAGTGGAGTGTTAAAATCCCCTACAATCACTGTATTGCTGTTGATCTCCTTCTTAAAGTCCTCCAAGATTTTCTGATGTATTTATGTGGTCCTATCTTGGGTTGCATATATGTTTACAAGGGTTATATCTCTTGTTGGACAACTCCCTTAAGTATTATGTAGTAACTTTCTTTGTCTTTTGTTTTGGCCTTTGTTTTTAAGTCTATTTTGTCTAATATAAGTATTGCTACCCCAGCTTTTTTTTCATGTCCATTTTCTTGGAATGTTTTTTCTGTCCCTTTACTTTCAGCCTGTGTAGATCTGTTGTTCTGAGGTGGGTCTCTTGTTGTCAGCATATATGCAGGTCATGTTTTCTTATCCATTTAGCTATCCTATGCCTTTTGATTGGAGAATTTAATCCATTTACATTTAAGGTTATTGTTGATAGGTGTTTATTCATTGCCATTTTTTTCCCATTGTGCTTGTGTTCATCTCTCTCTCTCTCACTCTCTCTATCTCTGTCTCTTAAAGCAGTCATTCATCTTCTTAAAGCAGTTCTTTTAGCATCTCTTGCAATACTTGTTTGGTGGAAATGTATTCCTTTATCCTTTACTCTTTTTTTCCTCTGGGAAGCTCCTTATTTCACCTTCATTTTAAATGTGAGCCTTGCTGGGTAGAGCAGTCTTGGTTTCAGGCCTTTGCTTTTCATTACTCAGAATATTTCATTCCATTCCCTTCTGACTTGTAGTGTTTCTGTTGAGAAATTAGCTGAAAACCTTATCAGAGCTCCCGTGTATGTTACTAGCTGTTTCGCCATTGCTGCAAGATTCTTTCTCTGTCTTTAATTTTTGCCATTTTAATTATGATGTGTCTTGGTGTAAAGAAGTCCTCTTTAAGTTCATCTTGACTGAGGCCTTCTGGGCTTCCTGAATCTGCATGAATTTTTCCCTTGCCAAGTTAGGGAAGTTTTCTGTCATTATGTTTTTAAATAGGTTTTCTATCCCTTGCTCCTTTTCTTCTCCTTCTGGAATCCCTATGACGCAAATAGTTACATTTCATATTGTCCTGCTGTTCCCTTAAACTCCTATGGTAGTTGTCCTGTGGGACTCAGTGGTGCAATCTTCCTGAACTCCTGAGCTGAATACTCGAGGGATGCCCTTTATGCAGTTTATGGGGGCTCTCTGGTTGTAATCAGGTTTTGGTTGTTGTTGGCTCATTCACTGGTGAGTTCTCCCCTCTGGCTGGCTGACTGAGCGTGAAAACCCCTATCGCTCCTTGTATTGTATAGGAGCTTCCAGAACAGAACAAAACAACCCAGCAAACAAAAACCACACTAGTAAAAATACCCTCAACCACTACCACAATATCAACAACAAATGAGCAAAGATATGTGAAGGTGGAAAGAGAGTAAGAATATTATATGAAAGGAAAAAAGAATATGAGGTGACTAATGGCAAGAAAAATGATTTTGAGAGGGTAGGAGGAGGAGAAATAATAAGAGTAAGAAACTGAAATAAGGTAAAGAAAAGGAGAAAATACAATCTACCATATAAATAAAACAGGGAGGGAATAGGGCAAACTGGAGTAAGATAAGGGAAGAGTACAATATGAAGTTTTGGAGAAAAAAATAGTGAAAAAATAAGAAGCAAATTGAAGAAAAACAACCATGGCAGGGATATCCACAACAAAGGAGCAAAGATTGATAAA
Organism: Mormoops blainvillei; assembly: GCA_004026545.1. NCBI lineage: Eukaryota > Metazoa > Chordata > Mammalia > Chiroptera > Mormoopidae > Mormoops > Mormoops blainvillei. The sequence continues at coordinate 271,338 of PVJD01000804.1, read as the reverse complement.
GGTGGAAAGAGAATAATATTATAAGAAATAAAAAAGAAAAGTAAAAAAAGGTTGTGAGATGTCTAAAGGAAAGAGAACTGATTTTGAGAGGATCGGGAGTGGGGAATAAGTGTAAGCATTAGAAACCCGGCTACGAAAGGAAGAGAATAAAGTTTAAAATAAAAATAAGACAGGATAGAAGGAAGGCAAAATGGAGTAGGACAAGGGAACAGTAAAATATGAGATTTAAAATTTTAAAAAGTAGTGAACACCTAGGGATAGAATTGAAGAAATGCAACAACAGCCCCAACATCAATGACAACTGAACAGATGTTAATAAAGGTGGAATGACAATAAAGATATTATACGAAAGAGAAAAAGAATGTGATGACTAATGAAAAGAAAAATGGTTTTGAGAAGATGGAGGGAAGAGAAATACTAAGAGTGAGGAATAGAAACAAGGGGTAGAAAGGGAAAAAAATTTAATACAAAAATAAGAAAGAGAAGGATGAAGGTAAAATGAAGTAAGAGAAGGGAAGAGTATAATATGAGATTGGAATTAAAGCTAAAATAAAAATAAAAGACTAATAATAAAAATAAGAAATATATGAAAAATAAAATTAAATTAAAAATAGTGAAATAATAAGAACAAATTGAAGACAAAGAAATAATGTCAAAAAGCTATGCAGGAGATAAAAACAGCACAAATAATGAAAAAGAGTGAGGTGGAATTCATCTCAGCAGAGTCTAGTATTTGTTGACCTACTGTCTTCTCCTTCAGGATCTGTCCCTGATGTCAGCTGGTGTCCCAGTCTAGCTTTAGTCAGCCTATTTGAAGCTACAAGTGATCCACAGTCTGTGGCTATCTCCTTCAGGCTTGGCTGGTCCCCTCTGTTCTGCCCCGGTGGCTTTTTATCAGCACAAGGCCCAGGGGTGGTTAATCTAATGTATGACACCAGCACATGTACCACCTCCACCTGCCTCCTGTAGGGACCTCTGGTGCAATCAGGAGGGTAGGATCCCTGGATCATCCCCTGGGAGACACTGTCCAGCCTTCAGGGAAGATGGTGGGTGTGGTCCCCACCCCTGTCCACATTTCTTGGTCTGTGCCAGATTATTTTTACTAATCTATAGTTTCTGATGAATTAGCTATCTGTTTCATGGGAGGGACCAATCTGTGTAAAAGGGTCAGCTCTTTCCCTCTTGGTGCAGAAGGCAGCCCTGTGTGAGAGCTGAGGCTGGGTGGGGCCTTGGATACCTCTTGCTGTGCTAATTTCTAATCTCTCTGCCCTGCTGTTCAGTGGAATAGGGTCCAAGGAGGAACCAGCATAGTGTCTGATAAAAGTTCATAAAGGGCTCCTTTGGAGATTCTCCCTCTTATCCCTGAGGACAGGCACCCAGCAGGATGTTCTTGAGCCTGGCCTTTTGGAGTTTACAGTCCTGCGGGTCGAGAATGGGCATGCCTTCCCCTTCTCAGAGGTTTGTATTCCAAAGTTTCGGTGGCCCTGCCTGGCTGCCAAGAATCTCAGGTATCCAGCTCTAGCCCACCCAGTTCCTGGCTCATTGTTCTCTCAGGAGGCTCAGACCCAAACCCTTTGTTACGCATGCAGCCCCCTGCACATCAGTCACACTGGGTGGAGCCCCACAATCCCTTCACCATGCCACCTTCTACTCTTCCTGGCCAGCTGGGTTCAGTGGGCACAACTGCGCTTTGAATCTGGCCTCTTTGCTGGCAGGACAGCTGTGCATGCGTGTGGGTTCCCTGCTCAGTCACACCTTCACTCCCCTCTTTAAAAAGTCCCTATGTGGTACCCACACTGCTGCTCTGAGCCTGTGCCTGGCTCTCCACACACTTAACTTCCCCAAAGGCAAAAAAGTCTTTCTCGGTCAGGGCTGGCCACAGCCTGCTGGTACCTCTGATAGTCTTAGGAGCCAGAATTTCTCTCCTGGACTCTCCCAGTTGGTGCTGCAGCCATGGATGTGCTGCTTGCCATGTGTGTGCATCCCAAGTCTGCCAAACTCCATATATCCTCTCAACTCTCCTGATTAGGGTTGGGGGTTCCCTGTGCAGGACCTGGGACCCCCCACTCTGGGAGGAGTGGGAGCCACCAAGCTGCACTTTCTCTCCTCTGCTCTCTCCTTTGCTTCAGGCACCTCATGCAGGGTATTTTCCCTTCAGCTTGTAAACTCTTACTGGATAGTGCAAAGCCTCCTCTGCACTCCTTGGCTTCAAAAATTCATATCAGCTAAGACTCCATTGCCTGTTCAGGTCACTTGTCAGAAGATTAGTTGAAAATCCTCACTTCAGGCATGAGCAAGTGGGCTCGACATCCACCTCCTTGGCCTCCATCTTCCAAACTCCACACCTCTTATCTTGCTATTCTATCTCTGTTTTTGAGACTTGAACCCTTCATAGAAAGCAAATGCCATATTTAGAATTCAGATTTTAGGCTGTAGAATCATTATCTGCAAACTGTCAGAACTACCCAATTCTCCATTTAGATAGTTCTATGCTACATGGAGATTTACATACCATTCTGTATATAGTACAGATTTCTGCAGAGGAAAAAATTTTCATGGTCAGGTAGACCAAGAGTATCTGATTGAACAGACACACCAGCTAGTTCTTCAATTTCCAAGCGACCAATAGCACTTCACCTTCTGGGATGCTTTACAACAAACTTGATTTGGAAATCATTAAACTGCAAACTGTCTTGAACTCATTCCCCAGGAAGTAGGTTGTAATCAGTTCTCTCCCCTTTTACGTTTAAAAGGATGAATCTTGCAAATACAAGCCTGAGTTTTCTGCTGCCAATGACACTGGTTTTGTGAACATCCATAGGCGAGAGAAGTCTCTTATGAAAGCAGTGGCAAGTGTGGGGCCCATTTCTGTTGGTATAGATGCAAGCCAAATATCCTTCCAGTTCTATAAAAGAGGTAAGCATTTGTCTTTACATAAATTTAGGCAGATAAATTATAAAACCACCCTGACATATAGCAAGACTGACTCTTCGTTATGTAGAATTCAATGTAGAATTTCCGAGTGTGTGGATTTAACATAGATGTACATCCTATACATGTAGTATTCGTGCCAGATATTGTCCATTTGACATTACTTAAACCATATCCCCATGATTTTAAGTGCTTTGTAAATATCAAGTGGCTACACAATTTTACTGATACAACTTAATTTACTTTACATTTTAAAAATTGGTAGATCTTAAATTATTCAAAGAATTTGCCCTGGCCCATGTGGCTCAGTTGGTTGGAGCATTGTCCCATAAATCAAATGGTGACAGGTTCAATCCCCAGTTGGGGCACATACAAGAAGGCAACCAATCGATGCTTCTCTCTCTCTTACTCTCCCTTCCTCTCTCTCCAAAGGCAATAAAAAATGTCCTCAGGTGAGGATAAAAAAAATTTTTAATTTTCAAAGAATTTTACTACTGAAGTTAAAACTGGAAAAACCCTTGACTCAAGATATTTTGTGTTCCATGCTGTTTTCCTAGACTGACATTCTAAAAGTAGAATAAGGTTCAATGAGTGGTCTCTTATGCCTCTTGACAAGGTGTCTTTTAAAAGTGATAGTGGTTGCCCTGGCCAGGTGGCTCAATTAGTTGGAGGATTATCCCATACATCAGAAGGTCATGGGTTTGAACCTCAGTCAGGGCACTTACAATACCTAGTGGCAATTTGTATTTCTGTTAGTATTACAGGAGAGCCTAACACCCTAGCCTAGATTTTTTTTTTTAATCTCTTTTTTTTTCTTTTAATCCTCACTCAAGGATAGGTCTATTGATTTTAGAGGGAGAGGAACATCAAGGGTGAAGGGGGAGAGAAACATCAATGTGAGAGAGAAACAGAGAAACATTGATCAGTTGCCTCCCATACACGCCCTAACCAAGGGATCAAACCCACAGCCTAGGTATGTGTCCTGACCGGGAATTGATCCCATAACCTTTTGGTGTATGGGACAATGCTCCAATTAACTGAACCACCTGGCCAGGGGGAAAAAAAATCTTGTTTTTAAATCTTATCTGGATTTATGTTATTTGACTGAATTTTAAGATGCCTCCCTTACTATGGTTGGTAGGCTGAATTGCTATCATGTCACCCTAGGAGGTTCTCACCCCAGCATTGACTTTTACTTTCTCAGGTATTTATTATGATCCAAAATGCAGCACTGAGGACCTGGATCATGGCGTTCTGGTGGTTGGCTATGGCTCCGAAGGAGTAGTACCAGATAACAACAAATATTGGATTGTAAAGAACAGGTATAAAATATCAAAAATACTTATGTTTGATATTGGAAAGGGAATCCTTGATGGAATCAGTATTTGGGTACAGGTAATTAAACATTCGAACACACTTTTAAAACCCCAGAAGTCTTTATCCCTCTGAAGATGAACACAGACATGAATATTTGATTATAAAATTAAGATACTATCTCAAGCTTCCTAGAACATTGATACAGTTTTGTTACCATTGCATTTCTAAATCTGAAATTTTTCTTAATTCTGAAACATATCTGGCCCCAAGAGTTTTCTCTCTCAATCTCTGATTTTGCACTTCTGTGAAATGTTTTTGGATGGAAGTTATATGCGGGTTTGGAGCTCGGCCATGGAAAAGAGCAGCTGACTCTCCTGCTTCTTTCTGAATCCGCCTGGGCCTCGGGCGCACTGTTTAAGCATCAGGGGTTATTGTTAATAAATATAAACCTGTCCGGTTCTTTGTGTAAAATGCAAACCCTCTCCTCTTTCAGCTGGGGTACAGTTTGGGGTATGAATGGCTACATAAAGATGGCCAGAGACCGGGGCAACCACTGTGGAATCGCCACCGCGGCCAGATATCCCACCGTGTGAGAGGCTGGTGATAAAGAGAGACTTGATTGAGACAGACTGTCCAGAGGAGGAATTTTATCCTAAAACTGACCAGCCCTTATTGTGTTGGATAAAACACTTGAGTCTTGAAGATCTAAGCTGTGATTTGAATTGTGTGACATTTTACACTGGTAAAATATTACCACTTCTTTAATTATTGTATAAAGAGTTTAGTATGATTGACTTGCCTAATAACTTTTGCATTTCTATGTTTTAAAAGGATGTATAAAGTTTTATCTTTTAAAATAAAACTCAACTTCAAAGTAGAGATGGGGTTTCTTCTTGTTTTTAAAACATTAGCTTTTTGTGTGGTGAAAAGTGTAACTGGGCTCTAGAGACTTAACTGAACGTGCCAGTGGTCCATTGGGAGGATGGCTGGTGGGCCTTCTAGCTCTTCTAGTAATAAATATGCAGATCTTATGTTAGTTGTCCATTGGCTGTGTCTGACCCAACCCTTGGATGGAGCAAAATTTGACAAATGATCCATAAGGACAAAGGTAAATTATTTTAATGAGGAAAAATTTACCTATTAAATAAGTGGTTACACACACACAGGATTTCCAGACTAGAAAGAAGCCTCAGAGGTCATGGTCATTTGACTCAAGATGGCTACAACCCAGCTGAGTTACAGGACAAACGTCACAGTGTCAGTTTCTGAAGCACCTTCTCCAACTGCCTCTAAAGATCATGTGGCTACTTTGCAGTGGAGGAAGTACCAAACATAGCGGATTGCCAAGAATGTGTGTCTCCGGGGCTGGAAGGGATAAAGAATAAGCTCAGGGATTTGAGACTGAGACTGAATATAGCGCCATAACCTCAGAGGCAGGAGACAAGTGAGGGCAACAGAAGTGAGAGTCTGAGGCCGGATTTACATCTAGCTACCTCATTCCTGAATTTATTTCTTTATTTTAAAAAAGATTTTATTTATCTATTTTTAGAGAGAGGGGAAGGGAGGGAAAAAGAGAGGGAGAGAAAAATCGATCATTTGCCTCCTATGCACCCCCAACCTGGCACGTGCCCCACCGGGAACTGGACTGGTAACCCCTTGGTTTTCGGAATGACACTCAACCCACTGAGCCACACGAGTCAGGACCTGATTTTTTTAAAGAGAAAAATTACCTACTTTCTACAGTCTAAGTATATAGTTCCACTTGTTGTCTTTGTGTTTAAAATTCTCATGTTGCCACTCAAAGAAATATAAAGAATAGGTGGAGGTGTTTATTTAACGGACCCTGTAATTCCTTATGAGGACATGAAGTGGAGGACAGCTGGAGCCTTAGCCCCCAAGACCTCCAGCAGCCTCTGTTCAAGTGCACCTGTACTGGACCATGTGCCATGCTGGGCGCTTGATGTGGACTTCCCTCATAGGTCTTTCAATTTATAACTCTTTTTTAACCCAAAATGACCAATGTGTTTAGAGCGAAAGTCTATGAGTTCTGTGACAGTACTAACAAGTGTGGTCACAAAAAGATTTGAGGGCTTTCAAACTGAATCCCCTTTGCTGATTGGGACCTATATTGAAACATCTGGAATAGATAGAACCTCTGACTGTGTCCCAGTCAGGACCTTGTGGAAGAGGCATTCCCAGTCTCAAATAGGAGCAGGTGTAGTTAGAGAGAGGGAGGTCCTGGGAAAACCAGGAGGAAGAGAAATCTGACATGAACCCAGGGGAGCCAGTCAATCAAACAGGACAAAAAAGTGAGTGTCTGAGCAGAGACTTGTGGTCAGAATCCCCAAGAAAAGAGAAACTGAATTTAGAGAACGTAGGAAGTGAGTGAGCCAAAGTGTGGAAGACGAGGCTGGGTTCACATGTGGGATTTTAGGACACAGGAGAACCGCTGGGGAGTACAGTGCAGAAACTGTTCTGCTTATCTCTTACTATAAAACAAACACCTGGAAATGTACCAGCTTGAAAAAACAGCCTTTCCCATTTCCTAGCTGGGCTCATCTGTGTGGTTTTCCACTGGAAGTCTTTACTGCATGCTGCAATCTACGGGTTTGACTGGGCTTATATGCAAGCAAACTCACACACATGACTCTCCTAGAAGCTGGTGCGGGCTGGGCATTCAGGCTGGGCTGCTGACCAGAGCACCTGCATGGGCCTCTCCCTGGCTTGGGATCCCACAGCATGAAGATCCACTCTGAGAAGAATGTGTCTAGAGACAGGGTGCCAGAACGCCCAATGAAGACCTGCAAGGTATCTCATGACTTTGTCTTAGTTCCCAGTGAAGTCTCTGCTGCTGTGTTGTATTTGGAGGATGTCACCAGAGGGCCCAGGTTCTAGGGAAGGGGACAGAAAGGCCGCCTCCTGATTGGAAGAGGTGAGGCCACTTAGCAGAAGAGCATGTGATGGAAGATATGGCTGTGGCCATCTTTGCAAAATACAAACTTTTACATTTCATCTTTAAAAAGCCACTAGAAAGGATTTTTTTTAAATGATTTTATTTATTTATTTTTAGGGAGAGGGAGGGAGGAGAGAGGGAGAGAAACATCAATGTGTGATTGCCTCTCATGCGCCCCATACTGGGGACCTGGCCTGCAACCCAGGCATGTGCCCTGACTGGGAATCGAACGAATGACCCTTTGGTCCACAGGCTGCAGCTCAATCCGCTGAGCCACACCAGTCAGGGCTTAGAAAGGATTTTGTGACCATTATCTTGCTTTACTGTAACAGGTCAGTTCAGGTGCTGTCCATGGAATCCTGGAAGTTCAGACTCAGACTGAGAAATTGCCTAGGTGCTGATATGAAGAAAATAAAGTGTGAAGACCTCTCAGGTGTATAAATGAGTAAACATTTAAAAACACTGTAAGGTTTTGTAATTTTTAAAGACATATTTAAACTTGGAAAAGGTTTCAAACTAAATAGTGTCTAAACAATTAAACACGTATTAGAAGTTTCTGTAACTTTCAAACACATAGGATTAACTTAAACTTGTGAAAAGTTCCAAGCTATATCTATCATATTTTTAAAATAAAGCCAATGAGCATAAATTGAATAAAGCTGAAAACAGTTCAATTACACAAAAGTCTTGTCTGAAACATAAACTTAATATCAGAAGCTGGAAGAGGCAACAAAAGATTCAGGCCCCACAGCCCTCAGAGGGAGTATTACCCAGCAGACACTCTGGTTTGGAATTCTAGTCTCTAGGCTAAAAGAATTAAGCCAGCGAGTTTGAGGTAATACGGAATGTCAGCCCTGGGATAGTACTGCGCCTATTGCTACACAGCTAGCCTCATGTTCTACTCAGCAGCCCAGAGGGCACAACTGGACTCATCCGGTCAAGACCAGCAGGACAAGTCAGACTTGGTGAACATTCAGGCATGACAAGTAAGAAATTTGTCATCTGCAAATGGTTCTCAGCCACTCATTACATGCATCGAGACAGAGTTTTATTTTCACAAGTCTTTCTTCTAGTTTCTTAGTGTTTAGCTCAACAAAATGCGATAGTCCCCAAGGGAATCAGCTAAGATAGGAGAAACCTAAGAAGCTCAACATGGCTTAGCATGGGTATCACTGGTAGCAGTGAGTTTAGAAATGTGCCAAACAGAAAAAAAGGCACAAGAAGGGTTGGGAATCTTTTGCCTGCTCACATGTTCTCTCTCATCTAAGTTTAACTCTGGGTGGGGTCAATACCAGCAACCACGGATGCCTTACAGAAAGACATTCTCACACATCAAAATGCACTTAAAATGCGCATTGCTTCCTTTTGTTTTAACTTGGTGATAATTAATGTGTTCTTTACTCTCTGGTTCCACTTTCACAGGATAACATAAAATGTTTTCTATTTTTCTTTGTGAAGGAGTAAAGATCATAAGAAAGATATGGAGGAAACATGGGAAATAATGGAAATAAGACTGAATATTATATATGCTCCTCAAAAAGTAGTTGTGACAGGAGATGGCCTACCTCGCAACAGGAAATATTGCTGGTGTTTTGGATGCTGAAGTCCTGATCTCTGACAAGTTCTGCGCTGAGATCACTGCCTCCAAGGTTTTGTGCTCTCTCCCCTGGGTGACTTTTGGGTTTTTTGGAGCTCAGCTTCATGGAGGTGGTGACCCTGGTCCACACTTCCTCCCTTACCACCATCATTCTCCCTGGAAGTCTTGGGAGCCTGTGTCACATGACTGTCATACTGTTCTGAGTATCGGCCTAACTTCCAAAAGATAGCTTCCTGGGGAAGAGCTACATTTCCCAACAAAAACCTCTTGGGCCTAAGAAATTCCTTTGTTAAGGAACAGGCCGGAAAACACAGTCCCTGGCAGAGTTAACCATTTCCCTGCTGGGGACCTTCATTTATCTCCTTCCCACTCACTTTCCCAGCTACGGAGTGTAGGTCAAGCCACTCCTGAAAGGTGGTGAGAGTGGCATCATGGAGGGAGGATGCCTAAATGCTTGAATACAGTATTTTTTTAATGTTTGAAATATTCTTTTACTTAAGTTGTCTTTGTATGTGATTTTTGTCCTCTTCCTTATAAGCTTTCCTACAGGTGTATATAAGGCTCATGCCCGCCATTTGAAAGTGGCTAAAGTGTCACCCTCTCCCTGAACTAAAATTAGAATAACTTCCCTTAGCACTGCCCTCCCATTCCCTGATTTATTTTTTCTCATACTATTTATACCACCTGACACACTATTTCATTTTATTTGTTGGTTTTGTTTATCATGCCTCTGCACTCATTAGCATTTACTCTATACAGAGATCAAGAAATTTTGTTTTGTTCACTTCTCCATCCTTGGGAGTAAGAACAGCACTAAGGACCTGGTGAACAGTGGGCACACAATAAAATCTGCTGTCAAAAGGAAACGACACACCTTTGTTATGTATGAATACATTTGTCATAGTTTTAAGAGTCAAGCACTGGAGGTAAAGCCCTGGAATACCTTTTGGTACTCTATCTCCCCAAACCATCCCTCTTTCTCAGGGGAGTAACCATAACTATTAATTGAGGGTGTTAATAGACTTCTTTAATTTGTCTTTACCCAAAAAACACATGTAGTTTCATTGTATGCTTTTAAAAAATTTTTAGACAATTTTTACAAAAATCATATCTATTTGTGAAATTCCCTTTTCACCTACAGTGATAGCTTGGTCATCGATCCTTGTTTGTACTTCACACTAGGCTATGGTGCCCAGTTCTTTGGGCAAACACTACTCTACAGGTTGCTGTGAAGTTACTGTGTAGAACTGATTAACATTTATAATCAGCTGACTTTAAGTAAAGAAAGAAACTGGCTACCCAAATGAAAAGGAATGAACCTTCACCACTATTTTATACCACCCACAAAAATTAACTCAAATGAATCATCAAGGAAGCTGCCATCTTTTCAGATGTTTATTGACTCTTCGTGTTTTCTCTTCTGCAAATTGCAGTTTTATATCTTAAGTTTATTTCTCTATAGATAATCTTTTCCCTCTTAATCTATATGATTGTTGATATTCATTTTTTGTTATATATGTTACAAATATTTTCTCCTAAGCTATCAGTTGTCTTTTAAATTTGTGGTGTATTGTGTATTTTGGTATAACCACATCTGTCTTTCCCTTATACCTTTTGCTTTGTGTCTTTTGGTCTTATTTAAGGTCATAAATATAGCCCCCATTATATTTTTGTAACACCTTTATATTTTTATGCTTTATATTTAATTCTGGAATTCATTTGCAGCATGTTTTAGGGATCTAATTTTACTTTTTTCCAAAATTACTAGCTAATTATTCAAACATCAGACATTCTTTCCCCATTAATTTGAGAGAACATGTTTCCTTCTTATTTTTAAAAAGTATCTATTAAAATGATCATATGGTTTTTCTTTTTTGAAGTGTTAATGAGTCTGCCTTCCATGGCTAAAGTCCACCTGCCCAAAGTATAATGGAAACCAGTAAATGGTCCCACCTTCTCCAGGTGGAAATGTATGCCTCTACAGTGTACATTTGAGAAATGATTGAAAATGGAAAGAAAAGCGGATTCTTTCTACACTGGGAAGCCAATCAGGAGGAAATGAGAAACCTAGAGAAAAAGGATTATTTCAGCTCACTTCATCCAGAGAGCCCAATCACTGGTCTTTCTGGACACTGCCTGTGTAAGTACTGGTCACTCAGGCAACATTGCTCCCAATCTTCCTGGTATCTTCAATACATAGCCTCTGAGAATGGAATGAGAGTCCCATACTCTTCCTCTAGTTCCCTGTTCTTAAATTTGATGTGAAGAAACCCAGAGTCTCAGCTAGAAGAAGAATGCATATGAATGCTGAATGGATCTTTCCTGAGCATCCACTACCATTCTTCAAAGCAACATACACCATGATTGAAAGTTTTGTCTCTCACACTGAAATAAAGAACAAACTAATGGTAACCAGAGGGGAGGAGGGGCGATAATGGGGAAAAGAAGAGGAAGGGTCATCAAGGAACATATATAAAGGACCCATGGACAAAGCCATAGTGGGGAAGGATTGAGGCTGGGAGGTCGGGATGGGTGGGGCGGGGGAAAGGGGTGGTGGAAAAATGGAGACAACTGTACTTGAACAAGAATAAAAAAAGAAAGAAATTTTAGTTTCTTATTTAAGAAAAAGAAAAGAAAGTTCTGTCTCTCAGCTTTGTTCCCAAGAAAACCTTTTCCTACTGGCTCTGTAGTCCTTAGACTATGTACTGTAAACTCAGCAAATGAAAGTATTCATAAGAGATTTTGAAGTGAATATTTCAGTTTGAATCTTTGAGGTATACATTTCAGATAGAGTGTCTAATAAAGGATCAATAGCCCATTGATTAGAATAAGAAATTTTCCCTAGGAAAAGAAATTCTTTGTTCCTTTTTGGAAAGATAAAAATTTTTTGATTTATGTATTAAAATTTGGCTACCTCTGTTACTGCAGCCAAGCCATAGTGGGCTGAAGAACAATGTTGAGTCCTGAATTAGAATCAAGTGCAAATCTCTTTTAGGTTGTATGCACCCTGCTCAAAGCTAAAGTGGGAAAGGAGAGCCTTGTTTCCTCCCATAGTTTCTCCTAGCCCCCTACCTCCACACTGCTGCTTTTTGCCTTAACCTAATGCATTACTCTAAAAGGATTTTCTAATGTGAATCATTTTTAATTGAAATTATGTTTTATTGTTTATGTTATTACAGTTGTCCCAATTTTTCCCCCTTTGGCCCCCTCCACCCAGACCCTCCCCACTCTCTCAAGCAATCCCCACACAATTGTCCACATCCATGGGTCATCCATATATATTCTTTGGCTGCTATATTCCCTATGCTGTACTTTATATCCCCATGACTATTGGTGTCAACCAATTTGTACTTCTTAATCCTAGCACATTTTTTAATCCCTCCTCCTAGCCTCCCTCCCATCTGGCAACCATTAAAATATTCTCTGTATCTATGAGTGTGTTTCTGTTCTACTTGTTTGTTTATTTTGTTTTTAGATTCAATTATTGATAGATATTTTTTATTGTCATTTTATTGTTCATATTTTTTATCTTCTTCCTAAAGAAGACCCTTCAATATTTCACATAATACTGGTTTGGTGGTGATAAACTCCTTTAGCTTTTTTCTTGTCTAGGAAGCTCTTTATCAGCCCTTATTCTAAATGATAGCCTTGCTGGATAATCTTGGTTGTAGGTCCTTGCTTTTCATCACTTTGAATATTTTATGCTAATCTCTTCCAACCTGCAAAGTTTCTGTTAAGAAATAAGCTGACAGTCTTATGGTAGCTCCTTGTAGGTAACTAGCTGCTTTTCTCTTGCTGCCTTTAAGATTCTCTGTTTGTCTTTAACCTTTGGCATTTTAATTATGATGTGTCTTGGTGTGGACCTCTTTAGGTTCACCTTGTTTGGGACTCCCTGTACTTCCTGGACTGGTAGCTCTATTTCCTTCACCAAGGTAGGGAGGTTATTTTGTCATTATTTTTTCAAATAGGTTTTAAAGTTCTTGCTCTCCTTTTTATCCTTCCGGCACCACCATATTGTGAATATTTGTACACTTGAAGTTATCCCAGGAGCTCCTTACACTATCCTCATTTTTGGACTCTTTTTCCTTCTTGCTGTTCTGATTAGGTATTTTTTTGCTTTCTTATATTCCAAATCACTGATTTGATTCTGGGCTTCATCTGTTCTACTGTTGATTCCTTATAAATCGTTCTTCATTTCAGTTAGTGTATCTTTCTTTTCTGACTAATTCTTTTTTATGGTTTCTGTGTCCCTTTTACTGCTGTTGAAGTTCCCTCTGAGTTCATCTACTCTTTCCTTAAGTGCATTGAGCATCCTTAAAACCAGTGTTTTGAACTCTACATCTAGTAGATTGCTTGTATCCATGTTGTTTAGTTCTTTTTCTGGACTTTTGTTCTGTTCTTTCATTCGGGCCATGTTTCTTTGTCTCCTAATTTTGGCAGCCTCCCTATGTTTGTTTCTATGTATTAGAGTTGCAACAACTACCTGGCATTGTAGAGTGGCCTAATATAGTAGGTGTCCTATAAGACCTAGTCTCACAGCCTCCCCTATCACCCAAGCTGGGTACTTGAGGTGTGCTCATCATGTGGGCTGTATACATGCTCCTCTTGTAGTTGAGCTTTGATTGGTGTTGGCAGGTCAATGGGAGGGATTTACCCAGGCAGATTAGCTGCAAGGACTATCTTTGACCACTGATCACCAACCGCTGTGCAGGGTCCCACTCCACAGGGCATGACTTGCTTCAGCAGGGCTTTGGTACCTACTAAGTCTGCCCTTTGAGTGTGTTGCTTGTGGAGGTGATTGGACGGTGATGCTCTGACATGGTCTGTAGCTGTCCACAGGGTGTGCAGGCTCTGGGTCCACCTGGGAGGTGCAGGCTGAAGTCAGCAACCACCTGTGTTCTGTCCGGGGCCACCCGGCATAAGCTACAAAGTGATCTGCAGTTGGCTGCTACTTGTGCTGGGCTTGGAAGTGCCTAAGTAAGACCAAGCTATGAACCAAGGCCAACTGCTGCTAGTGCTGGGCCTGGGGCCACTTAGACAGAATTATTGGTCTCACTGAGGCCAGATGCTGCTTGCTTGAGAGAGTTTAGGAAAATCCAAAGCATGAGGCAAGATAAGCCTTTCATATGAAAAAGCCACTGGAAACAGGTTGAATGGGCTCAAAAGATGGGTGCGCGGATCCTCAGATGGGTGGGGCAAACCATGTCAGCCAAGTTGATGGAGTCTCAGGTATGGTGCCCGCCTGCTGACTCTGTGGCTCTGTCAGGGAAGAGCTCAGAAAAGGAACAGTGGCCTCTACCAGCACTTCTGTCTTGGAGAATGCTGTCCTGTAGTTCTCACCTTGGTACCAGACACTTCAGCTCTTCCCTGTATGCCTCTGGTGCCTTTCAAGCTGCTCCCCCACTGCTGGAGCTCAAGGGAGTGAGTCTGAGTAAGTCCATACATGGGCCCTTTAAGAGGAACTCCCTGCAACTCCAGATGTTTCTGTCTTCCACAGCCTCAATCCCCACTGGTTTTTATAGCTAGAAGTTAAGGGGACTTATCTTCCTGGCATTGGAACCCTTGGCTGGATGTCTTGTATGGGGCTGGGACCCCTCACTCCTGAAATATCTCTCATTTTTTATTTGCCACACGTGGGTGGAGGACCAGCCTCTTCTGTGTCACTGTCCCTCTTGCCAGCCTTGATGTGGTTTCTTCTTTAATACCACAGTTGTGGTACTTCCATTCAGCTCAATTTCTGGTCATTCTGAATAATCATTGTTCTGCAGCTTAGTAGTAATTTTGATGTGGTTGTGCGAGGAGGTGAGCTGTGTTTACCTACGCTGCTATCTTGAAAAAATTCTCTAATATGAATCATTCTTGATTTTCTGGGTTTAGCTTGACTTTATCCTGGTGCATCTTTGTTTTAAATACTTCTGGATTTGATCTGTAAACATTTCATTAATAATTTCTGACATCCAAGTTCATATACATGTTAGCAACTCTTGTTAAAACAAGTTGAGATTCCTGATGCATATACAACTCCATCCCAATATTGACATAATATGGACAAATGAAGAGTCATTTAACCAGTACGCTCTGGTTAAGCACAGGACTGATTAAAATATTTCTCCCAAAAACAAAAGTACAAAGTCAATGGGTTGAGAAAAGTATGTGTTAATTTTTAAGTATTAACTTTGTTTAGTACATTACTTTCTCAATAGGTAACCTTATTTTTCCACTCAAACGTTTACTAGTCATCCAAGTTATTGTTCCCAAAAAAAGGATCAATCTGAAATTTTAGAATTTAATGCCTACGAGATTTCTAACTCTAACTTATCCAAAATAAGACAAAAATTCTACTAAGAAATTAAGGAAGCCATTTAAATATATACATAAAGTATGCATATATTCAGTATATGTATTTATTTTGAGAAAGAAAATGAATCACTACAGGATAAGACATTAGGTTCAAATTTTAAGCCAACCAAGACAAATTCGTAACTGATCTCTGTGCTTTTTGCCTCCAAGTAGATAGCTACTGATTACTTGAGCTGACAGACTTAGAATTACAACTCTTTTTGCCTCCGTTCATGACAAAAGACAAATCAAAATCATTCTTTTCATATGTGGATTTTTATTTTTAGCCAGTTACACTGACCACAGAGTTGCCTCTGGTCTTTAGACCTGTCATGAGCAGTTCGCTGCTCTTTTTCTGTTTCCGATTGGGTGGATAGGCCTTTTGTTACTCATCACCACTGTTTCTGCTTATCATTATTTAAGGTCCTTAATACAAGGTACAAAACAAAAAGAAGAGGGCTTGCAGAGTCAGATTCACTACCTGCCTGCCTGGTATTTTTGTACACAGGTGAGATATTCCTGCACGTCATCCGGGGAACCCAGAATAAGGGGCACTCGTTGGTGAATGGCCTCAGGCTTCACGTCCAGCACAGGCTGGGTGCCTGTGGTTGCCAAGCCTCCTGCCTGCTCAATGATGAAGGCCACAGGATTGCACTCATACAGGAGCCGGAGCTGCAGAGAAACAGTCAGGTAGACAAACTTTGCAAGTTGCCAAAAATCTCAAGCCATGCCCCTGGAAGCTCAATGAGGAATTCCTGCTGAATTTCTTCTGTCTTGTTAGTGCAAATAAGCTGGTGCACCTGAGCAGAAAGGGCTGCCCTAGATCTAGACCCTCCAGGAGGCTGGGTATATCAACCGCTGAGCATCTCTAGTCAGTAAACTACCTGACTTGTTACCTTTATAATAGACCTGCCTCTTCACTTGGGAGGATGAGGTTTTTGTACCCTTTTCCTGATGGTTTCATAATGAGATAAACTGACTCTGTAGGCCTGGTTAGGAGACACTGTATGTGAGGAGTCAAGCTTGGATGGGATTGGAAGATCATCTCTGATCTAGGTGGTCTCTCAGGATAACCACAGTGTTCTGGATAGTGGAAAGGAGCTCCACATCTCAAGTGTCAAGCTGGCTAAATAGTTTGATGGTATTGACATTACCTTTTTCATGGCCCCTTAGACTAAGTTAACTCCCTTTGCTTGTCATCCATAGCATCCTGCACTTTCCCTTTCATAAGAGTTGTGGCGGTGAGGTTCATTTGACATTTGCCTTCCTCCTTAGATGCTTTCCCTTGCAGGCAGGGACAGCATCTATCTTGGTTGGCCACTGTGGTATCTCTACTCCCTGACACAAAGAAACTGTCCAAGCGAGGCTACCACATACCTTGAACAAGGGCTCTCAATGGAGGGTAGAATTAGGGGGTAAAATCAGCCCATGCCCTGCTTGCTACACTGTGCACGTGGACCCAGTGCTTCTGAACAGGGAAGACCTTTTGTAACAGGCACTATGAAAACTATGAAATGGGCTGGTATAAATGTCCTTTTTGGGTCTATTTCTGTGATTATGTTGTGACTTCCTCCCCAGACAACCCTCCACCACACACACCACATCACATCACATCACATCACATCAATCACACCGCATCACATCACATCACATCACATCAGATTCAGGGTTACATTCTAGCTGCATTCTCTGACTCAATTATCACACTATCTTCTCATTCCTTCCCCCATGGGTACAAAATCTATATATTTTTAAATTCTATAATCAGCTTAGAAAGTGGTTGACTTGGGTCTATGCAGCCTTTTCCTTTCTTTACTTCAAATCCATTTTAAAGACATGTTGAAACTACTTGGAGAAACAGTCATATCTGGTGCCAATTTTTAATTTTTTGATATTGCATGGAGAGGAATAAAGTATCTCTGGTGTAAATTGGAGAGCCAGGCACTCAGGAGAAAGTAAGTTAAGACTCCAGGGCATTTACTTGCCATTCTGGTAAAACAGTGTACAATGCCCTCACCCTAGACCTCCTGCCTTTAGAGTTGTGGGCAGCCTGGCGGGGGCACAGAGAAGCCCCAGTGCATGTGGACACACTTGAGTCAGCTAGTTTGGTCCCTGATCGTCCACAGGAGGGACATTGGAGGCCATGCTGTCCTGGACAGGCCACCAGAAAGACTCTGTTCTGGCAATGTGTGGACTTGGCTCTTTCCTCCCCTTTCCCCGATCCTGGAGGTGTGAGGGCAGCGGTCTTGTGGTGCCAAGCAATAAAGTCTCAGGCTGTAACCAATTGACATTTCTTTGTACCATGTTGATTCAGACACTTCAAAAAATATTTTTTTTAACAAAAACACAGCATTCTCACATAAAGCTTATCTTGGAGCCAAGGTTTGCTCTGACCTTAAGATCCCACTGTTCCAATAAACTCATCTTAAAACACAATGCCGAGATGTTTATGGTGCCTTAGCTGGCAGGTTGTGTGATCTATATTTTTCCCTGGGGTTAAAATTTACATGGATCTTCAGGGACAAGTACACACAGGAGAAGAGTTGAACAACCACTCCCTTCCCTCCACCCCCCGTCCCACCCTTGATACAGATGTGGTTACAGAGACCATGAGAGTTAAAACATGGAGGTCAGGAACCAATGGTACTTTAAATATTTGCGGTGGTTATGGTGCTGTGAGTATAGGTCTACGTATGGAATTATACCTCCTGGTAAACATGGAAATGTTTATATAATTATTTGTGGGTATTTTCTGACTAATTTTAAATCATTTTAATAATTAGTAGTAATTATTCTTAATGTTCTTTCTGTTGGAACTGAATAAGTGGTAAGAATTGTTCAATTTAAAAGTTTTCTCATCTTTTTATGCAGACTTTTCTGTACAACGGGTTTATATACATGAGCTCAATGCTCATATGAGGAGAAATACACCAATCTGCATGTTAAAAATCTTCTCTCTGTTCTCACGTGCTGTTAGATTTCTCATCATGGCTTTGAATTTACTGTTCCAATAATTCAAATCTCCCACTCCTATACACACACACACACACACACACACACACACACATTGGGGAGCTAGTCGCTGGTATGTTAGAGAACATGACAGTTCTTTGTCTTAACTTGCCTACTTAGCTACAATTTCTGTGATTGGTTGAAAATCAGACACCTTTCCATGGAAGGGTGTTATTCAAGATAGATACATTTGTATCACAGGATTCCTACTTGATAATACCAGTATTTCAGTTTTGTGTCATAAAATTGCTTAAGATCTCCCAGAATCTACCTTTCCGGAAATACTGAATAAGTTCAGAGCTGAAGTTCTTTTTCTTTTTAATATTCATATATGTTTTATTTTCACCACTCTTGGATCTCTCTAATAATCTCTTCTACTTGTTTATCTTTGAGATTTTTATCCTTTATTCAAAACACTTCATACATAGCTGATGTGTATTCTGTATCTGACATTCTTAATATCTGAAATTCTTGCAGTTTAAGTGTATTATTTGTTGTTTCCTCTGTCACTCAGAGTATCTTGCTTCTGTATCTACTTGGGATTTTTGATAGAAACTAATTTTTGCTTGCTCTTTAATTTTGAGAATCCTGTCAGCTGAAGTTAGGAATATCTTTCTATAAAAAAATATTTTGTTTCTGCTTCTGCCAAAAGTTGGAGAGAACGACCAACCCTTGCTCACTTGAGCTCATTTTGAGGGTCTCAGCTTAATGTGGGAGGCCCAGGTTTAGCTCCCTTATCTTTCTAGTGGTCCAAGGCTTGTCATTTTGACCACACAATTAAAATACTTGGGGAACAGGCCCAGAAGAAACTCTGGTCCTCGCCTTGCTCACTCCACAACCAGCTCAGGATTTCTCTTCCCCTTTCTGGGAGTTGGGGAGTGGACTCAGAAATTTTTCCTATTTTCTGAGTCCTGAAATGCTTTTTAAAGTATATCTTATATAGGATTTAGTATTTTGCAGTAGAAGGGAGTCTCTTAATATCTTGTTCACTGTAATGCAAGTACCAACAGTCTATATAATGATATCCTGCTTTTTAAATTCTCTTTTAAGCCTTTTTTTATACCAGTAAACATTCATTATAAACATAATATCTATGGTTCCATTATATTCTATTGCATTGCCAGGCCACTGTTTAATTTCCCATTTTTCTATTAGATATTTAGGGTTCTTTCTTTCTTTCTTTCTTTCTAAACTTTCTAGGGGATTGTGGATGGACTTTAAGACATCTGTGAATCCCCTGAACACATATGAGATGTGTACGTTTACACACATTTTTTCTGGGAGGTGGGTCCATGAGTTTCATTAGGCTCTCAGAGGGGCCTATAATCCACAATCAGTTGGTGCTTAAACTGAAAGTCAGACAGGGCATGTGAAAGATGGGAGATAAACACAGCTGACTAATGGTGAATGATGGGCATGAGGTCAGAGGAAGGGAAGGTCAGAGAAATCACCAATGACAGCTTCATCCTTTACCTCCAAACCTACAACAGCCTCAAAATTTACTAATGGGAAATATACTTCTTTTCTACCTGCCCCCTCATACACAGACATGCCAAGAACAAGGCAGTAGCTGAAAAGCAGGTGTGAAGAGAAAGGGAACTCCAACTGGTTCCCTGGCCAAATATAGCCAGGGGACAAGGAAGGATTACCTTGCCCTTAGGACTTTTCTGGTTGGCTGGGTACAGGAAAATCCCTCCATAGACCAGGGTGCGGTGCACATCGGCCACCATGGAGCCCACATACCTGGCCCCGTAGGGAGTACCACCGTCCTAGAAAGCAGAGAGGGAAGAGACAAGATGTTGTGAGTTCTGTAGGAGCTCCCATACCACAAACAGTGATTGAACTCATTAAATATAGGACTACTTAGAGTAAGACACTCTGTCCTGAAACAATGTTAAGAGAACAACTATCCAAAAAAACAAAAAAAGGAAGTATATACAGAAGCGAAATATGCCACCTCAAAATATGCCACTTTGACAAATTGATTATTTTAAATTAAAGTTATTTGAGAAACAGTTGGTGCAGGAAGGACACTCTGACCTTCCTTTGTCCCTCTGAAAGCAGGAAATAAATCTCCAATGTGAAAGGTGCCCTCTCTGCACCAGGAGGAAGAGAGACACCCTTATCACCAGAGATGGGGAATTTAGGGTTGAGAAGGCTATATAAGTGAAACTTGGTACTTCCTCGCTAATTCACTACCCCTAGATCTAACTTCTTTGTCCTGTCGGTTCCTCACACAGTTGTTTCTTTGTCTAGAAGTTATAAAACCTGTCTGCTTTGGTCACGTCTGTGAATCTCATATTTTTTAATGGGGCCCCTGTAAGTACAAAATTAAATTGGTTTTCTCTTCTTAATCTGTTTTATGTCAATTTAATTGTTAGACTAGCCAAAGAACCTAGAAGGGAAGAAGAGAAAAGTTTTCCTCCCCTGCAATTCAAACAGTTCTTAGCAGCTCCTTGAAACGCCTTGGTGTGCCATGCTTCAGAGCACACTTTAGCTTTCTGAGAGCCAGACATCCGCGAACAATGACAACTTTTGCACTTATTCCAAGCAGTGTTTACCACTGGCAAAATCTTAAACAGCTTTAGGAATCATTTTTCATTTAAAATAATATATCGAATTGTTATCATTTTAATGTGTAATCCAAAGAAAGGATAATTTGAGTTATTTTGCATTCCCTTCTTCCACTAAACTTTCAAAATCCAGTGTGTATCTTTACAGCACAGCTCAGTTGAGACTAGTCACAAGTGTTCTCAATAGCCACATATGGCTAGTGGCTGTTGTGCTGTTAGTGCTGATTTAATTATAACCTTTTTCTTCTCCTATTTCAAAGTTGTTAAAATGTGTAGTATTGTGTGCTTTCTTTCTATAACTAGAAATAAACCAATATACAGGGTCTGGCAGAAGTAAGGCCTGCTTGAGTATGGTTGATAGAGTAATAATATTGGTGTAACTATTTATAGTTTTAATTTGAACATTAAATATCATATGGTATACTTGAGTGTGACATTGTTATGTTACAGAATTACATGTTTTTGATTTTGAAATACAAGATGTAATTTAAAAAAGGGGGCATTATTTGTGCTGGACCCTGTAGTTAAAAATATTTTTTCAAAGGGAAGAAGTAGAAACAGTGTATAAAAACTACGTTCTCAAGAGAATTTGGCTGCTAACTATTGAATAAAGAGTGGTTAACTAAGGTGACACAGGAAGCAAGAGAGCGTTGTTTGTTTTCCAATTGTT
Organism: Mormoops blainvillei; assembly: GCA_004026545.1. Lineage (NCBI taxonomy): Eukaryota > Metazoa > Chordata > Mammalia > Chiroptera > Mormoopidae > Mormoops > Mormoops blainvillei. Next base: position 249,946 of record PVJD01000804.1, on the reverse strand, counting down.
AATGAGAGACACTTAAGTGTATGTATAGATCAAGGAAAGGAGACAGAAAGCAGAATGAGAAAGAAAATACAGGAAAGGATGTTAAAAATTTAAGAGTAGTCCATCCTTATGCATTGGTCTGGCTCTCTCCTTGCACTAAACAGAGTTCCCGTGTATATCATGTTTGCTTGCGGACTTCCCATTCTGATCGCTGCTCTGATGTTCTGGCTGTTCATGTGCTGGTGCCACATTGTTCTAGCTTTGAGGCTTTATAACATCTGATAGAACCACTATTTCCACCTCATTATCTTTCCCCACCCTTAAGATTTTTTTGCATTACTTATTTTTGTTTGTTCATTTTTTCATATAAACTTGAGAATCAGTTTGTCTAGTCCAAAAAAATCTTGATAACATTTTTTTATTGAGAAAAAATTAACTTTTTTTATTTATTTGTAGAGAGAGGGGAAGGGAGGAAGAGAGGGAGAGAAATAGCAATGTGTGTTTGCCTTTTGTGTGCCCTGAACTGGGGACCTGGTCGGCAACCCAGGCATGTGCCCTGATTGGGAATCAAACCTGCAACCATTTAGTTCGCAGCTCGGCACTGAATCCACTGAGCCATACCAGCCAGGGCTGAGAATAATTAACTTTTAATTGATCAATTCAATTTATATGGGTTATTCCCTCTCATTCTCAAACTAAATAACACCTCACACTTTGCTTTTAAAGTTCTCTTAACAGTTGGAAATTAATGATGAAGAAAGATCCTGGAGATGAGAGGCAGCAAAATGGGAAGAGCAGAATCATGGAAGACAGAGAAGAAGAAAAATCCAAGACAATGGCAGTGATTAATAATTCCAAATGCTCAGAGAGAATGAATAATACATAGACAGAAAAGTTTCAATGGACTTGACCACAAGGAAGTCATTAGTAACCTTGATAAGAGCAGTTCCCACGGAGTTGTAGGGGCAAAGGCTCAATTTTAGAGGACTGAATAGTAGAAAAGGAATTGGAGACGATGAATCATGCATGTGTGTGTGAGTGTGTGCATCTGTGAGTATGTTCACTGCAATTTAATGAAGAGGGTTTTGGCATTGGCTGGAGCTGCAAAAGTAGGTGGGAGGGGGAGTTTTAGATGAAAAAGATGTATGTTCATAGGCTGAAAGGAAGTAATTGGTAGAGAGCAAAAGGATGAAAGTGCAGGAGAAGGAAAATGGAGGGGAACGAAGGGATGGGATGAGAGCACAGGGAGGAAGATGAACCTTGGACCTGAGGTCATTTAAAAAGGAAGAGATTGTCATGTGTTTGCAGGTGTGAGATGGAGAGCTGATGGGACATGTTTTCTCTGTCAGAAAGAACCAAGGTAAAATACAAGATGCTGAGGGGCACTAACAGGCTGGTAAACGTGGTGACTGCAATTGTAATGCCACTGTTTGCTTGGCTGTACCCTTCAGTGTATGCATTGGAGGGAAGGTTAACTGGAGATTGACTCAGGGTTCAGAAGAATGTTGAAGCATAAGGAGGTAAGGGAGTAGAAGATACAGGTAGATTGATATGATTAATGATAGGTTAGGCTATTGGGTGTCACTGAGGTCAGAAGAGGAACAAAGGAGAGGGATAAAAGAACATAAAGGGACAAAGAGGAAGAATCAAGGGACATGATGAACTCCACATAATGGCTGGGGACATAGCAGTGTGCTATGAACCAGACATTTTTGCTCCTCCAAAATTCACATGTTAAAATCCTAGCCGCAATGCTATGATGATAAAAAGTGAAGCCTTTGGGAGATGATTAGGTCATGAGGGCGGAGCCCTCATGAATGGGGCCAGTGCCTTCTAAAAAAAACCCCAGAGAGACCCTTCTCCCCTTCTACCACGTGAGGATGAAGTGTGAAGATGGCTGTCCATGAATCAGGAAGAGAGTTCTCACCAGACATGAAATCTGTCAGCACCTTGATCTTGGGCTTCTAGCCTCCAGAACTGCGAGAAATAAATTTCTGCTGTTTACAAGGTGCCCAGTCTATGGGTATTCAGTTACAATAGTCCAAATGGTGAAGATACAGTGTAAGAAATATGAAAAGTTAGGGGACTGTTTGAAGAGTAAACATGAAAGTCTACAGTTTCATAATTCAGCAATTCCTAAGAATTGATAATCCCTAGGATTTAGCTATAGAATTAGCTAGATGAATTGAATGGAGATGAATATATCTGGAGTTAGGCACTATAAGAACCAGTTACTAAATGGACCATGGGCACTGAAATCACTCCAGGTGTTGGCAGAAGTCAGAGTGGAGAGAGATACTAGTTACACATCATAGTTTTGATGAAAGTCATGAAGAGGTCACATTGAATAATAATGCTTTTCAAACTTAAAAAAACACATTTTATAACAAAATACAGTGTGCACCCAAGCACACATACATGGCTGAAATAAAACAAGTGTTTTGCAAAACTAATTATTTTACTTACTAATTTGTATTGTCTTCTAGTCATTTCATTCAGTTTCATTTGGTTCTGTTCTGTTCTATTTCATCTAAAAATAAATGCTATGCATTTACACACACAACTCCCTATACTTTCATGCCCAATAATGGGTTGCACAGCATCCATGGGCTCTGGATTCAGGTGATCTAGATTTTAATCCTGGTTCTTTCAGTTGTTAATAAGATCACCTTAGGCAAGTTACTTGACTGTTCACTTGGAACAGCATCTGACACAACACACTCTAGCCAGTATTATCAATGTGAAGTAAAAGTGTGCAATCGGGGTCAGCAAAAGCTGCTATTGTCAGGGGACAGAGAAGGCAAAGGAGGATGCCCTCTCTGCAGCGACAGAGAGGAAAAGGGTCGCCTGCACCACTTCCCACCCGCCAGGGCGCGGTGTGTGGGAGAACGGCAGCCAGAACGCGCAGATCTGGTGGGGACGCAATGGCCTCAGGGGCAGCCAGGAGTGAGAGGGACGCTCAGCCGCTCACACCAGAGCGGGGCTTCCCGAAGGCAAAGATTTAGGAGAGAACGGGGATTTCTTTGTCAAAATGGAATGATTTCTTTTCTTTTCTTTTTGGGGTGCAAAAGTGAGGATTTATTTTAAAATAAAAAAAGAAATCACAACATATTACAAAATTTTAAAAGCTATATTACATTAAATTATGGTAACATAAAATCCCCAAAAAGAACATACTACTTTTATTAATTAACTACCTGATAAACTTTTTCCCCTTAACTTTTTCTTTTGGCCTCTTCAAATGACATGATTTTGTAATAATATCTATAAAAAGAATTGTCATTCAGTAACACATGATCATCACACATGTTCACACAATACAGAGAAAATGAGGAGCCCTAGAACCTCAACTTCAAGAAACCACTATTAACACAATGGCACATTCTTTGGAGACATTTTTTATACAAATATAGATACTATATACATATGTAACATTTGTATGCATAACTATATACACACATATGTATGCTTGTATACAGGAAATAGCCCATTCTTTTCACTATTTTGTGAACATATTTCACTATTAATATATGAATAAGAACTTAGCTTTCTCTTTTTTTGAATGTTTTATTGATTATGCTATTACAGTTGTCCCATTTTTTTTCTCCCTTTTATCCCCTCTGAGCTCCACCCCATCCCATTCCGACACCTCTCAGTTCATGTTTATGGGTTGTACATATCAGTTCTTTGGCTTCTCAATTTCCTATACTATTCTTAGCCTCCCACATCTATTTTTTTTTGTCAACATTTCCCCACCACCACTTTCCCCAGCCCCACCCACTCCCACCTCCCACCCTCAATCCTTCCCCCATTTGGTTTTGTTGGTGGGTCCTTTCTGCATGTTTCTTGATGACCCCCCACACCCTCTGGTTACTGTCAGTTTGTTTTTTACTTCAGGGTTGCGCTTGTTTATTTTGTTGATTAGGTTCCACTTACAGGTGAGATCATATGCTATCTGTCTAAGAAGGACTTAGCTTTCTAATAGATGAACAGACAGGTAGCACAATATTCATTGGGACATTGTGAATGCTCACAATATATTAACCCACGCTGACAAATCGATACTTCAGTTATTCCTCTTGTTGTTATAAACGATGTTGCAATGAGATATTCTTGTGCTTTTACCTCTTTTCATTTGACCTATTAGTTTCCTAGGATAAACTCCTGGAGTAATTTAGGATAAACTGTTGAGTCAAAAGGTATGGATATTAAATATTTAAAACCATATTGGCAGACTACTTTCCAAAAAGGTTATGATGTTTATGTTTTCCTTAACAATTTATGAGAGTGCTTATTTTCCCACATCACTGAACACTATTCATCTTTTTAAGTCTTTGCCAATATCCAAATATAAAAATAATCTTGCATTTTTAAGTTGCATTTTTATTAGTACCTCCCCACTTGCTGACTGAACATCTACATGTCTTCTGTGACTTGCACAATTTTCTCTTTGGGTCTTGCTTATCCTTGTGTCCTTCCGTTATGACTTATAAGGATCCTCATGTAGTCAGACTGTTCATCTGTTGTTAGTCATATACGTAGTGATTACTTTTTTCTTCAGTTTGCATCTTCTTCAAAAGTATTTATGGTAGGGTTTTTGTTGTTTTTTGCACTGGAGTTTTATTTTTTAGAGGTAAAATAAACATCTTCCCTTAGGTTCTAAAGAAGGCACTTTTTAGCTTAGAATTTGAACCACTATGAAATTATCTCTAAGACCGGGAACTTGTAAATCATTTTATCAACCTCACACTTTATATCCTTTACTTTTGCCCTCAAGAGATCTAATGGGTTTGTGTGTTATGGCAAAATACTACCTCACAAAGAAGAAACACAGGAAATTGCACTTCTGAGAATTTCACTTAGGAAAAAAAAAAAACAGACAAAAGAAAAAGAGAAGTAAACTCTCCAAATCTCAGTTTGAGGCATCGAAGTCAGGTCCCAGCATCCTGTTGACTGAGTGCCACCTGGTCCCATGGAACCTCAGGAGGAGCATCCAGGGACAGCCAGGTCGGCTCCCATTCCAACAGCTTTCCACCGTGTGAAAAGGGGCCTCTCTCACCACATCCCCCATTTAATGAGAGAGGGTCCGTAAACAAGCTTTTGTTCTACTCCAAGTTTAGGTCAGATTTTACACTTGATCTGGAAATTCTTTGACTTATGTTCCCATTCCTGCCTTAAAAGCTCTCTTCTGTATGATGGACATGCTTAATGGGTTCTTTGGGCTGCATTAATAGCTACATGAAGTCCAGAACTTGGTGACCACATTGAGAATCAAGGAGCTTCCTAAAACTTGGGATAAACACAAGGCCTCAGTATTAGATCATATGAACAGGACTTTCCAATATAATTATTCCCTCTAAAAAGCAAATATAACTGAGTCACCAGAATCTATATGGTAGTAGCCCAGAAAACAAATGACTTGAGAAAAGTTCTGACCTGAACCTCTGAATTTTGAAAATATGGGTTCATTATAAACAATTTCTCCTGAAAAACTCAAATGGGGAGTATTATCTTTAGTAGATAAACTTTGGCTATAAAAGCCATTGATTGCTTATGAAGGCAGAGTCTGCCACCCCCATACCAATCAGAGCCGCCAACAGTGGCACCAACTTCTTGGCCAGGCCCTCGGAGCCAGCATGGAAATAGGAAACCATGGAGACAACATTGTGCCATAGGCTTCCTTCACTCACCTCAGGAAATTTCTTTTTCTGCACATATTCCACGGTGGCCGCATCAAAATATTTGGCATAGCCCTCATTGAGGCTGTAAATCTTTCCTTTCTTTTTAATTCTGACCTCTTTTTCCACCAGAATAAATTCACCAAGAGCCTAGAAAGTTAAAGAAAAATAGCAGTAAGAAGAGAGAAACTAGGAGCCAACAGCACTCTCCCCAACAACTAGAAAACAGTAAAAGATGTGGGCATCCTAGAAGGACCCAGGCAGTTGCCAAGACCTCCGGAAGCCTGCCCAGTGGTGTTTTTATGAGTTGTATAAAGAGCAGTGACACTACTGAGTCAGCTAGACTACTCATTTATAAGGAACCTAGCTGTATTTATCCCCCAAGTTATTACCCTCAGTTAATCCTAATATTTTCTGGAAGACTTGGGCCATCAGCAGTGAGAGGAAGAAGTTACACAGGTAAGATCTGTCATAAAGGTTGGGATGCAGTTCAACCACTATTTTGTGGTCCAGTTATTATATCTTAATGATTTAATTTTGGAAGCCATTAAAAGTTCCTGTATTCCGGTGACTCTTACATGTGGTAAAGGGGAAAGCTCTTCAACCAGAAACAATATGCACTTGGCGTAAGGAATAGTTGATAAAAAATAAAGAAATCCTCAGAAGTATAAATAAAATTGTGCCCAGGTCCCCTATAGTCACCAAGGTCACCATCCGTCAGACAGTCCCTGTGGGTGTGATTAGCTAGCTGCCACATATCACCTTGAAAGACTGATATCTCCCTAAGTCACTAGAAGGGAAATCAAGGCCTGGAAATCTAATCAATTTTGATACATTTTGAAGACTAAGAAAGTGAAAATCTCCCAAGATGACAGCTCACAGCTGGCAGCTAGACTAGAAGTTTCCTAATGAACTTAGATGACATTCCTGCAATATAAAGAGACAAGGTCATGCTGACCATGTATGAAATAAGACAGTGACCAGTGACAAGGATACTCAGTAACTGCAAAAATAACTAAAGATCCCTCTCTCTGGGAGTGATGACTGCTTCTTTACCAATGAATCGCTACCTTTACCTTAATTTTCCCACCTCCTAGATAAAAATTATCAATATATATAATCATTAATAGGGCCCACTTCTAAGACAACACCCAATCTAGAACCAACTCTTTCTCAAATCCTCATTAGAATCATCAAGCAAAATATGTGCTATTATGAGCCCATCCCAACTCCCTCTTAGCACAACAACCCACAGTTCCTCAATAGTGCATTCTCCATTGCCCAGTACACCTAACTTACTTTATTATAGCTATGTTCTTGATGGTCTCTGGTTCAAGGTCAGGCACTTGGCTTAGTGTGGTAAATTAGATACTCCTCTCTGGCATTTGAATGAGAGACAGAATCAGGGTTGGGGGGGCGTTCGGACCAGACTTGCTGCCAGACCGTTCGTGTGATTGCTGTTTCTGGGTCCTCCAGACCTGTCCATTTCTAGCCTGGGGCTTCAGCTTTCCCGTAAACGCAGCAGCACCCTTTACTTCATTGAGTCAGAATCCTTTTCTCTCTTGCTTACTAGTAAAGAGCGAGGCATATGCAAAACTGTTGTCTAAATAATGTCGTTCACTTGTGGGCCCATCTCTGGACCTGGAGCTGGGGGTTACTTAGGCACCTCGAGAGTTGTTCCCTACTGCAGGAAGGATGTGGGCATGGAGTCCTGCCCTGACTTGGAAAATATATTCCTTCATTTTGACTCTGTGATGACTAACAACCACTGACCATTAAAAAACTTCCCACAGCTTTGAGGAGAAGGTACCTCATTATCAGGCACCATATCTTTGTCACTCAGAAATAGTATCTGCCATTTGTAAATGAATGCCTTGGCATTGTGGTTTATACCATAATTGAGAATTTGGTTAATATGAGGTGGTCCCTCTGTGCCTGAACACGATGTGTTCTCTGACAAAATAAAATTATCAGCTCTGCAAACTCACAGATCAGACAGGCTCTGGATGACCCACCAAGGAACTCGGTCCCATTAGGCCCTGCCCGAGTAACCTGCTGGCCACTTTCCATGATTTTTCTATCTGTGACAACTGTCAAAAGCTACTTCAGCTTGAAGTCAACCTCCCAAACATGCCCTAAGCTTCTCACACTGGGCCTTTGCTCAAATGTACTTTTTAGTAGGGTGATGCGATCCAAAGGAATTTCAGGCTAATAAAGAAGGATTGGCAGAGAGTATACAGGGCTTTGTCTCTTTTTCCAGATGTGCAGTCAAGCTCTCAGGCCTACCTATGTTCAGAATCCCTAAGTTGGACCCCTAAACCAAATGTACCTGCCTATCACCTTTAGAACCACTTCAGAATATCCTTGGTGATCTTTTGATTGCAATAGAGAGAAGTTTACACAAAACTGGTAAAATACATAAGCACAAGTTGGGCTGTAAATAGGTGCTCTGGGACCAATTCCAGTGTGTGCGTGTGTGTGTGTGTGTGTGTGTGTGTGTGTGTGTGTGTGTGTGTGTGTGTCTCCTGGTCCCAGGAGGGTCTCAGACACCAGCAGGGCGTCTGGGAATTCAAACAAGTTCAACTCAACTCTGACGCTATCTACCTGGAGACAGCTTCAGATTCCAGGGCTTAAGGGCTCAACCCTACAGGACCGCCTCCGCCCTCCACTTCAGATGCTAGTCCCTAGCCCAGGTTGTTACCTGTGCTTCTGACTGACTGGCTCTAAATCAGAGGTTTTAAGAAAACCCAGTACCGCCTCCTCAGGTTTGATTAATTTGCTAGTGTGGCTCAGAATTCAGACAAATATTTTACTTACTAGATTACCAATTTATTATAAAAGGATATAATGCGGGAACAGCCAGATTGAAGAGATGCATAGGGCAGAGTATAAACGAATGACTCAGACCTTCTGTGCCCTCTCCAGGCACCCTCCCCTCCCCACTCTCCATGTGTTCACCAACCAGAAAGGTCTCTGAACACCATCTTTCAGCATTTTTATGAAGGCTTAATTACATAGGCAGGACTGATTAAATCACTGGCCATTGGTGGTTGAGTCAACCTCCAGCCCCTCTCCATTCCCCAGAGCTCAGAGGGTAGAACTGAAAATTCCAACCCTTTAATCACGTGGTTGGCTCCATTGATAACAAGCTCCCCCATCCTTAGGTGCTTTCTGAAAGTCACCTCAATGATATAACAAAAGATAACCTTTATCACTCCCAACGCTTAGGAAATTTCAAGGGTTTGAGGAACCGTGAGCCAGGGACCATGGACAAAGATCAAATATGTACGAGAACTATATTTTAGTCATCTGATTACCACATATATACATGTCTTATAAATCACAATATCGCAGCCTGAGTGTGACTCCTGGCTCCAGGGCTACTAGCATAACCTTGGGCAAATTACTTACCTCCTCTGTGCCTCATTTTCCTTATCTGAAAGTGGGAATAAAAGTAGGACCTGCCTTAGAGAGCTGCTATAAGGTTTAAACACATTCATATATGTAAAGTGCTTGAAACAGATGTCTATCCATCATTTAATAAGCACTGTGTGACTGTCACCTATTATTCCAGAACAGTATTAGAAAGGTTGTTTTATTGTCTGAGAGCAATATTTGTGAACTACAGAATTTCTCCAGTTTTGCCTGTTTCTTTGACAATAAGGAGAATTTAGGGGATAAGCAAACCGAAACATCAGTGGGTTTTGATCTGATGAGTTTATATGTGAAAATTTATATTTGAAAAGAATACTGGGTTTCCATACCATAAGGTTTATTTTAACTCTCTTTTGAAATTTTGTAACCCCTTCCCTCCACACCCATGTACCAACATGTAAACTCCACTAGGGGTGGAATGTTTGTCTCCTTTATCAGTGTTGTGTCTCCATCTAGACCAGTACTTTGGGGCATACTAGATGCTCAATAAATACTTGTAAATTCCAATTAAATTGAAATAATGAACAAGTACTTTTGGCTTACTAAATACTAGAAACTTTGAAATGGTCTTGGGCAAAATTATTTGAGTTTTCACAAGACCTGGCTGTATTTGGCAAAGTAGCTCACAAGTGATAGGCAAGGCATCCAGCATTTTAAAGAGATATTCTGTAAGTTGCAAATATTTTACAAAATTTCTGTGGAAGATTTTTAATGTGCACTTGCCATGAAAAGTCAGCCTTATTTTTTGAACTCTTGTGCCTTTATCCAATTATTTCTTCTTTTACTCTGCATCATGCTGTCTGATTTTTCATCCACCCGGAGGATGTGCCTCTTCCCCTTCTACTACTGAGCATTTTCTCATCGTGAGAAATAAGGAGCATGACACGGAACCTGATAAAGCAGTTTCCTATCAGCCTCTCCTCCTACGGGGAAGAACATACAGATTAGGGGACATCCTCCCAACCCGTGCAGTTCAATTGGCTAGCCAGCAGTCACGTGTAGCCTTTTAAATTAATTAAAATGAAATAAAGTGATAAAACCCAGCTCTTCAGTCATACTAGCCCCACTACAAGTGTCTAATAGTCACATGACGCTAGTGGCTACTATATTAGACAGCATAGATCACAAAACATACCCATCGCTACGACCAGTTCTATTGGAAGGTGCTGCTCCAATAGAATTCATGTTTCTGCCTGAAAATCAGCAACACTGAGATTCTTAAACCATTGTGTCCCCATAAACTAAAGAGGAAATAAACCCTTTAAGAACAGGGCCCAAGTTGATATGACTGAACCTGAGGGCCCCTCAAATTTTCTCACTTGGACAAAGGTCCTTAATGTTTTTTGATGATGTTTTGGTTCCCAAACTAGACTCTCTGTCCCCAGGGGCTAGTATTAAGAATACTAGTATTAAGAATGACCAGGAAATTATCCCAGGGGACTAGAACTGAAGTGCAGAGCTCCATGGAGTCCCAAGTGCTGATAATGCCATGCTGCGTACTTACTGGGTCAAGCATGAAGAGGTCCACTCCTTGCCCAGTGGAGAGAGCCACCAAGGTTGCGCTGCCATAGAGCGCGTAGCCCGCAGCCACAATATTGCGGCCTGGCTGCAGGGCATCCTTTTCAGAAGGCTCGTCCTCTGAAGTCTGAGGAAGAGGAGAGAAACATGGTGCATTATTGTCTCTGGAGAGAACCCTTGCCAAGGCCATTGATATGGGACTCTATATTTTTCAAAATGCTTTCCCATTATATATTTTTTGAAACAATGGAGAGGCTCAATACCCCTCATTTAAAAGAGAAGGGATGGAGGTCAGAGAGGTACCCACACAACATCATGAAACCAGTTAGTGATGAAGTTGGAGATGGACCCATGTTTTCTACTGCTAAGCCAGCATCATTCTCAACAACTAATGGAACACGGGGCCAGTTTGCCCTCTGCTAGTACCAACCTAATCACTTTACCTTAAAACCAAATCTTATCCTTCTTTAAGGATTTCTTTGAAGTGTCACTTTTCCTTTAATGTTTTTACTATTTTAGCATTTTTCTAGGACTGCAAGTTAATTCACTTAAGAATGGTGCATTCCTTTTAACATTTTTCCTTACTTTTACAATCTTGCATTCTTTCTAACACATATTTTTACAACTAGATTGTATTTTAATTTGACTTGTGTGTATGCACTCAGTAATTGGTTTTATTTCCAGATTCCCAGGACACGTACGGATTCTGAGAAGCAGGCCCCAGAGCAGTGATTCTCACTGGATGTGCATATCCTTGGGCCATGCCCCAGGTGTCCAGAATCAGAAAGGCTGGGCCTTCAGGAGCAGCCCTCCTGGTGATTCTGCCGCATACAAAATTTTTAGAACCACTGCTCTAAAGCATGGTCTCTTAAGAACCTTCAGGGAAATAGAAGGAAAAGGTAGTATTAGATTTTTTAGTTAAAATCTTTAGTCATCCCCACTGGAGCTTTTAAAACACCTTTATTCAGCCATCAAAAGCAGCACATTTTCTGTATATAAAACCAGAGTTCTCCCACACCAGAGAGTTTCCTTTCTCTGAGACATGATCCAGCAGCCTGTGCTGAGCATAGCACCCTCTTCTTGGTTTTTGGGAACTTGCACTGTGGCTTGAAGAGAATCCCTCCTGCCCAACTCCTTTCACTGACCTTAATTACTCGTAGAATCCCTGGCCTTAAAAAAATAACAAGAAATACTTTCTAGACCCCACGACTTCCCTCCAGCTACTGCCCTATCTCTGTCTTCATCAATATCCTGGAGCGGTAGTGGTCCCCAACCATTTTGGCACCAGGCTCAGGTGAGCGCATTCGCTCACCCACGGGGGAGCAGGATGGGGTGGGGGGAACATGGCAAGAAAGGGAGCTTAGGTGAGCCTTGCTCAAGGCCTGGTTCCAAACAGGTCAGGGGGCCCCGGCATCTTAGATGCCTGTCTACACTATCGTGCTTCTCCTCCCTCTCCTGCAGGCTGCCAGATGTGACTCTACTACTAAATCTGGTGCACTTTTGCCAGTTTCCTCCTCCCTGACCTCTAGGCAGTGCTGGGTCCCTTGGCCGCTGGCCGCTTCTCGAGATGCGTCTCTCCAGAGCTTCTCTCCATTTCCCTCTCGTCTGGCTTTCTTCCTCACTCTCCACATGTACCTTCTTATTTGCTTTTTTCGGCTCCTCTTCTAAAATGCTGGTGTTCCTCCTGGTTCCTCCCCAGCCTTTGAGTGTCTATCCAGAGCAAAATGGGCCTCCTTCATCACCACCTACCCACAGTAGGGATTCTCAGCTGCTGTGTTTGTGTTATGAGTCCCAAACCCTCCCCACAGTTTAATGCGATCTGGGATGCATTCCTGACCCAAACTGGCCCAGTCAGAGTTTCTGCTCCAGAAACTTATAATTGGTGCTAGAACATTCTGGTTGATGGCAACTTTGGAGCTGTCAGGTGACCATCTGTCTTCCGTCATTGGCCAAAGAATCAGGAAAAAAAACAAAACAAAACTGGTCTTCAGAGAGGGAAAGGAGTGCAGTAGCCATGGGAAGGCAAGATGAGAGACCCGGAGGAAAAGAGCTCTCCCAGCCTGACCTTTCTCTGCCCCAGGCTGGCCGGAAGCCTATCTTGGGGCTTCCTGATTCATCCCTGCCATTTATACCAGAGTCCTGACCAAGAAAGCTCTCTTCTCTTCTCAATCTACACACTCCTCAGTAATCTCACCCACGACCAAAGTTGCAAGCTTTACTCAGGTATCAATGCCTCCCACACCTCCATCTTCATCTCTCCTGATAGCCCAACTCTTGGAGCTACTTGACCACCAGACATCCTTACTCAGGTATCCCACCAATGCCTCAAGCTCAACATGTCAAAGGTGGAATTCATCTGCCCTGTTTCACCTCCCAAATTTTCTGCTCTTCTCACATTGCTCCCAGTCAGAGCAAATAGCGCCATCATCTGACCAGTAGAAACCTAGGAACCACCCTGCCCTTCCTTTCCCTAACCACGGCCTCCACTCAATCACTAAGTCCAGTCACTTCTACAACTCACTCTTCACAGGTCCAGGCCCTCTTGTCTGTCTTCACCACTGCCCCTTGGTCCGAGGGGTGATCATCTCCTGCCTGGTACCCCCTGCTCTGCCCTCGCCCCGCTCAGGTCCACATGAATGCTCCATATAAAACACTTCATTGATTTGCGACAGCCTTGATGTCCAATATCCTTCACTTATTTTACCGGGTCTTCCATGATCTGACCCCCGGCCTTGTGCAGCACCTCTGCCTCCACCCTTAAGCCTTATGTGCCTTATGTTGCAGCTTCAATGAGCTTCTTTATCTTTTCTTGAATATTTAGCTTGCATCAGAGCTCCGGAACTCTGCCTTTGCCCTTCTTTCTAGCCAGAAGGCCTTCTCCTTTCTCCTCTCACCATTTGCCTGAGGAACTCATGGTTATCTTTCAAGTCTCAAATGAAACATCAGCTTCCCTGTGGAGGCCTTCCCTGACTTTCCAGGTAATCAATCTGGAAAGCTTCTCTGAAGCTCCCAACACCTTCCCTAGTGTGTTTATTTATTTATTTTTTTTATATATTTTATTGATTATGCTATTACAGTTGCCTCATTTTTTTCTCCCCTTTATCCCCTCCTCCCTGCACCCCATCCCATCATCCCCACGTCAACATTTTCCCACCACCACTTTCCCCAGCCCCACCCCTCCTCACCTCCCACCTTCAATCCTTCCCCCACTTGGCTTTGGCCATGGGTCCTTTATGCCTGTGCCTTGATGACCCTTCCCCTCCTTTCCCCTGTTATTCCCCCCCTCCCCTCTGGTTACTGTCAGTTTGTTTTTTTATTTCAATGTTGCCGACTATACTTTTCATTAATGTATTTAATGTCTAACTTCCTAAACAGACTGTCAGCTCCCCAGTGGTAGGTACCAACTCCCCAGTTCATGCCTTTTTTCCTACCGCCTACTACAGTCTGGGCCATGGTTTTTGCATTCAATGATACACACACACATCCACATGCTTGTAAATTTAGACATATGCACATAAGTATATATGCAAGCATACATACTTTTTCATGAGCATGCTGGACTATCAATTGCATGGGCATCTCCAAATTTAATCAACCTCTGTTGTTAAAGTCTAGGTTTTTTACCTACTTTTAAAAACATTTTATTTAAAATACATAGGGTGAGGCAAAAAGAGGTTTATAGTTGTAAATACATGAAACATGGACTTTATTCTTGTATTGTTATTTATTAATTATTGTATTATTTTCCATATAAACAACTGTAAACTTACTTTGGCCCCACTCTGTATATATAGATCCAAAGGAAGTTGTGCAGGTAGTCAGAGAGAGCCCATGCACCTTTCACCCAGTTTTCCCCAATAGTTACATCTTCTATATCTTACTATATCTACATTATAGTACAATATGAAAACAAGGAAACTGACATTGTATTAAGTGTGTGTATAGCTCAATGCCATTTTATCGTGCGTAAATTTATTTATCCACCACCACATCAAGACATAGAACTATTCCTTCACCCTAGTGCTACCCCTTTGTAGTCACACGTGCCCTTTTTCCCACTATCCCTGAACGCTGGCAATCACTGATCTCTTCTCCATCTCTATGAATATGTCATTTTGAGAATGTTACCCAAATGAAATAATACCATTTGTGATCCTTTGAAATCATGGGGGTTTTTTTTCGCTTAGCAAAACACCCTTGAGATCCATCAAAGTTGTTGTGTGTATCATTAGTTTGTTCAAACTTATTGCTCGGTATTTCTCCATGGTATGACTGTACCACTGTTTAACCATTCATTTACTGTAGGACATTGGTTATTTCCCACTGTGGGCTATTACAAATAAAGGTGCTATGAACAATCATACACAGTTTTCTGCATTGTCGTAAATCTTCATTTCTCTGGGTAAATGCCCAGGAATGCAACTGGGAAGTCCTAGGGTGCATATTTAATTTTAATGTTTTGCTTTGTTTAAGAACTGCCAAGCTTTTCCAGAGTGGCTGTGTCATTTTACATTTCCACCAACGATGTATGAGAGATATAGTTTCTCTGCATCTTACCAGCATTTGGTATTGTCACTACTTTTTATTTTTAGGTGTGCATGCAGATGTGCAGTGATATCTCACTGTGGCATTATTTTACCCTTTCCCTAATGGGTAATGATATTGAGCATCTTTTCATGTGCTTATTTCCCAATAAACTTATTTTTTCCTGTTCAATGACATGTCTCTTTATGTCTCATGTTCTAATTGGATTGTTTGGAGTCTTCCACTGTTAAATTTTGAGAGTTCTTTTATATTCCTGACGTATGTCCTTTGTCAGACTTGTGGCTTGAAAATGTTTGTCTCATTCTGTACTTGTATGCTCATCTTCTTAAAACAGTTCTTTGCAGAGCTGAAGTTTTCAATTTTGATGAAGTTCAATTATCTTTTTTTTCTAACTTTATGTATCATGCTTTTGCACCAAGCACCAAACCCTACTTCCTGGAGATTTTTCTTTTATGCTTTATTTTAAAAGCTCTAAAGTTTTATATTTAAACCTATAATCTATTTTGAGATAGGTAGTATATGGATGGGTCTTATTTTTTTTATCTACTCAGCCACCTCATATCTTTTGATTGGAGCATTTAGTCTATTTACACTTAAAATAATTATTGATAGTATATGCTTATTGTCATTTTTGTTAGTTGGTTTTTGTAGTTCTTCTCTGTTCCTTTCTTCTCTTGATCTCTTTTCTTTTGGCTTGCTGGTCTTCTTCATTGTTTTGTTTGGGTTCCTTTCTCTTTATTGTTTGTGTATTTTTTGTAGGCTTTTGGCTTGTGGTTACCACAAGGTTCGTATATATCCATCCACATCTATAATAGTTAATTTTAAGCTGATAACACATTCTAAAAGCACTAATCCTTCCACACTTTATGTTTTTGACATCATGTATTTTATATCTTTTTGTTTTGTGTATCCCTTATTTATTGTCATTATAGTTAATTTTCCTAGTTTTGTTTTTAACCTTCTTTTAAGTGGTTGATTCACTGTGTTTATTATGTATTTGCCTTTACTAGTGAAATTTTTTCTTCTCTGTATTTTCTTATTTCTGGCCATGGCCTTTCCTTTTCTGCATAAAGAAGGCCCTATAACATGTCTTGTAAAGCTGGCTTAGCAATGCTAAACTCCTTTAGTTTTTGCTTGTCTGGGAAACTCTATCTCTCCTTCAATTCTGAATGATAACTTTGCCAGGTATAGTATTCTACATTTTAGGTTCCTTTCTTTCAGCACTTTAAAGTATTTTCTGCCACTCCTTTCTGGCATGTAGAGTTGCTGCTGAAAAATCAACTAATAATAGCCTTATAGGATATCCCTTGTTTACAACTTGTCACTTCTCTCTTATTGTCTTCAAGATCGTCTCTTTGTCCTTAATTTTTGCCATTTTAATTACAATTTGTCTTGATGTAGGCCTCTTTGAGTTCATCTTTGTTGGAACTCTCTGTGCTTCCTATATCTGATTGTCTTTTTAGTTGCCAGGGTTTAAAATGTTTTCAGCTACTAATTCTTGAAATATGCTTTCTGCCCTTTTCTCTCTCTTCTCCTGAAATTCCCATAATGTGAATGTTAGTGTGCTTTATGTTACCTAATAGGTCCCTTATATTATCCTCTTTTTAAAAATTCTTTTAACTTTTTACTGCTCTGATTGAATGATTGCCATTATTCTGTCTTCCAGGTTGCTAATCTGTTCCTCTGTATTAACCAATCTGTAGTTGATTTCTTCTAGTGTGCTTTTCATTTCAATTATTGTATTTTTTATCTCTAGTTGGTTCTTGATTATATTTTCTAAATCTTTCCTGAAGTTCTCTCTGAGTTCCTCTATTTCTACTTTCAAGTTTGTTGAGCATTCCTATGATGATTTCTTTGAATTTTTTATCAGGGAAATTACTTATCTCTGTTTTCTTAGAGCTTTTTCCTGGTTGGTTTTGCTTTTTTGTTTGTTTGTTTGTTCTTTGTCTGCTTGTTTGTTTTTTTGGTTCCTTCATTTGGAACATATTCTTCTGTCTCCCCATTTTGTTTGACAATATATGTTTATTCTATGAGTTAGATGAAATAGCTCTCTCTCCCAATTTTGAAAAAGTGGCCTTGTTTAGAAGTGGCCTCTGTGTAGTCTGTGAGCGAAGGGGCTTTGGTAGGCTGATTGAAGTAGGGGAGTTGCATGTGGTGCCTGAAGTGCCACCTGAAAAGAAGGAGTTGGTTTAAACTGGTGCAGTCTAGTGTGCACACTCGTATGTACCTCCCTGTTCATGCTGTCCATGGCCAGTTCTGGTTGTTCGTAGCCAGACCAGAAATGGGGAGGGCACCCAAAAGTATGTGTTTGATTAACTGCTTCAGGAACCTGGGCTGGGCTGGGCTGGGAAACCCTGTGACCATGCATGCTGCAGCTCTGTGCCACTTTCCCTTATTCCAGGCAGGGCTCTCTGCTGTGCATATTCATGGCTTGCCCTGTTGTTTTGGTTGAATGCTGCTTACCTGGGCTGGGTAGCCTTGCCAGTACACATACCACAGCTAAGAGTGTTCATTTTAATTCAATCTGCAAATAAATAAACATAAGCAACTATTGTCTTTTCAACTTGGCCAATTTGATATTAAAATATGACATTTCTTTTGTTTTAATTTTTATTTTATAATTAACAGCTAAACTTTTAATGCATATTGACCATTTTTATTTCTCATTTTGTAAGTTGCTTCTTTCATGTCTTTGTATGTTTTTCTATCAAGATATTCACCTTCTTATTGTTGATTTAATAGCTCTTTACGTATAAAAGGTATTGTCTTACATATGTTACAAATATGTTCCTTGGTTGTCATCTGCCTTTTAATTTTATTTATAGCATTGTTAATTGCAGTACAGTTTTTTTGTAATTTTCTTGCCTGGGAAACTCTTTACCTCTCCTTCAATTCTGAATGATAACCTTGCCAGGTATAGTATTCTACATGTTAGGTTCCTTTCTTTCAGCACTTTAAAATATTTCCTGCCACTCCTTTCTGGCATTTAGAGTTGCTGCTGAAAAATCAACTAATTCATTACAACCTTATTATTCTATTTTCTTGTCTTTGTGTTTAGACAGCATTTCTCCTACATCAAGACAAGGCAAGTAGTTTTTTATTTCTTTCTGGTTTTATCTCCTACCTCTCCACCAAATTTATTAACAATCTGTAATTTATTTCAGTGTATAATAAAAAAGGTTAAACTTATGTTTTTCCTCCAATATGGTCCTGGGATATCAAAACTCCACTTCATATTAGTAACCTCCATTACTACAGCACTTCTCAGAAAATCTCAGAGTAGTTAGTAAAGAATTTATTGTTATCCTCCTCAGGTCTTTTTATTTTTCCCTACACCAATAAAAGATCTAAATCTGTCACATGTAAAGGAAGAAGTACTTCCTATCCACTTATGAAAAAAGTTAGTAACAGCTGCAAAGGCTTAACGTGTGTGGTGGCAGAGGATGTGGGAAAGTAGACTATTTTACTTTATGCATAACTTACACATAGCTAAGCACACAAAACTTAATTGTAAAGCTCAATGGATTTTTACATACATACGATATATATTCATGTAACTATCAGCATCAATTTGTAGAACATTTCCAGCAACCTAGTAGATTTGCTCATGCTCTCTTGCGGTCACTATCCCCTTGCCCAAAGGTAGCCTCCATCTATTCTGGCCTTTATCACCTGCACACCAAAGGATAATTAGCTTTGCCTATTTTGGAACATCATATAAATGAAATTACAAAGTATGTGCTCTTTCGTCTCTATATTTTCCAACATTACATGATTATATTTATGTTGTTGCACATGGCATGAGTTTGTTCCTTTTTAAAATTATATTTTATTGTTTATAGTTGTTCCATTTTACCTCTTTGTACCCTTCCACCCAGTGCCTCCTTCCCCCTAGTGTTGCGCATTCCCTCAGGCAATACTCATAACTTTGTTCATGTCCATCGGTCATGCATGTAAGTTCTTGGGCCACTCCATTTTCTGTACTGTACTTTACATCACCATGGCTCTTCTGTAACTACCCATTTGTACTTCTTAATCTCCTCATCTCTTCACCCATTCCCCCACACGCCCCTCCCATATGGCAACCCTCAAAACCCTCTCTGTGTTCATGATTCTGACTCTGTTCTTCTTACTTGCTTGTTTGTTTTTTTTATTCAATTGTTCATAGATATGTATTTATTGCCATTTTATTTCTCATAGTTTTGATCTTCTTTTTCTTAAATATCTCCTTTTAACATTTCATATAATAATGATTTGGTGATGATGGGCTCCTTTAGTTTTGGGGGTTTTTTGTTTTTTGTTTGTTTGTTTGTTTGTTTGTTTTTTGCCTGGGAAGCTCATTTTCTGCCCTTTGATTCTAAATGATAGCTTTGTTGGATTGAGCGATCTTGGCTGTAGGTCCTGACTTTTCATAACTTTGAATATTTCTTCCTAATTCCTTTTAGCCTGCAAAGTTTCTTTTGAGAAATCAGCTGACAGTCTTATGGGAACTCCCCTGTAGGTAATTAACTGCATTTCTCTTGCTGCTTTTAAGATTCTCTCTTTATCTTTAACCTTTGGCATTTTAATTATGATATGTCTTGGAATGGGCCTCTTTGCATCCATCTTGTTTGGGACTCTGTGCTTCTTGGACTTGCATGTCTATTTCCTTCACCAAATTAGAGAAGTTTTCTTTCATTATTTTTTCAAATAGATATCCAATTTCTTACTCTTTCTCTTCTCCTTCTGGCACCCCAATGATATGAATTTTGGAACACTTGAGTTGTCCCAGAACTCCTTATACTATCCTTATTTTTTCCTATTCTTTTTTCTTCTTGTTCTGATTGGTTGTTTTTTGCTTCCTTATGTTCCAAATCATTGATTCTTGGCTTTGATTTGATTCTCGGCTTCATCCATTCTACTGTTGTTTCCCTGTAAATACTTTATTTCAATTAGTATATCCTTCATTGCTGACTAGATCTTTTTTATGCTGCTGAGGTCCTCACTAAGTTTCTTGAGCATCCTTATCATCAGCATTTTGAACTCTGCATCTGATGGATTGCTTATCTCTATTTTGTTTAGTTCTTTCTCTGGAGTTTTGATCTGATTTTTCATTTGGGTCATGTTTCTTTGTTTTCTCATTTCGGCAGCCTCCCTGTGTTTGTTTCTATGTATTATGTAGAACTTCTATGACTCCCTGTCTTACTAGCATGACCTAATATAATAGGTGTTTTGTAGGGTCCAGTGGCACAGCCTCCCCTTTCACCCAAGCTGGTGCATCCAGCTAAAGGTGCATCCTCTGTATGGGTTGAGTACACCCTCCTCTTGTAGTTGAGCCTTGACTGCTGTTGGCAGGTCAATGGGAGGGATTTTCCCAGGCCAGTCAGCTGCAAGATCTGGCGATGTCCACTGACCACCAACCTCCACCATCTGTGGAGGACCAGCTGTGCAGAGGCAGGTGGTGGTGCTGCAGAGTGGTCTGTAGCTCTCCACTGGGTGTTCAGGTTCTGAGGTTTCCTGGGTGGTGCATGCCAAGGTCAGCCCCCACCTGTGTTCTGCCCAGGGCCACCCTGCCTGAGCTACAAAGCAACCTGAAGATGGTTGCTATTTATGCTGGGTTTGGAGGTTCCCAGGTGAAACCAGGCTGTGAACCTTGGTTGGCTACTGCTAGTGCCAGGCCCAGGGCCACTTAGTAAGAGGTTTGGGGTTGTGGGCTCACTGATGTTGGCTGTTGCTTATTTGAGAGATTTTTAGGAAGTTGTGAAGCATGAGCCAAGACCAGTCATTCATATGTAAAAGTCACTGTTAACAGCCTGGGTGAGGCAAAGCCTCAGGGGGTCTCCAGGGCTAGGTAAACAGTGTTAGCCAGATTGATGGAGTCTCAGATATTGTACCCAACTGACAGCTCTGTGGTTCTGCAGGAGGAGGGTTCTGAAAAGGAACAATGGCCTCTGTCTGGAGTTTCGATCTGATCTTTCATTTGTGCCATGTTTCTTTGTATTCTCATTTTGGCAGCCTCCCTGTGTTTGTTTCTATGTATTAGGTAGAGAAAGCTGTTCCCCAGCTCTTGCCTTGATTCCAGATACTTCAGTTCTTCCCTGTATGCCACTGGTGTCTTTCATGCTGCTACCTGGTGCTGGAGGTCAGAGGGAGCGTCCTGAGTAAGTCTGTGTGTAGGTTCCTTAAGAGTAACTGCTTGGGACTCCAGATGCTTCTTCCACAGACTCAATCCTGACTGGTTTTTGCAGCCAGAAGTTATGGGGACTTTCTTCCTGGTACTGCTTCCTTGCCTGGGTAGCCTGGTGTGGGGCTGGGACTTCTCACTCCCAATATACCCCTCCCGAATTTTTATCCACTGCATGTGGACATGGGACCAGCCCATTCAGCATCTTCACCCCTCCTACCATCTGGATGAATGAGGTGTCTTTAATTCCGTAGCTGTCAAACTTCCATTCAACTCAATTTCTGATGGTTCAGATTGATTGTTTTTCTATAGTTTAGTGGTAATTTTGATGTGGTTGTTCAAAGAGATAAGTCATTTTTACCTACACCTCAATCTTGACTGGAAGTCAAAGGTCTCTCTTGGGAGTTTGTTCTTTTTCATTGCTATGTAGTTTTTCTGTTGCACGAATATGCTATAATTTATTTATCCATTTTAATGTTGGTATATATTTGAATTTTTAAGTTTGGGGCTATTATGAATAACTTGTACACATCTTTTGATAGGCACAAGCATGCATCTATCCTGGGTGCCTACTTGCTGGGCCATAGTAAATAAATATATGTTTAACACTAACAGGTGCCATCAAAAGTTTTTAAAAGTGTTTGTATCACTTTCTACTCCCACCAACAGTGTATAAGAATTCCAGTTTCTGCCCTGGCTGGTGTTGCTCAGTGGGTTGAATGCCCTCCTGAAATCCAAAAGGTTGCTGGTTCGATTCCTAGTCAGAGTACATGCCTGGGCTTCAGGCCAGCTCCCCAGCTGGGGGTGTGAGAGAAGCAACCAGTCAATGTTCCTCTGGTAAATAGATGTTTCTCTCCCATTCTTTCTCCCTCCCTTCCCCTTTCTCCAAAAAATAAATAAAATCTTTTTTTAAAAAAAGAATTTCAGTTTCTTCAACACTTGGTATGGTTAGTCTTTTAATTTTGGCCATGAGGGAGGGGATCACTGTCATTTTACTGTCCATTTCCCCGATGAGCAATGATGCTGAGTATTTCTTACGTGCTTATTAACTAGGTAGGGGCAAAAATCTCTTTTTTGAAGTGTCTGTTAAAGTCTTTTGCCCATTCATTTCATTAAAGTGACAATACTTTTTATTGAATTATACAAGTTCTTCATTTATTCTGCATCTATGTGTCCTTTTTTGGATGTATGTATTACAAATATTTTCTACCAGTATGTGGTTGCCTTTTCACTCTCTTAATCTTTTCTTTTGATGAACAAAAATTCTTAAGTTCAGTTCATTAGCCTTTGCTTTCATGGTTAATGCTTTTTGTGTCCTCATTAAGAAATCTTAATTTCTCCAAAGGCATGATGATATTCTCCTGTGTTTGTTTTCTAAGAGTTCTACATTCAACAATTAAGTCTCTAATATTTCTTTAATTAGTCTTTGTGTGTGGTGTAAGGCAGGGCTCAAGTTCATTTTTTTCTCATACAGATGGGGATGGCCCAGCATCATTTATCAAAAATACCATCCTGTACAAATTGAACTTCAGGGTTATCTTTTCATAAATCATGTGGCCATACATGAGTGGGTTTATTTCTAGGCTCTCTTTTGTCTTCCATTTGTCTATCTACCCTTATGTCAACAAAAGAGTAGACTTTGAGGGAAAAGTGAACCATAACACTGAGGGAAGGAGGTCTCCTGACCCTGTAAGGGTGCTAAAACCCACGTGCACTTAGATTAATCAGATTAAAAGACCCACTCTTCCCATCAGGACAACTCCAGCGCGAGTAGTCTCCTTAGGACTCTGGTTTTGTTTCCAGTGATTCTGGCTCCTGACCCTTATCTTGCGTTTATTGCTTGTTCATTTCAATGAGCTCTGCTATGCATATGGAGGTGCGTAAGACACATTTTATCCAGTACTATGGATGTTTTGTAGCAAAAGACTTTTGGTTTCATGTAATTCATGACTTTGTTGGAAATGGAAAATGTCAGTTTCAAGAAAAAGGAAAATTACATGGCAGAGGGCTGAAAACAATATGAAACCGCAATGTCCTATTTGGTGTTCAGCATTTCTCCTTAAAGAAAAAGGAAAGAAGATAACTTTGACAGCTCTCTGACTATCCTGAAACTTCTATTTTGGTGCTTATCAGAGAATCCCAGAAGCCCTTATCAAAAATGGGCATCATCCTGGTTCCGACAGGCTTCTGAGATGCCGTGAGAGCCTCATGTGGTCTCTAAAGCAAGCTGCTCTCTTACTAGGCATTGCTGAAGCATCACAAAATTGTCTCTTCGTTTCTTGTTTTCATAATTTCCATCCTAAAAAGATTTCTTATTTTCTTAAATTTTCTCCTCTTCATTAGAAATATTCTCAGAGATAACCTATGGTTATTTGAACTAGCCTTCAAAGCCTGTACTTTACTTAACTTTGAGACAAAATCTCTGTGTTTGAAATCATCTAAATTCAAGTGTGAATATCTTATCTTATGTATAATAACATTCCACCCTTTTGTTTTAAATACTATGTATTTTTAGGACAGTTCGAGGTTCACAGAGATATTGAGGTGAAGATACAGAGGTACCCCATGTACCCCTGCCCCTGCACATGCAGAGTCTCCCTCATTGTTTCTGTTTTTAAACCAGTTAGCCTTAAGAAGCTATTAAGATGTTATACACAGGATCAGAGTTTAATATTCAAAATATAAAAAGAACTCCTATAACTCAGTAGCAAAAAACCCCAATATTATTTAAAAATGGACAGAGGAATTGAATAGACGTTTTACAAAGAAGACATACAAAGGATTCACAGGTGAATGAAAAGATGCTCAAAGTCACCAATTATCAGGGAAATGTAAGTCAAAACCACAATGAAATATCATCTCATACCTGTTAGAACAGATGTTATCAAAAAGACAAGAGATAGCAAATGTTGGCAAGGACAGGGAGAAAAGGAAATCTTTGTGCACCATTTATGGGAATGTAAATGGGCCCAGTCACTATGGAAATAGTATGGAGATTCTTCAAAAAATTTTAAAAAGAACTATCATATAATGTAGCAATTCCACTTCTGGGTATTTATCTAAAGGAAATTAAATCACAGTCTTGAAGATATATCTGCACCCCCATGTTCACTGCAGTATTATTCACAAAAGCCAAGATATGGAATAACCTAAGTGTCTATTGATAGATGAATTGGTAAAGAAATATGGTGTATATACACAATGGAATGTTATTCAGCCACAAAAAAAAGAAGAAAATCCTACCATTTGCAGCAACATGGATGGACCTTGAAGGCATTGTGCTGAGTGAAGTGAAGTAAGTGAGAAAAAGACAAATACTAAATGAACTCACTTATATGTTGATTCTTTTTTTTTTAAAAAAAAAAAGGGACTCATAAAAACAGAGAACAGATGGGTGTTTGTCAGAGGCAAGAGATTGGGAGGGCAGAAATGGGTGAAGGTGATCTAAAGGTACAAACTTTCAGCTATAACATAAGTAAGTTCTGGGGATGTAATGTAAAGCATGGTAACCATAGTAAATAATGCAGTATTATATATTTGAAAGTTGCCATGAGAGTATATCTTAAAAATTCCCATCACAAGGAAAAAAATTGTTACTATGAAAGGTGACAGGTGTGAAATAAACTTATTGTGTTGATCATTTCACAATATATTCATATACCAAATCATTATATTGTACACCTAAAACTAATGCAATGTTACATGTCAATTATAACTCAATGAAACCAGGGGAGGGAGCTATTAAAAGCTGTGATGGTGAAGTTAGGATACCCCTTTGAATCCCTGTCCTGACTGATGATTTTAGTCAAGTTACTTACCTACTTTCTGTTTCAATTTGTTCACCATTAAAAGAAAACAAAACAGTACAATAGCACATGTAGCCGTCACTGGGGCTGAGGTGAGGACTGACCCAGGAGCACTGTGCTCACAGGTGGGCAGAGCAGTGGCTGACTCCGACTCAGCAGTCAAGAGCAAGAGCCATGATAAAAACGTCAATATTAATCACCCCCAAAATACAACTGGTTTTCTCTTTTCAGAATCCCATAAATATCACAACAGCTATCTCTTTGTTTTTATCTGTACACTGTACCTCAAAGGGAGAAACAATGCTCCTTTACTCACTTAGGTCATTTTTGCTTAAATATGAAACCTCATCTCAGCTTTAACTTTCGCATATACCAGAGAAAGTGTCTTATGTCCTTCTCTCCTTCCCCCCCAACAAAAGTCTCCTCGTCTCCAAAAAAGGAAAGAAAGAAAGAGAGAAGGAAAGGAACAGAGGGAGGGAGGGAGGGAGGGAGGGGAAAGGAGACACACCAACGGGGAAAGCAACATCTTCCTCTAGCTCAAGTCAGTGTGTCTTCCATTTTGTTCTCTAAGACAGAGGAATAGACCACTTATCTGCTACTTGCTTTTCTTCTCAGAAAGAAAGTTTAGGCTAAACTCTGCTAAGGTTAGTTTTCTGCTAAGTTTCTGCCCTGAAAATCAAATTCTTGCCCACATTTTTGGAGAACCATCAGACAAGCAGAAATATCTATTGCATTATCAACATGTACAGGCAGCACATTAGATAACATGAGGCATACCCAGTCTCCCCCCTGTGTCTGTTTGAGCATAAGTAGCTCAGTGGACAGAGCGTGCACTGTGGAGCAAGAGAGATGTGTCTCAAAACCCAGTCAGAGGGCAAGTTACCGAACTGAACAATCCTGGCCCCCCTCTGCCCCCAAAGCGACAGGGGCAAAGGTCAGCCATCCTAATTGGAGCAAAGTCTGACCCTCAAGTCGAGGAAGACTGTGGATCATGTGTTTTGTCATGAAGTTTCTGAGTGGTGACAAATCAATCCGCATGATCCTGTCTATATTGTTAGGTATGTCAGATAGATGGAATGGCCCCAAAGATGTCCTAATCCCCAGAATCTGTGACTGTTTTGCATTACATGGCAAAAGGGACTTTGCAGATATAACTAGAGTTACCTATTTTAAACAGGCATCTTATCCTGGATTATCCAGTGAACCCAAATATAATCAGATGAACGAACTCTTGAAAGCAGAGAATTCTTTCTGTGGCTGGAAGCAAAGCGAGGTGGCAAAGTAGGGGTGTCAGAGAGGCCAGAACTGTGAGAAAGACTTATTTTACTTTTGCTGGACTCAATAATGTAAGAGTCACAAGCCAGAGAAGGCAGGAAGCCTCTAGAATCTGAGAATGACCCCCAGCATCAGCTAGCCAGGAAACAAGGACCTCTATCCTATGACAGACTAGAACTGAAACCGGTCAACAACCTAAATAAACCTGGAAGTTAATTCTACACACATAGCACCACCTCTCAATAGGGCACCAGGCTGGTTGACACCAGATTCTGGCCTTAGGAGACTGAGTAGAGAACCTAGCCACACCTGCCAGACTTCTGACCTACGGAACTAGGAGGTCATCAGTGGGTGTCATTTTAAACTCGAAATGTATGTAAATTGTTATGGCAGTGATAGAAAAGTAACACAGTCAGATTTGAGATCCATAAAGAAGAAACAGATGCCACCTGGAACCTAATACCATGTCTGTCATTTGTGTCTCATCCAGGTTTTCAATACAAGGCTCCATGTGTCCTCTCACTTCGCCTCCCCACGAGCACAGTGAAGAAGGCAGAGGGAAAATGACCAATTCAGCTCCTCCAGCAAGGAGTCTGAGGCAAAGTGAGGTCCGTGATTTGTCTACAGTGGCCTGTCTTCTTAGTAGGAGGGCAGGGGTTAGAGCTCCAGGCTTATGGCTCCCAGGACAGGAACCTTCCAGAAACCACCAGAAGAACGAGGTATTAAAGATCAGACTGTCTATTTACCTTTCTGTAAATGGCAAATATGGTTCCAATGGAGGCCAGACAGTCGATGTTGGAAGATCCATCCAGTGGGTCAAAGCAGACCACATATTTCCCCTAAATGCACAGAAGAAAGAGGAACTTCAGATCAGTACAGGCTATGTAACTGTGTGGGGCAGATAATACAACACCAAAAAGCAATTGACAGCAAGGGGATAATTTTATAAAAAAATATAATTACTTAAGGAGGGTGAAGCTTATCAGCATATATAAATTGTGTGGGTCAGGGCCTATCTGCCTACAGCAGGTTAGTTATGGACTTCCTTCCGCCTCCAGAAAGCCTTCCCCCTGCCTCCTCTGGTTCCACCCTCCCCTCCCACTTGGGCCTACAGAGACTTAGAGCTGCCGAGGGGATGAAAGGAAGCAAGGCCTGAAATGAGCATTTTGCAGGGAAGAGGCAGGGAAGCTGAAGATAAACTCAGACTCACTCCCACCACATTCATAGCAATGTCAGTTATGGACCTATTGATAATTCTTCCTGACCCTCTCCCCAGATAGGCGTTTTTTCCCCCACCCTCCACTTTGGAGCATTTCTGGGGAAAAAAAATTAGAAAATCTCAGGGTAATGTCCTGGGGTTTTTGGGTCCATCTTATTAAGAAAGTTGGTATGCATAGATAGCTGGTATGCAAAGATAAAATAAAAATACTCTTCTGCATTTTGCTGTATCCAACCTACATGTCTGACGTGAAGACCAGAAGACAGAGCAGGTAGGGTCTTGTGTTACCATGTCCCTCACACGCCCCCGAGTGCTGTGAGTTGGCTGTCACAGACAACACCAGCCACCATTTCATGGGGAGAAATCACCAGATACTTTTACAGGCCTCTTGTGTGCAAGGCCCTATGAGAGCCTAAGTGTGGGGGGACTGGAGTCTCCTAGCTAATTAAACGTGGTAAAAAAAAACAAAACAAAACCACAAAACCTTGAAGCAAAGTGGGAGTCACTTCTACTGTCACTAAAATTACTTTTCCCTAGCTTACATTGAGCTTTATCTCCTTTTTTATCCCCTTGTTCAACAGGGGTGGGCAGGGGTGGAGGGCAAGAGCACAAATGAGTAGGGCAATTCGGAAACTTGTATACTTCCCATTCTCTTCTCAAAAAGTCTAACTTAGCCTGTTTATTCATTCATGGATTCATTCAACAGATATTTGTTGAGCAACTAGCATATGTTGGAAAGTGTTTAAGGAATTTATATGGGAACAGGCATGGAGTATTCAAGAACTAGCTTGAAGACCTGTGTAGCTCAGGTCAACTAGGGAAGGAAATGGTAGATCGTATTGGAGAGAGACTTGAGGGTCTTATCAGTGGAAATTTTAAGTTGAAAAGAATAGGTGTGACTTAGCTTCAATTATGTGAGACAAGAGGAATAAAGTGCTTTGTACAGTCCCTGGCATGCAGTAGGTGTTTAATAAATTTGACTTTACCTTTTCCATACTACCAGTGAATCATAAAGAAATGGCACTTGTCTCTAACACCCAACATATAAATCAAGGGCCAATAGTCCCGGTATGTATTTTGTTATTACTGTATCAGCAGAAGGACATGGTTGAATGTTTTGGCTACCAACAAGCCTCTTTCTATGGTAAACTGTTCTTGAAACTAGAGGGAATGTGGACCCTCCCAGCCATGTCTGCACTAATCAAGTTGACCATTGTATTAACGCAAGAGAGCCACCATCTTTATGATTTCTTTTCTATAGTAGTCTGACAATGTGTCAGGAATAATGAAACCTCTGCTGAAACCATAATCTCCTTGAGAGGAAGTGTGTGTGGGCAGGGACCGCAAGTGGGGGGTGGGGGGGTGTGGGGAGGCGAGGTGTGAATAAAAGTGGGGAGGGAAAAAGTAAGAGGCTATATAGTATGACTCTTCTCAGGAACTCAATTCTTTACTTAACTTACTGACTTTCAGGCCTCCCCAAAATGCCAGCACTTCTTCCTGATGGGCAAGTTAAAGGAAAATCCATGTATCTTACCCACTGAAGCATTTTGGTAAATCACTCTGATTTATTTCTTGAATGAACCACTGCCCTTCTAGCTATGGAGTCTTTTTTTTTACTAGAGAGCATAAGACTTCTAACTAAAGAAGTATCCAATTGTTTCCAGAAAACAAAATTAAGTAGAGGAAAATCCCAGAAACAAAAGAAACGGAAGGCAACCATCTTCTCAACTCAGTATCAGCATCTTGTGCTCATGAGTGGAACTGCACCCCGCCTCCTGCACACACCCTCTTGTCCTTGGCGGTGATAATCGCCTCTTTATTCTCTTCTGAGACCAGTACGCAGGTGCTGTAGGAGGACTGGAGCATGTTGATCACCAGGGAATTGGATAATACGTCCAGTTTCTTCACCTCATCCCCCGTCACGTTCACGCCTCCAGCGATCCCGTACCTAAGAAGAACCCCCCCACAAAAAATAAGTTGAGTGACATCACTAGACATCACCAAAGGATCCTAAAGTCCAACAAGTAAGTCCAGATACTAACAAACCACCAGTGTATCTCCCTTCTCTTCATGGCTCCAGAGTCTCTAAATTATAATCACAGACCAAATATGTCCTGTCCCACAGCAGTGATTCTCACCCTTGCTTCCTTTACACCTCCAGGATATTATCGTAGTCTCCCATCCTCCCAACGGGCTAACCGGAATTCCATCTTACTGTTGTAAATTACAAACCTTCCTGAGGCACTAGGAGTTTAAGGAATTATAAAGTCAGACAGCACTGTAATTAATGACTCCAAAAATAGTAAAGAACCATGACTTTCCAGCCCTGGAATTTCAATATCGGTTATTTATCCTCAAATAGTGGTCTTCTTGGCTGAATTAAAAATTGCCTTGCTTTAGGGTGGTGTTACTTGAACAAGATGGAAATTTGGAGACAGACTTAATTAATTTAATATAGTTTTTCACTAACTGTTTTCAAGCAATATCAGAAAGAGCACTACTAAAAAATTCTATCTGGACTCTGTGTGTTTTAGAGTATTTATATGCAAAGGTCTCACACCTTCCACCCTGATGGGAGGGATCCTTCTAATATTTGAGTCAGACCACTTGTCCACCCAGTGCTCCCAAGTCCCCACAGTGGAAGAGGAACCGCACAGGCCCCATTGGCAATGCCTGTTCCCACGCTGGCACTTTCTCTTGTGTCTGTCCTCCTCACTTGGCCAGTCTCAGCTTCCAGACTCACCCATCTGCGGATCACACACCCGCCTTAGGGTCAACCCTGGGGTTTGCTACCCAACCCCCATGCTCTTCCTTCCAAAGCCACATGACCACCTCCCACTCAAGCCTTCTGCAGTCCAACAGCTGCAAAGGTCCTGTGGCCACCGGCACCCAGCAAGGTGCTCCTGTCTTTTCCACCTTCAGTCATGGCGCTCTCCCCACAGGAATACTCCCTGCATACTATCAGTTTTTCCCTGCTGGTCCCCCTAACCTGCTCTGGAAGCTTCCCTGTTCCCCTTCATGTCCCCACCACACACCAGGCACACCCTTGCCATCCCATCCACATCGGCTCACAATCTGTTTGTAAGAATGTTTTTTTCCTCCCAGGTTATCTGCCCACTGAGGCAAGAAGTGGAGCTACTATATTTATTTCCACAGTATCCAGAGACATACGAGGTGCTCAATACATGTTCACTGAATAATAAAAAAGAGAGACAGCAGAATAGTAATCTCCTCTTCCTCTCCCTTTTTAACATGATTTATTTGTTGAAGGAATCCTCAGGTGGTCTAATAGGTGGCCCAGGTGGAGAACCTCGGATTTATGCTCAGGGGGTCAAGTCATTTCCCACTCTCTTCCCTGACTGACAGCCTCTTTCCTCCCCCACAGCCCTCCCTCATCGCTTGATGTCTGGTGAGCCCGCTGCCTTGCAAAACAGTTACTGGTAGCCTGCCCCCAAAGAGTGTAGTTTCTGGTTCAAAACAAAAGCAAATAAACAGCAGCAACAACAAAGCTCCGTTATTTTCCATCGGAGTGTAAAGACACCACAAGCCCGCCCTCTAGTTTAATGTGGATCCTGGAGTCAGATGCTGCTGGAGAATGAAGCGCCGGGGTTTCCGAGGTCTGTGGTGGGCAGAGTTATGAAACAGGTTCTCTGTCTTGTGCTTCCAAGCCACCCCCACCACCCCACAAACCATATCCTTACCCACCTCTCAACAAGCCTCTCACCCTCCCTCCAGGTGCTGGGTACATCCTGCTGTGTTAATCCACACCCACACTCCTCCTTCTAGGAAAGAATGGAGTGACATTCCCAAGGAGGACTGATTGGGGGCTGCTCCAAGTCAGAGCATGGGTGAGGGGTGTTTTACCCACAGGACAACAATACCTTCTGGCATTTTAACTACACTAAAGCTTTCCTGACCATTTTCCAGTGGGATGTACAACCATTTTGACAATAAAAGCCATAGAGAGGTTTTCAGGGGAGGCATTCTAGCATGCCTTTCTTCCTACGGCAAGGAGTGGAGGAAAAGAAAGGAAAACATGAAAATTTCTCGTCACTATTAAGGTGCATTAACAGAGAGTGTGCCTAGAAATGTCTTCGCAAAAAGAGGGAGCAAAGGATGAGGGACTTGAGGCCACCTAAATTGATAGTGGCAGGAACATGTGAAAGTCCCATTCTCCTGAGCAGGATTCCTTCAGGATAGAGTGCTATCCTTTCGCTTTCTGAGAAGCAATACCCGTGGCCTCTTAAAACAATCTCAGCAACTTGCTAGAAAGGATTTCCAACCAATGGGCTTCTCCTGCTGCCACTTTGGGTGTCTTTTAGAGAGGAGACGGGGAAGAGGGCTGTCCGAAAGGGTAGAAGGTGGAGCCCGAGCCAGACCGAGGAAAGCTCAGCCAGCCCCCTAGAAAATGTGGAATCCTGACATCTTGTTTCCACAGGTTGCGCCTGCCACCTAGTGGTCAGTCTGCAGCATCGACCAGCTAGCTGGCAAATTTCCGTGGAACTGGATGTGGTAATTAAGAGCTTTTACTGAACATTTAGGTTGGCACTGTCGAAATCATCATCACATGGACTTGCTAACCCTTACAACAACCCTACAAGCTCCGGGCTCTTAGGATCCTCTCCGTTTTACACACTGAGGTCCTAGCCAGAATAGATCATTGCACATGATCACACGGAATGAAAAGCCAAGTTAGATGAGAACTTTAATTATCCAGTTCCTGACTGGGTCCGCTTCATCTGGATATTCAATGGCCATAGAGTTAGTTCTGCAGCTGATTGATATAACCCTACCACAGCAACCGCTGCCTAGCCGAGTGTCCTGCCCAGAGCAGGAGCCCAAAGCACAGTGAATAATGCTGAGATGTCGGCAGGAAAGGGCACTACGCAAAGCAGGGTCCACATACAGGCAGAGGCAAAGTCACTACTTAGTGTCACTCGGCAGGTTTCATCATCTGGCAAAAGCAAGACAGAGGCAAATGGCTGCACCTCATGTTCATGAAAGTCCATAAATATAGAGTTTGGCCATTATCTCCAAATGATAGCAATACACAGAGTGAGAAGAAGCTGATCGTATGGCATCTTAACCTGGATCCCATTAGTGGGTCACAAAACCTTGTATAAATAATTCTGTACTTATCTTGTGATAATTCTATCTTGTCATATAATGCTATCACACTTTTGTGTTAAAAGCACTAAATTGTTAAATATAAATATTTTAAATATTGGACTTTGTTATTTCATTTTGGAGTAATAAAAATAATAATAAGTCCTTTCAACTTCTGAGAGGACCTCCACTGGAATTACTGCAATGAAAAGAGAAGTCCAAAGAAGACTGCCTTTTTTTTTTTTTTAATTACAAACTTAAACTAGACACTTGGCTGGGTTGATCAGCAGCCATAGCCTCCCTCTTGGCCTCCTTCTATGCTTGGCTAAAGCATCAAAGAAAACAAAGTCTAGAACACTGTGTATTTCATCCTCCCAGGCCCAGTAGCTCCCAGCTTCCTGCCCACCAAAGGGAGGAGACACAGAGTCACAGAAAAGAAATTAAAAAGTTGTTTGGTAGGCTGGGGCCTACATTTGTAAATGATTCCTAGCTCCTAATGTATTGGCAAAGGTCAGGACACTGAAATGTTCCTACCTGCAAGGGGCATAAAGAGACCTGTCCAGCCTCCTGGCTGTTTCTTTGTGCCCGTGAGAATGCAAATACAAAAGTCACCATCATTCAATATGTGTTAATGTAACAAGCCATTGAGCTTGTTATCATTATAATACATGGCAACTGGGGAAAAAAATTATATATATATAATTATATATATAGTAATATATATAAAATATATCTATTACTAATTGTTCAATATATATAGTAATATATATATAATTATATATATATATATAACCCATAACACATCTCTAAGTATTTTGTTCCTTTCTTGAAATAAGTGAAAGTCCCCTTCATCAAAGCACACGTGACAGAAACTTTAAAGGCAACTTCCGTCCAGGGCACATAGGCAAAGTGCTTTGACCAGACTTTCTGCCAAGTTCCTACAGCTTTGCCCACACCCCACCTAGGCCCTAACTCCGCGTGTCAGTGGGGGATCTGTGCACCCGCACCTGCTCCCAGGACTCACAGGTTGGCCAGACCAGCCTTGCGCACAGCTGAGGAAATGGCTTTGATGGCCGTCAGCATGGTGTTCAGCAGCTGCGTGAGTTCTCCCGTCCCTTTCGCCTGACGCCCCTTTTCCATAACATAGCGGGTCAGCGTGACCATGTCCGTTTCGAAGGGGCTTCTGTCCGTCATTGTGGCGGGTAATTGTTCAAACCCTTCTTTTCTCCCTGCAGAAAGCCTTGTTTATCTCTAAGAGCTGTTTCAGAGCTGATATCAGAGCTGGTCCAGGACCTTTAAGGAAAAGTGCCCAGCCCACGTGATTGAGGTAACTGGGCAAGCCCTCAAAGAGAGTTCTCTGGCATGGCTCTTCTGAAGGCTGTCAAGGCGCCATAGCAAGCTGTAAATAGAATCGGGAAGCCCAGAGAGACAGACCTATTTTCTCTTGATGAGCTGCTTTCTTTAAATATCCTAAGAAGCAACCATCTAGTAAGAGGTGGGAGATGAGAAATCCAGCCACTATGAAATGATCCGTAAAATCTTATTCAAGGACTGGGAAGGATTCTTTGCCTCTCTCTGCTGCAGAATCTGATTCCCCTGTGGTTTATAGAAAGCATATTCATAGTTGTTTTATCTGGGATACAGGTGACAAGATAAAGTAATGGCAATCTTGGGACCTCTTAGCAAGGGTTCTTTCATATAAGTTTGAAGGATGCTTTTTATCCCCCCCCCAAAAAAAATATGTATAACTGGTTGGATATCCATAATAGATATCCAAATCTGGAAGAAATAAATTCTTTTCCTAGCACACTGCCCAGCACCAGGGTTATTTTATCAGTTTCTCTAGATTTGTACTTTTATAACAAAATAATGCTTGCTTATTGAAAATGAAACACTGCAGAAGTATATAAAGGAAAAGCAAACGTCCTCACCACCAGCCCATCCCCCAGTCCACTCCCTGGAAATAACTGTTGCTACAGTGGGTGGGTGTCTGCATTAGTAGCAGGTACTGGTGGGATCTGCACAGGGTGGTCGAAGCTGTTTCTCTAGGGACAGACAGACCTCGCTCTGAGTCCCCAGCTAGTTATCTGCTAGTTGTATAGAACCTCAGTTTCCTCACTTGTAAATTGGGAGAAAAATAAAACATCTATCTGTCTTATAAAGCAGTTGGGAGGATTAAAGTGGTAAGAGGTGCCTGGTACACAATAGGTGCTCAGTACTTGTTAGCTAT
This sequence comes from Mormoops blainvillei, assembly GCA_004026545.1. Taxonomy (NCBI): domain Eukaryota; kingdom Metazoa; phylum Chordata; class Mammalia; order Chiroptera; family Mormoopidae; genus Mormoops; species Mormoops blainvillei. The sequence continues at coordinate 214,992 of PVJD01000804.1, read as the reverse complement.
TATTGCCCTTCCAATTTCTTGATGTATATGTGATTATTATGTATACATATATAATTTCATTTTACAAAATAGAATATGCACATTGCTCTGCAATTTGATATTTTCTTTTCATAGCTATTTCAATTAGAATGTGTTTAGCTGCAAGTAATAGAAAACTCAGAGTGATTTAAATATGTGGGAATTTATTTTTCTCCTGTTTTCTCAAGTTCAGTTGGAGGTGGCTGCTGGCATTCATTTAACCATTCAAAGGTTCCATTGGGGACCTCTGTCTCCTCTCTGTGATCCTTGGTGCTGGCTTTTGCCCCATGCCTGTCATTTCATGGGCGTAACATGGTCACCACAGCTCTGAACATCTAGTCTATACTGAAGAACTATACAGGAGAGAAAGGGCAGTTCCAACTACATCAGTTTCCTTTTATTAGGAAAGAAAACTTTCCTCATAACACATCCCTTGCCCCCACCCCAATAGACTTCCACTTTGTAGAATTGGTCAGATTTGTATCAAAGGGTGATCCCTTGCTGCAAGAGCTGAATCAACCCATCTAGTGTCTGCCATAGCAAAACATCTTGGAAATCCATCCATGCTGGTACACAGAGACTTGCTGCTTTCCAATCTGTGTGGACAGTTGGGTTGTTTTGGAAATGTGCGCTCTTCAGACAATGCTGCAACAAGTTCTGCCCATGTTCATGGGCATGTTTCCTCATCTTTGTGTGTAGACTTGTGCGAGGGCTTTATAAGCTACAACTCGAGAGAGGGAACTGCTCTGTCAGAACATTTTAAGTTTGACATCACCAAAGTCTACGAGGTCTGTCCGGAAAAAGTCAGCCATTGTTAATATAACGAGAATGGTTTGTGTGACATCAATGTAATCTCGCAGCCAAGGAGCATGGACTGGAATGCGCATGTGTGAACAATGATGACTTCACAGTCAGTAGGGGCAGTAGATGCCATTGAGTTAGCACATTTACTATATGACCGTCACATTCAAAATGGCTGAGGGAGTAGAGCAACGAATCTGCATCAAAGTTTGCATTAAGCTTGAACATTCCTCCACGGAAATTGTTCGGATGATTCAGAAGGCTTTGGGGGGAGACGCAACGAGTGCAACACAAATAAAAGTGTGGCACAAATGCTTCAAAGATGGTCAAGAATCCGTTGAAAGTGATCCACAATCTGGAAAGTCTGCAACAAGCAGAACACCTTGAGAATGTTGAACGTGTATGGGCTGTAATCAACAAAGATCAGTGACTGACAGTGTGAGAACCTGATGCTGATCTGGGGATTCCAAAAACTACTGTGTCCCAGAATTTGACACAGGATCTTGGCATGAAATGTATCATGGCAAAATTCATTCTGCAGCTTCCGCTACCAGAGCAGAAGGAACATCGTGCTGCAGTTGGTAATGACTTGATTCAAACTGCTACCAATGAACCAGATTTCCTGAAAGTCATAATTGGAGATGAATCATGGGCCTATGGCTGTGATCTGGAAATGAAGGCCCAGTCGTCCAATGGAAATCATCTGGTTCTCCACACCCAAAGAAGGCGCAGCAAAGTCTCAGCACTATCAAGACAATGTTAACTGTGTTTTTGATTGGGAAGGAGTAGTCCATCACGAGCACACCCGGCAAACAATTAACACAGAGGACTACCTCAATGTTCTTGTAGGTTGAGCGATGCAATATGATGAAAATGGCCGCAGCTATGGACAACTGGTGATTGGCAGCTTCATCATAACAACACGCCCACTCATGCATCATGCCTCGTGCAGAGATTTTTGGTGAAACGCCAAATCACCCAGGTGACTCACCCGCTGCCTACAGCTCAGATTTGGTGCCCTGTGACTTTTGGCTTTTCCCAAAACTAAAAATCAGCTTTGAAAAGGAAGGTATTTCAGGTCATGGATGAGATTCAGGAAAATACAATGGGACAACTGATGGTGATTCCAACAAAGGATTTCGTAGAGTGTTTGGAACAGTAGAAGAGAGGTTGGGAGAACTGTGTGAGGTCCCGAGGTGCTTACTCTGAAGGGGACTGAGGCATCATTGTCTTATGTACAACGTTTCTTGTATCTTATATCTTTATCTTCTTCAGTAAATGTCTCTGTTTTTCATAGTGCATGGCTGGGTACTTTCTGGATAGACCTCATAAATCAGAAAACTCTCTTTTTCTTTCTCTAGAGCTTCAGGAAATTGTGATTACTGTAGAATGGAACTTTCTTTGATCCTGATGAGTCACATTGCCATTAGCCAATAACTGAGCTTTGTCTTTCACATAGGCAACTGAATATGATTCTTCAGACATAATTGCGGAAGGAGCTGGCAATCAGTCCTGGGCCAGTAAATGACTGCCAGATGACGAGAGTGGCCTAACCAATCAGTTTCCAGGTTTCCTTTGAAATCTAACATTGTCACCTGATGCAGGGTTTCCCACACGATTGGTGCAAATCAGTGTCACTCCAGGTGGATATCACACCTTTCTTAGAGATGAACATATACATTCACACACACACAAATAGAAGCTCTATTTATAATTGTCAGATACTGCAGACACACAAATGCTCTTCAAGGGTGAATGGATAAACTGTAGTAGATCTATAAAATACAATGCTACTGAGCAATCGAAAGGAACAAGCTACTGTTACATGTAGAACTGGGATGAATCTCAGAGGCACTGTGCTGGTGAAAGAAGGCAGTTTCAAAAGACTGTATGCTAGGATTCCATTTGTATGATACTATCAAGAAAACAAAATTGTAAAGATAGAGAACAAGTCCATGGTTGCCAGGGGCTAAGAGTGAAGGGAGGAGATAGAAAACAGGAGTGTTTTGTCTGGTGGAAGTGTTCTATATCCTGGTTATAGTGATGGCAACTTGAATCTATGTGTTCCTGAATCTATGTTTTAAAATTCATAAAACTGTACATTTTTAAAAGTCATTTTACTGTAAAGCAAAATACAAGTGGATCATGGACAGTCTGCAAACTGTGTTGGTCCACAACCAGGTAGGTAAAAAAGTTGAAAATATTTAAAAATTCCCATAACACTTTTCATATGTTTTGTTTGTTTTGATCATATTTATTAAAATGTAATTTAAATTTCACAATAAAATGTAATTTAATTTTAAATGACATTACAATCTAACACTAAACAGTCAAGGCCTATACTTATATTTTATAACTATTTCTAATTTCATTTTTCCAGTAACTTTTTTTTTACCATTTTTAAGTGTACGGTTCAGTGGCACTCAGTACACTTACATTATCTTGCAACCATCATTTATCTCCAGAACTTTTTCATCTTCCCAATAAAACACTGTGCCCAGTAAACAATAATTCCCACTCAGTCCTTAGCCCCTGGTAATCACTGTTCTACTTTCTGTCTTTATGAATTTAACTATTCTAGGTAATTTATATAAGTGGAATTACGCAATATTGGCCTTTTCATGACTGACTTATTTCATTTAGCATAATATCTTCAAGGTTTATCCACTTTGTAGCATTAGTCTGAGTTTCCTTCCTTTTTAAGGCTGAGCAATATTTCATTGTGTGAATAGACTACATTTTGTTTATCCATTCACCTGTGGACATTTAGGTTACTTCTACCTTTTGGCTACTGCAAATAATGCTGCCATGAACATGGGCAGACAAATATCTCTTTGAGTCCCTGTTTTCAATTCTTTTAGGGTGCGCACCCAGAAGTAGAATTGCTAACTCATATGGTAATTCTATATTTAATTTCTTGAGGAACCACTGTACCCCTTTCCACAGGAGCTGCACCATTTTGTATTCCCACCAGTAGTGCGCAAGAGTCCCAGTGTCACCACGTCCTCACCAACTGCTGTTATTTTCTCGTTTTTGAGCCATTCTGATGAGTTCAGTGAAATGATATATTATTGTGGTTTTGATTAGCATTTCTCTAATAGTGATGTTGAAGATCTTTTCATGTATTTTTTGACCTTTAACAGTAATTCTTTTTATTATGTTTTATAAAAGTATTTGTTCACAACAGATTGGAGGTGAAACAAACCAACCAGTGGCTTAAAACGACTATGGGGAGAAGCACAGTGCCCAGCACACTGGATGCGAAGAATAAGCAAAAGACTGGGTAACTTAGGGATCAGGAGGGAAAAGTATCCGTCGGAGTCATTTAGAAGCAGTCAACTGCTCTCCCACAAAAGAAGCCGAGGAAGGGTCTGCTGTTTCTGCCACCATCTACCCTAGGCTGACAGATGAGTGCACAATCATCCTGCTTGCAGCTACATTTAAATGTTATTAGTTTGAGTTACCCAGTGATCTAAAATTACAGCTGATGACCTTTCAGCAAATGCCAAAGTTCTTTCAGGGCACACAACAGGGTAGAAACTAGTAGAGCAGCTGTGGTGAAAGCCCACAGGAAGGGAGAAGCACTTCCAACTCACATTTATTTCAGTGCCACTGGCACACTGGCGACCACAAAGTTATTTATCGCCTTGCTCTGCTTAGCGAAAGATGCTCACAGACCTGAGTCTAAGTCCATAAGGACAAGCAGGCCCTCCTGACAGTTAAGGCAATCTCACTCACATGTCAGGGCCTTCCACCCAAAGACAAGGACCTAGAAGGTGACTCTGGAGTATAGACAGAGGGAGTGTTCTTTGTTAGCAACTCTGCTAGTATACTTTACATACACTCTCTCTTGTAATCCCAATATCTGTTTGTTTCTTTGTTTGTTTGTTTTTTAATTTTAAGTCCAAATAGGTTTTATTATAAGAAACAATGCCATCAGGTACAAATGAAAAAATATTACACAATTATATCAAAATATTTTTTAAAAATCTGCACATTGGCCCCTATTGGACTACAGTACTTACCTCACACTTGAGCAGTGAACATAAGATGCCATTTTATACTGCTTCACATAGGGAATTTGATTTCTTGCAGGCTGCACCTACTTTTCTCAGGCACCAATTAAATCAGTTTGAAGCTTAAGCATCAACTTTGTAGGATAACAGAAAAAAAAAAGACGAAAAATAAACAATACAATTTTGGGGACTTCTAGTCAAGATGGAAGCATAGATAAAAATGGCTCACTTCCTTGTACAACCACATCAGAATTACAGCTAAAATTTAAACAAACATCACTCAGAACCACCAGAAAACGAGTTGAATGTAAGTCTGACAACTATGGAATTAAAGAAACCGCATCAGTCCAGATGGTAGAAGGGGCAGAGATGTGGAGATGCAGAACAAGCTGGTCACACACACACGTGTCGGGGATAAAAATTCCAGAGGGATATCTTGGGAGCAAAAGGTCCCAGCCCCACACCAGGCCCCCCAGCCCAGGTTTCCTGTGCCAGGAAGATAAGTCCCCATAACTCTGGCTGTAAAAACCAGTGGGCATTGAGTCAGTGGAAGAAACTTCTGGATTCCCAAGCAGCCTCTCTTAAAGATCCTGCACACGGATGTACTTAGACTTACTCCCTCTGAGCTCCTGTACCAAGTTAGCAGCTTGATAGGTACCAGTGGCATATGGGGAGGAAATGAAGTGTCTGGTATCAAGGCGAGAGCGGGGGGACAGATTTCTCTCAGACAGAAAGGCAGCCATTGCCCCCTTTTTTTTTAATCCTCCCTTCCCCACCCCACAGAGCCACAGAGCTGTCAGGTGGGTGCCATATCTGGGACTCCATCTACATGGCTAACACAGTTAGCCCCACCCTAGAGATACCCAGAGACCCTGCTCCACGGCACCCTACCAAGCTTTTAACAGTGGCTTTTCCATGCGAATGGTTGTTTTTGGCTCATGCTTCACAACTCCCTAAATCTTCTCATACAAGCAATAGCCAGCCTCAGTGCACCCCCAGCCCCTGTACCTCTTGCTCCGTGACCTGAGGTCCAGAACTAGCAGCAGCCAGCCTAGGTTCACAGCATGGCTTCACCTGGGAATCTCCAAGCCCTGCACAAGTAGCAGCCATCTTCAGATTACTTTGTAGCTCATGCAGGGTGACCCTGGGAAGAACAAAGATGGGGGCCGACCTTGTCCTGCACCACCCAGGAAACCCCAGAGCCTTCACAACTAGTGGACAGCTACAGACCACATCGGAGGACCACCACTCTGCCTCTACACAGCTGATCCCCCACAGAGGGAAGATATTGATTGTCAGTGGACATAGCCAGTCCTTGCAGCTGACTGGCCTGGGTAAGTCCCTCCCACTAACCTGCCAACAGCAATCAAGCCCCAACTGAAAGAAGGGGATGTACTCAGTCCAATGGAGGGTGCACCTCGAGCACCAAGTTTGGGTGAAAGGGGAGGCTGTACCACTGGACTTTACTGGACACCTACTATATTAGTTCATGCTACCAAGACAGGGAGTCATGGTAGCACTACCTACTACATAGAAACAAACACAGGGAGGATGACAAAATGAGGAGTCAAAGAAACATGGACCAAGTTAAAGAACAGATCAAAGTTCTAGCAAGAACTAAACAAAATGGAAATAAGCAGTCTATCAGATGTGGAATTCAAACACTGATTATAAGGATGCTCAAAGAACTTAGTGAGGATAGCAACAGCATAAGACAGATCCAGTCAGAAATGAAGGATACACTGATTGAAGTAAAGAACAATTTATAGAGAAACAACAGTTGAGTGGATGAAGCCAAGAACCAAATCAATGATTTGGGACATAAGGAAGCAAAAAAAAAAACACCAATCAGAACAAGAAGGAAAAAGAATTAAAAAAATGAGGATACTATAAGGAGCCTCTGGGACAACTCAAGCATTCCAAAATTCACATCATAGGAGTGCCAGAAGGAGAAGAAAAAGAGTGAGAAATTGGATATCTATTTGAAAAAAATAATGAAAGAAAACTTCCCAGATTTGGAGAAGGAAATAGACATGAAAGTGCAGGAAGCACAGAGCGCCCCACACAAAATGGATGCAAAGAGGCCCATTCCAAGACATATCATAATTAAAATGCCAAAGGTTAAAGATAAAGAGAGAATCTTAAAAGCAGCAAAAGAAAAGCAGTTAGTTACCTACAGGGGAGTTCCCATAAGACTGTCAGCTGATTCCTCAAAAGAAACTTTGCAGGCTAGGAGGAACTGGCAAGAAATATTCAAAGTCATGAAAAGCGGGGACCTAGAACCATGATTGCCCTACCCAGCAAAGATATCATTTAGACTCAAAGGACATATAAGTAGCTCCCCAGACAAGAAAAACTATAATGATTCATCATCACCAAACCATTATTAAATGAACTGTTAAATGGACTTATTTAAGAAAAAGAAGATCAAAACAATGAACAATTAAATGGAAATAAACACATACCTATTGACAGTTGAATCTAAAGAACAAGCTAAGCAAACAAGAATAACAGAGACAGAATCATGGACATGAAGAGCATCTTGATGGTTGCCCTTGGGAGGTGGGTGTAGGGAAATGCGTGAAGAGGTGAGGGAATTTAGAAATAGTAATTAGTAGTTACAGAATAGCCATGGGGATGTAAAGTACAGAATAGGAAAAGGGGTCACCAAAGAACTTATACAGATGACCCATGGACATGAACAAATAGGTAGAGATTGCCTGAGGGATTACAGGGTGCTGGGCAGAGCAGTGCAGAGGTGGAATAGTTGGGATAACTGTAACAGCATAATCAATAAAAAATAATTTTAAAAAGAAAATAACGAATACAATTTCTACTTTTCTATAGCACAGTTTTACCAAGTCCAGTTTACAATGTGTAGGAAATATACAAGTAAGCACTACATATATTCTTCAAACACAAAAACAAAGTTACAGTGGGACTGGAATATGTTAAACCTATATTTTAATTCTGTAGTGCTCATTGTGCCTTTTACCTATATTCTCATCCTGCTCTGCTTCTTTCTTTTTCATTTTTAAAGACTATTTTCTTAGAGCATTTTAGGTTAACAACAAAATTGTAAGGAGGTATAGTGATTTCCCATTTTCTCGGCACCCGCATATGCATATCCTCCCATTATCAATACCATTATATTTATAAATTTATATATTATAAAATATATATACATATTTTTTTGTTTTTACCAAGGGTGACCCTACATTAAAACATCACTATCCATACTTTAGTAGTAGATAGTCCATACTTTACATTAGAGTTCACTCTTGGTGTTGTACATTCTATAGGTTTGGACAAACGTATAATGACATATGTCTATCTTTATTATGTCATATAAGTTTTTTACTACCCAAAAAACCTTCTGTGTCCTGCTTATTCACTTCTCCCTTCCCCTGCCTTACCCCTGGAAAACACTAACCATTTTATTGTTTTCATAGTGTTGCCTTTTCCAGATGTCATATAGTTAAAATTATACAATATGTAGTCTTTTCAGATTGGCTCTTCACTTAGTAATATTCATTTAAGTTTCCTCCCTGTTTTTTTTTTATTATCACTTGATAGTTTATCTCTTTTTAGCACTGCATACTGGTAATATCCCATTGTTTTGATAATCCACAGTGCATTTATTCATTCACTCACTTAAGGACATCTTGGTTGCTTCCAGGTTTTGGCAATTATGAATAGAACTACTATAAACATCCTTCTGCATGGTTTTCTTAGGAGATAAATTTTCAGCTCCTTTGGATCAATATGAAGGAGTGCAATTGCCAGATCATACGATAAGAATGTATTTAGTTTTGTTTAAAATTGCAAACTGTTCTGTGTTCCAAAGTGGTTGTACCACCTTGCATTTCTAACAAAAATGAATGAGAGTTCCTGTTACTCTAAATCCCCACCAGCATTTATTTGGTAGTAGGGTTTTAGACTCTCATCATCCTGAAAAGTGTGTAGTAGTATTTCAGTGTTGTTTTAATTTGCATTTCCCTGATGACATGATTCGGAGCATCTTTTCATATGCTTGTTTGCTATCTGTACATCTTCTTTGGTGAGGTGACTGTGAAGGTTGTTGGCCCACTTTTTAAATTGGGTTGTTTCTTTTCTTATTGTTGAGTTTTTAAGAGTTTCTTGTGTGTTTTGGATTACAGTTCTTTATCAGATGTGTCTTTTGCAAATATTTCTTTCCACCTATGGTTTGTCTTCTCATTCTCTTGATATTGTGTTCCTCGGAGCAGTAGTTTTTAATTTTAATAAAGTCCAGGTTATGAATTTTTTTTTCATGGATTGTGTCTTTGGGTATTGTATCTAAAAAGGCATCACCATACCCAAGGTCATCAGATTTTTTCCTATATAGTTTTATAGCTTTACATTTTACATTTCAGTATATGATCCATTTTGTGTTAATTTTGTGAAGGGTGTATGGTCTGTATTGAAATTCATTTTTTTGCCTAGATATGTCCACTTTTTTAGCACCATTTTTCAAGAGACTATCTTCATTTCATTGTATTATCTTTGCTCCTTTGTGAAAGATAAGCTGACTATATTTGTGGGGGTCTTTTTCTGGGCTCTCTATTCTATTCTATTGATTTATTTGTCTACTCTTTTGACAATACCACACTGTATTAATTACCACAGCTTCCTAGTAAGTCTTGAAGTTGGGTAGCATCTTCCTTCAACTTTGTTCCTCTTCTTCAATATTGTGTTGACTATTCTGGGTCTATTGCCTCTCCATATAAACTTTAGATTCAGTTCAGTTTGTTGGTATTCATAAAATAATTTACTGGGATTTTGATCGGGAATGCAATATATCTATAATATCTAATATAATATATATCTAATGCATTTTATATCTACAAATTTGTATCAAGTTCAGAAGAACTGGCATCTTGGCAATATTGAGTCTTCTTATCCATGAACATAAAATTGATTTAGTTTTTCTTTGATTTCATTCATCAGGGTTTTGTAGTTTTCCTTATGTAAATCTTGTACATATTTTGTTAGATTTATACCTAAGTATTTCATTTTGTTGAATGCTAATGTAAATAATGTGTTTTAATTTCAAATTCCACTTGTTCACTGTTGGCATATAGAACAGTAATTGACTTTTGCATTTCTCTGATGATTAGTGACCTTAAGTATCTTTGCATATGTCCATTGGCCATCTCTATGTCCTCTTTGGAGAAGTGTCTGTTTAGGTCTTTTGTCCAGTTTTTAATTGGATTGTTTGGGGTTTTTTGGTATTGAGTTATATGAGTTCCTTATAAAGTTTAGATATTTGTGTCCTCTTCTTTTTATTTAGTTAGCCTGACTAGAAACTTATGATTTTATTGATCTTTTGAAAGGACCAGCTTTTTAAGAACTTTTCTCTGTTGATCTCTTGTTTTCAGTTTCATTGATTTCAGCTCTAATTCCTATTATTTCTTTTCTTATGCTTGCTTTGGACTTACTTTGCCTTTCTTTTTCTAGCTTCTTAATTCCAGATTAATTTTAGATTTCTAATATATGTATTCAATGTATAAATTTCCCTTTAAGCACTGCTTTCATTGCATCCCACAAAGTTGATAAGTTGTGTTTTTATTTTTAATTAGCTCAAAATATTTTAAAATTTCTGTCGAGATTATTCTTTCTTCTATATATTATTTAGAAGTCTATTGTTGACTCTCTGTGTATTTTGGTGTTTTCCAGTTAGTTTCCAGTTATTGATTTCTAATTTATTTCCATTGTGGTCCAAGAGCAGAAATTATGATTTCTATTCTTGTAAATTTGTTAAAGTATGTTTTATGACCACAAATGAGGTATATCTTGGTCAATTTCTGCTGTTGTTGAATGAAGTAGTCTAAAGATGCCAATTATATCTTTTTTTATTTAATAAAGTTTTGTTTTCCAAATGTGCACTTGGTGGGACTTGTTGTTCATGTATCTTCACCAGCAGCTGGGGCATCCCCACCTTTGGTGTTTCTTATACAAATTACTTTCACTCTGTGCTTTGAAACTAGTTTAATAAGTCCTTTACTAAGGAGCTCCTAAAGGGCTGCCCTGGCCAAGGAACCATGGATCTTTGGTCTCTCAGAAACAACAGATGGGGTTTTAAGCTTGCTGTTGGGAATTTCCTGACATAGTTTGTCATATGTTGCTTTGTCAAGATAGGTTATTAAGCTTGTCCAAAATTTTGCCTTTGTTCGCTGGGGCAGTTGTTATCACTGCAGCCTTGGTAAGATGTCAGACAACAATAACAAAAAAAAATACCTATTTTATCTTATTAATTGATGGCATTGTTAAGTTCAATTATCTTCTTGCTGATTTTCTGCAGGCTGGATCTGTCCATTTCTCAAAGAGGACTGTTGAAGTCTCCAACTAGTATAGTGAGTTTATCTATTTCTCCTCACAATTCCATCAGTTTTGAATAATGCAGTTTGACTCTCTGTTGTCAGGTGCATACATGTTAAGGATTTTTATATCACCTAGGAGAATTGACCCCTTTATCATCATGTAATGCCCTTGTTTATTCCTAATAATTTTCCTTACTTAAGTCTGCTCTGTCTAAAATCAATAAAACTACCCCTTCTTTTTCTGGATTAGTGTTAGCACGGTATATTTTTTACTTTACTTTTAGTCATGTGTCTATATATTTAAAGAGGGTTTCTTATAAACAGCATTTAGTTGGGTCATGAGTTTTGATCCACTCTAACAACCTGTCTTTAAAAGATAAATTTAGAAATTGAAAGTGATTATTGATATAGTTGGATTAGTACTCACTATATTCATTATTGTTTTCTATTTGTTACCCTTGTTCTTTGTTCTTATTTTTGTCTCCCACACTTTATCTGCATTTCTTTGTTTTGTTAGTTGAGTATTTGATATGATTCAGTTTTCCTCCCTAGCCTATCACTTACTTTCTTTTCTTTTTATAAAGTGGTTGCCTTAGAGTTTGCAGTGTCATTTACAACTAATCCAAGTCCACTTTTACATAACACTAATCTATTTACAGGTAGTATGAGTACCTTATAATAACAAATAATCCAAACTTCTTCCTTCTACCCTTGTATCATTGTTGTCATTCATTTTACTTTTATGTAAGCATATATAAGGTCTGTCCAGAAAGTATCCAGCCACACGCTATGAAAAATAGAAATATTTATTGAAGATACAAGAAATATTGTACATAGGATAATGATGCCTCAGTCCCCTTCAAAGTAGGCACCTTGGGACCTCACACAGCATTCTCAGTCACCATCAGCTGCCCCATCATATTTCTCTGAATCTCATTGATGGTCTGAAATCTCTTCCCTTTCAAAGGTAATTTTAGTTTTGGGAAAAGCCAGAAGTTGCAAGGCACCAAATCTGGGCTGCAGAGGGGGCTGAGTCACCTGGGTGATTTGATGTTTCATCAAAAACTCTGCACAAGACATGATGTATGAGTGGGTATGTTTTCATGATGAAGCTGCCAATCGCCAGTTGCCCATAGCTGCGGCCTTCTGAATCACCTGAATAATATCCCTGGAAAAATGTTTGAGCTTCATGCAAAATTTGATGTCGATTCGTTGCTCAACTCACTCAGTCATTTTGAATGAGAGGGCCACACAGTACACACGTTCACTCAGTGGGCATCTACCACCCCCACTGACTAGGACAGTGAAGTTGTCATTGTTCACACATGCACATTCCAGTCCACTCTCCTTGGCTGCCAGGTTACATCAACGTTGTGCAAACCATTCTCATTATATTAATAATGACTGGACATTTTTCGGACAGACCTTGTATAAGCATTTATACATAAGATACATACACAAGCACATATAATCAAATGCATTGTTGCTATTATTACTTTGAACAAACTGTTATATGTTAGATCAGCTAAGAGTAAGAAAAGTAAGTTTTTATTTTACCTTCACTTATTCTTTCTTCGGTGTTTTCTCTTTCTTTACGTAGATCCAAGTTTCTGGTCTATATTATTTTCCTTCTCTCTAAAGAACTTTTTTAACAGCAGATCTACTGGCAACAAATTTCTTCAATATTTTTCTCCTTCATTCCTTTTATTTATGTTGGTTTAGTATATTATATATTTTAGCTTTGAAGGCCATAGAAATCAATTGTTCCAGATTTTCCTGGAAAAAAAGATCCATTTTTTTCAAACCATTTATACACAATTTTAATATAATGACAGAATGATATTCCGTAATTTTTAAATATTAAATGAAGTCAGTGACTCAAGATAGTTATCTGCCACAGTGAGCTTGAGGAAAAATTTCATAATCTATATCATTACAGATATAAAGTATAATGGTTCAACTCTTTAGTACCTGACAGGGAGGAATGATTAAAAAGGTCAATATGAAGTCACTCGATCAATAGCAATACCTAACATTTGAAATGCCTCCAAGCTCTTTTGTGCATTTGTAACAGAGGGTATCTGGCCATATCCCTGGGCAGAGAGGAGGTATCCTCAAGGAGGCACGAAAGGCTGCCCTCCCCAAAGGAGGGAAGGGCTGCAGGAAACCCTACAGCAGCAGCAGAGTGCAGCTGCAGCCAGCATGACTCGTTCGCTCAAGTGAGGGTAAACAAACCAGGGTGATATGCCCTGTCCCAGGCAGAAACGCTGTGCCCTGCACTGTCTAGAAACCCTCCCACCCACTTCTGGGTCGTGGTGGAAGGAGGAGGAGCAGAGACGCTGTGCAGGCTGGTGCATGAGATGGATGTTAGCCTGGATTGGCTGGCAAGGTGGACATTTCTGCAGCACAAAGGATTTTGGGGCAGAAGATTTAAATGGAGGGCATGCAGAAACTTGCTCTCTTTCCTTCACCTCATTCGCCCTGTCAGTGGTTGGGGACCTGAGCGTTCCTGGGCCAGCAGGCCCTGGAGACTGTGTGGCCAGGCTACAAGTCCTGTGCCAAACTCACCCCAAGCAAGAAACAGTGGTAGCGCTGGTGACTGGCACTGCGCTGCATGATGCAGCCTGGCCAGGCCCACAGACACACTGGCAAGGCCACAGGGATGGGGCACAGGTGCTGGGCTGGCAGGCAGCAGCCGCGGGGCAGGAGGAAAGGGCAGGACGCAACAAATAAGACTCTGGAGAGCACACAGACTCCGAAGGGCACGTGAAGCTGGACTGGGACTGGGAAGGAGCTACGCTGCCTGGATGATCCTGCTACGCCCACCTGCATACCCCAAAGGACAGTATTTTTAAGTGGGAGAAGGAATTCTAGGCCCAGCCTTGAACTGCTCTGGCAAAGGGTGAAGGGATTATTTGTCTTTGGGTATTTTAAAGGGAATGGATTTTGAGGCAGAAGACTGTTATTCTTCCAAAATTGTACGGGCTTTAAATAAAAGACTCCTTTCCTTTTCCACCAAAACCTCTGCCTCTGGAATTTACGGGCAGCAGGCAGCAGAATCCCATGTGGCTCTTTGGTAGCATAATCATATTAGAGTCAAGTATACTTATTTTTACATCTGTTATAATTGCCTTTGCAAAGGAGAAATACTATTTGTCTATTTTCCAAGAGATACACACAGAGCATTTTTTTCCTCCAGGAAACTTGTGCAAACCAATATAAGATCTAAATTCTTTATATGTTATATAAAACAGGAGAAGCCTCTTCAGAGGTATTTTTTGAAGCCTGGAATGCTGGCGCTTTCCACCTAGGCAACAGTTTTCATTCCTGTAACGTGGCTCAGAGCTACTGCTTACTGTGGATCTAAAAGCAGCAGACCTGGGGCCGGAGCGGGTGGGGGCAGGCGGGTTTGTTTGTTTGTTTTTTGGGTTTTTTGTGTATCTTTTCCATTAGTTTTTTTCTCTTTATTTGTCTGACCAGCTCATAAAATATCTCATTAATGATGATCTTTGACTTTGCAGAAGATTCTTTTTTTTTTAAGAATTTCTATGAGTTTATTTGAGCCAAACTGACAACAATTGCCAGTAAGCAGAACCTCAACAAATTGAGAAAATGCTCCGCAAAATAGCAGTTTTGCACCTTATTTTATACATTACAATCAAAAGAGGGGGCATAAGGGGATGATATGAAATCCACGGTGATCGATTAGGGAAACAGGAGAAAGCAAAGCAGGGGAGCCTTTGGGATGGGATAAAAAGGCAAAATGATAGACACGCACTTCTTTGCACGCATGTGCACAGGATGGTTAACAATCAACAATTAACATGATAATAACCATGGAGGGATTTGTGGTCTCAGGTGTGGTGGTTGTGCCCCAGGGGGTTGGAAAAAAGAGAACTTACCTGACATTCCATAGATATTACTTATCTATGATACCTACGGTATCATAGATACAAAAAGACGCTAGACAGGCTTGATTCAGATAAAGATTGACATTTTGCCTTGGAAAAATTCTAGCCTGTAGCAATGACTGCCCAGCATGACCTGCTCTTAGTTAATAAGTTTTAATTTCAGACCATCCTTGTGGTTACTTTACACCTCTGAGTTTGTAAGGCTGTCATGCAGGCCTACCCTGAACTCGTCAGGTTTCATATGTGGCCCCTTTTCATAAATACATCCCCCTTTTGGTCATAAACCAATCCAAAGGATGCATTAATGACCAAACTTTTGGTTAGATAATGAGGTCCCATGGTGCTAGGAAGGTTCATTCCTAGGAAGTCTTAGTGTCGGCATTGGTTCTGCTGAACAATGGACCGTTGGGGTTGGGGCAAGATGGTCACGTTGGATGGAAGTATAGGCCGAATATTGTCTCCAAAGTGAAAAGCAGGTAAGTGCGAGGCAGTCAGGTCTTATGGGCCTTTATTAAGGAAAAACACTCTGGATTATTTCTAACGTATGTGCTGTCACTGCAACAGAACGCCAGGTTGTGCAGTTCTGGAACAGCTTTGGGGTTCTATTGCCCATTGCCCCAAAAATGTAACTCCTAGTGCCAGAGTTAGGTGTAAAGGAAAGGGAGTATTTATTAAAAGTTATACAGCTTTAGAATGATGGCAGAATTCTGTTTTTAAGTTCCAAGTCCCTTAACCAAACACACATAAGTACATACAGTCCTGCCTCCCCTTGCCAAACCAGGCCAGCCGGAGGCACCCACCCTCAGGGAAAAAAAAAAAAGTCTGCCATTACCTAGGCAGGTTGCTGTGCAGCACAGTGGCTTCTCCCAGTCATCCGTGCTTGGCTAGGTTCCCACAGTTTCCAGCACCAACAACCATGTCTCTGTGCTCTCCAGCTTTTAATCCAGAACCACTCTTTCAAGTGCAAGAATCGCTTACGCATGACCAGTTTAAATACTAGTACCAAGTCTTCTACATCTGGCAGGATTTCTTGCATCTCACATGAGTTCCTTGCTTTTTCCAGCAGATGCAGTAAAGTTTGCACAGGATTAGCATTTCTATAATACTATCCAGCTGTTCTTTGTATGCAAAGGAACTCTTAATCACTGTGCTGCCACTCTTCCTGGCCCCCAGCCAGGTGTGGAGGTTTTGGGGCTTCTCAGCCTCCACTCTGTTCTGAACCTCATTCCATACCCATTAACATCACGATCCAGGTTTTGTTGCCTGCCTCATTTTTCTATATTGTGCATCTAATATAACCTTCACGTATAGCCTGAGGGCACATCATACACCTTTTCAGTTTTCATAATCTGACCATGAGATGGGGTTCTATTTACTATGGCTCATCTACATCCCATTGGAAGCACTCAGGTGCTGTTATTCATTTGATTTCTGATAGTTGTGTGATTGGAAACTGTAACCTGAAGTTTTAATCAGGGCCAAGACTCTAGGAACACAATGCTTTGATTTACAATTGCCATCTAAAATGTTCCAGAGGTCAGAAGAACAGGAAGAGTTTTATAAGAAAATTTTTCCATGCCTCAGCAGCAGCTACAGATGGCCATCTATAAAAACATGCAGAAGATTCTTAAAAAGCAGTTACACCACTGTCTAGCTAAATTTGTACCCTGTTCTTTGCCATCTACTTGCTCGTCTTCCAAGTCACATTTATTGCCAACCAAAATCATTGAAACATCTTCTTTTTCCTTAACCTGTAGAATTTGTTCCCTCAGGTCCTATAAGTCATTAAATGAGGACTGAGCTGTGATAGAATATACTAGTGCAAACCCTTGGCCATTCTTCATATATGAATCTCTCATCACTGTAAATTGCTTTGTTTCTACTGTATCCAAGATTTTGAGCATACGCTATTGGCAATCTACAGCTTGTTTTCTGTAGGAATCTTCTGTCATTGTGTCATATTTTTCAACAAAAATTCCATGGACAAACTAAACTGTCGAGAAGACTTCCTCATCCCTCTTAAACCAATGACCACTAGCTTAAAAGTGGTCTGTTTAAATAACAATCCCTACCACTCCCATCCAGCTCCAGCTCCTCCTCCTTCTCCTCTTGCTCCTCCTCCTTTCTCTTCTGGGCTGTGGCTCCTTCTTAGGCTACTTCACTTTTGAAGGATAATTTTACAGGGTACAGAGTTCTAGGTTGGTGAATTTTTTTCTCTCAACACTTTAAATATTCACTCCACTGTTTTCTTGTTCACATGATTTCTGAGAACTGATATTTAATTTTATCTTTGTTTCTCTCTAGGGAAGGTGTTTATTCCCTCTGGCTTCTTTCAGGATTTTTAATTTATCTTTGATTTTTTTGTAGTTTGAAGATGTAGTTTTTTGGCATTTATTCTTCTTGGTGTTCTCACAACATCCTGGATTTGTGGTTTGGTATCTGACATTAACTGGAGGAATATTCTCAGTCATTATTGTTTCAAATATTTTTTCTGTCCCTTTCTCTCTCTCTTCTTCTTCTCATATTCCCACTTCACATATGTTGCATCTTTTGTAGTTGTTCTATATTCCTTGGGTAATCTGGAGGGGTTTTTTTTTTTCAGTCTTTGTTCTCTGTTTTCAATTTTCAGGGATTCTCTTGATATATTCCCTAGCTCAGAGATTCTTTCTTAATCCATGTTCAACAAAGAGAACATCAAAGGCATTCCTCGTTTCTGTTACAGTATTTTTAAACCTCCAGTATTTCTTTTTGTTTCTCTTTTAGGGTTTCCATCTCTCTGCTTACATTGCCCATCTGTTCAAGTATGTTGTCTACTTTCTCTGTTAGAGCCCTTAGCATATTAATCATGATTGTTTTAAATTCCTGGTTTAATAGTTCCAACATCTCTGCCTTGTTTTGCTCTAATCCTTGCTCTGCCTCTTCAAAATGGTTGTTTTGTTTTGTTTTTTTGCCTTTGGTATACCTTGTAATTTTATATTGATAGATGGGCATGATGTACTGGGCGAAAGGAACTCCTGTAAAAGGCTTTTTGTAAGTTGATGGTGAGGTGTGGGGGGAAGAGAAGTGTTCTACAGTCCTATGATCAGGTTTCAGTCTTTTCATGAGCTTCTGCATCTAGACTGTGAACTTCACAAGTGCTTCTTAGTCTGTTTTTCCTTCCTTAGGTGGGACAAAGTGCCCAAAGTGGACTGGAGTCAGGTGTTTCCCCTTCCCAGGTCAGTCAGGCTCTGATAATACCAGGTTAGGCTCTGGTTATTCAGTTTCCCCCGAAGGCAGATCTTCTTAAGAAGAGCAGAGTGCTCTGGTCTATTTCAAAATGGTCCCTTTTCCTCTCCATCCTGCCTTAAGCCCAATGGGATTTTTCTCTGATGTTTACTACGGGAATATGGTCAAGCTTCTAGAGATAAATCTCACCATACTGTTCTTCCTCCCCCTCATGACTGGACTTTTTAACTCACAGACTTGTCCACACTGAGCCTCCAGCAATTTATTCATTATAGTTCAGGCTCTCCTAATGCACAAGTTCCCATGGTGGTTTCCCCTTGTGCGTCTCTGCTCTGCAGATCCGCAATCCCTTTATTCACCTGTTGGTCTCTCTAATCTTAGGGGCAGTGGTTTTCCCTTTGTCCTCCCATGTCTTAGGGACCCAAGGAGTATTGTTGGGTTTTCAGTCTGTTTAGTTTTTTATTTGTTAGGATAGAGTTTCATCATGGCACCGAAGTGGGGGAGTATTCTTTCCCATCTGTCTTCCTGACCGATATATCTCCCTCAGTGCTTAGAGGACCAGAAGTTACAAGAACGGACTTACAACTTGGTTAAAAATCAAAAGGCACTTTGCGAGTCAGGGGACTTTTGTGTGAGAATCAGCCTCGGTGGGAGTGGGAGAAAGATTGGCATTGGGTTCTGTCAGTGAACAAAAGTAGAACCAACGCTTAAGATCAAACAAAATTTCCTATTGGAAAGCCGTGGAATTGATGAGAAGTGTTTGCAGAAAAGGGAGGAGGATTTATACAAAAGCCTGTTTCAAGTTACCAAGTAAAAATAAATGAATAAATAAATAAATACTTTTTAATAAAATCTAGAGTAAAGTATATGATTGTCTAACCACGATGCTGTCTGCCTGAAACTAACACAAAATAATATTCAATGTAAACTGTAA
Organism: Mormoops blainvillei; assembly: GCA_004026545.1. Classification (NCBI taxonomy): domain Eukaryota; kingdom Metazoa; phylum Chordata; class Mammalia; order Chiroptera; family Mormoopidae; genus Mormoops; species Mormoops blainvillei. The sequence continues at coordinate 195,746 of PVJD01000804.1, read as the reverse complement.
TTGAAAAAAAATTTTAAATAAAGCCCAAGAAAAACCAGATGTTTCTTAAAGCCTGATATAATTTGCCATGACCTTGGAAATTCTAGTCCAGAAAGAACCAGGTTCAGCCAGGGGAGTAAATGTTTATACGGAAAGTCTAGTAAGAAATACACTTGCAACAATGTAATATTTCCATAAATTGTGTTTTTATAATGAATATTCTTCCTTATGGTAATTAGACCTTAGAAATTATTAGGCTTTTTTAGTTCAATAAAGTGTTATGTTTTTATATTAAAAAGTCACCACTGAGTAATAATGTAAACTTTCATTTGTAATTCAGGTAATTATACACACATATGAGAGACCAAGAAGTTGTAGATGGGCACCGCCATAACTTACCACCTCTCTGGCTCCCAGGAGAGCATAAACAGCCCTGCTCAGGTTAGTTGGGCACACCCCGACCTGAACAGACAATATGTGGAAAAAGCAATAGGCAGTTCTCCAAGCCTAGTGGCCAGGCTGCCTGGGTTCATATCTGAGCTTTGCTGCTCACTGGCTGGGGACCTTGGGAAGATGACCTCAACTCTCCGTCCTCCATTTCCCCACAATGTAACGGTGAAATACGTTGTCCATAGCACCTAATTCATAAGGCTGCTGTGAGGACTAAATGAGTTACCTAATGTTATATGCATTAACTGTTACTGTCACTATCACTATTAATTAACACAAAGCAATGAAGACTATTTTTAGAAAAAGGAAAAATATGTTTATTTCTCCTCTACCTATTCAAAATATGTCTTGACCATCAGAGACATTATACAGATAGCATTTTGGTTAGGCAGCACCAGGCATTACACAGCATTTGATGGCGAAGATATCTGAGCTTTTTATTTCTGCTGTCTAGGAATGTATAATGGACAGTCAGAATAGGGTAGTGCCATGTGAGATAAAAGTCCAGATAAAAGGCCATTTTTTGATGTAGGAAAGGTCAGCTCTTCATTTGCCTGCGTGCTTCTTACATATCTCCAAGAACTCAGTCACGTCTTCAGGGGACCCTAAGATGACTGGCGCCCTCTGGTGGATGTCAGTGGGAACGATATCCAGTATAGTTTCCTTCCCAGTTGTAGCCAATCCTCCTGCCTTCTCTATGATGTAGGCCATTGGGTTACACTCATAGAGTAGTCTCAACTGGAAAACAAGAGCCAAGGGCAGCGTATTCAGACCAGAAGGTATTACATAGAAAGGGGATTTATTCTGTAGCAAAACAGTGCAGAGCTAGTGGAAGTTTCCAAGGGAGCTGATACTCTCCCTTTCCTTCTATGAGGTTGTAAAAGCCCCCACGCACCTACCAAAGGTTGCATATAAGACCATATGGTTAATTTAGCGATTTGGTTAAATTAAGCCATTCATCAAGCCAGAGGCAGGAATAGGTTGTTTGATACCAATACGAGACAGACCACCTGGACTCAGTACTGAATGACATATTGGCAGAACTGATGGTTCCCTTTTCTTTATAGCACAGAAACTGGACCTAATGAGTGATTCTGTGTGTGTGTTTTGGATGGAGCTTTGCCTATTCTAAAAGCATACAAAAATTCTGGTTGTGTCTGGCCGCAGACATCTGGAAAGCAGACTGGCTCCTCCAAACAGTATAATATTGTTTGCAACTCTACACACATTCCTTTTATAATTCTCCCAGGGCTTGAGGGTTGGGATTTACTGTATTATATGCCTTGGCATTTACTTTTAAATATTAACTTTTTTATTGTATGTATTTTCATGCAGTCTGCCTACTGAGCAGACAGGTTTTTGCAGGTGTTTCCTGACTCTATTTCCATACAGGTGACATGGCCAGATTTGCAAAGCTGAAAAAAAGGAGGGACCTCAGTATTGGTGTTAAGGAACGGTTTTTTTGAGGCATTAGAGAAAAGTGCTACAAAACAGGCTGACCGTACAGGTTGGGATGCCTGAGGTAGCTTTGGCATGAGGGGTGTTTTAAGTAAGTAAGAATGACTTCGGTGAAACGGACACCATGTACTGCAAACAGAGATCTGAACACAACTGAATATACAGATTTCTAACTATCTTAAGGGGATTATTGTTCCTATTCCTTCTTTCCTATTAAAAAAAAAGATGCTCTGTTTACTGGGAAAAACAAAAAGTATAATACTTGAGAAGGAAACACTGCACCTCTGTGTAGAAGAAAAGTGGGGCCACTGAGCCAGCCTGAGCCGGCAGAGCCCACCCCAGCCTGCACAAACGCCCTGGGCGCTAACTGGTGCAGTCGGTGGTAACAGCTTACCTAAAAGCTCTAGGCTTCCCCTGAGATTCTTTCCTTCCCTAGGAAGGTACCGTTTTCCAAGCAGCAAATGTCAGCTCATTAGTTATTTCTACTTTATGCCTTTTAAAAGCAATCAAAGAAAACCTCTATTTGTAATGCATATTTGATTTGCTGCCTCAGTAATGGGGCTGTATACTGTTTCATTTCTCTTTATGAATGGAATTTATTTTGCTCAAGCCAAACCGTGTGCCCACTGGAAGCACCGAGCACTTTTAGTCCCCTCCTGACCATGCCATTTCTTATTGTTAGCAGTGGAAGAGCTCTGCAGAGACCATTCTTCGGTGATATGGCTTGGCTTTAACCAGGACAGCCTTTAATCTAGCAAGAATATGCCAGAGATATCCTTAGCATCCTGCGGCACAGTCTAACATCTATCATGATCTTTCTGCCTAAGTCAAATCCCCGGGCGGAAATGAAATCCACTGCTTCTCAGAGGATCTTTTTACCTTTCCTTTGGGGCTCTTCTTGTTAGCTGGATACAGAAAGATCCCTCCATAGACCAGGGTGCGGTGGACATCAGCCACCATGGAGCCCACGTACCTGGAGCCGTAGGGGGCTGAGTTATCCTGCAAGGTGAAGACCAGCAATAATTAGCATTGCAGAAAAGAAAGAGAGTTCTCTGTGTGTCCTCTACACTTATTTGATTAAAAATGTTTAGTGAGCACCTACACAGTATGTGTTTAGGTCTTTGCTGGGAAATGTGATGAAAATCCTATTCTCAAGGAGCAGAAAAATGGAACAGTGGCGGCAGTCTCTCCCGCTTCTTACAGTAAGCCAGGTTACCCTCAGAAGCCCCGAGGGGGTGCTGTTGATTCTGGCTATGGGGTTGGGGCGGGCATCACAAAAACGGCACTGCTTAGCAGAACCTTGCAGGTTAAGAAGGACTTTGCCAAGCTAAGGAGGGAGGGGTTTTCATCTTGTGGGAAAGGGAGGCACACAAGCAAACAACAGAGAAGAAAATGCTGTGTACCAGGGTCCTGGGGAGGAGACAGGGGTGAGGCAGAGACGAGGGGAATCCAAGGTAAGGTGGAAGGACAGACGATAAAGCTGGAAAGAGCTCTGAGGACCCTGAATGTCATGCGAACCGCATTTGGGCTTCCTCCTCAGGACACAGCAGCCATCAGTGGCATTTGACAAGAGTGTGACAAAACTGGATATTCTCAAATAGAAGCAGATCCGCAGACAGCCATTTCTTCTCTTCACATTCAGTAATTAGTAACTGAGAGACACCAAGATGGACACCCTCGATCTTGAGACAATTTGATAGAAATCCATCAGATGTCATAGAGCAGCTACCAGCTGGCTAAATTATCTTGATTTTACTCTGCCAAGAGAAAATGGTAAAGAGCCCTCACTTACTGGCGGGAACTTCTTCCTCTGCACATATTCAGTGACAACAGGGTCGAAGTCCTTGGCATAGCCCTCGTTGAGGCTGTAGATGTTCCCTTTCTTTTTGATCTTCACATCTTTGTCCACCAAAATGAACTCTCCAATGGCCTGTGAAACAGGAAGGAAAGGTGGAGAGGTGATGAGGTGATGAGCCTTCTCTCCACACCCTCCTTGTGTGAAGGTGCGGCAGGCTGGGCTAGGTGCGGGGGAGGGTGCGAGGCCAGCAGTCACACCCATGAATCAGTACCAGGAACTGGGTTTTTTGTTTTGTGATTTTTTTCTTATTGAGGTATAACTGACATGCAACATTATATTAGTTTCAGGTATACAACACAATGATTTCATATTTGTACACACTGCAAAATGACGACCCGCACAGAGAGCTTCCCTGGGCTCTGGTGCCACCAGCGCACCTCTCCAGCAACTGGGAGCGGGGCCGGGGCCAGGAAGAGTCATTGGTGTGACTAGTGGCAAGTGACTGGGAAAGACAAGAGGCTGCTACAGGTGTTGATAGGGAATAAGAAAGACTTTTGACTTTGCTTTTAAATGGTTTCAGTAAAAGATGAAAGAAAACAGCCCAGGCTGGTGTGGCTCAGTTGGTTGGAGTATCCGCCAGTAAACCAAAAGCTGGTAGGTTTCATTCCCAGTCAGTGCACACAGGAGAGGTAACTGATGGGTGTTTTTCTCTCACATGGTTGTTTCTCTCCCTTTCTTTCTCCCTTCATTCCCCTCTCTCTAAAATCAATGAGCACGTCCTTGGGTAAGGATGAAAAAGAAGAAAAAAAAACATTCAAAACTGCGGAGGGCAGAAATATGTGAAACAACAGCAAACCCTCCGGGAGAATAAGAATCGTGTGTCCAAAGCAGCATAACGTGTGTGCCTTCTAAAAAACAAACCAAAAAACAAACAACAAACTTGGTGAAGACAGGAGTAGGGTTATCAGCTAAGTTACACCAACACACTCAGGCTTGCTTTCAGCTTTCCATTTCCACCTGCTGACATTTCCATCTTGTGTGTTGCTATGGAAGAGTAGAGCCCTGAGGTTTGGTTCACGGCGTACAAAACTTCAGGTGCCTTTGCTAGTGACTCACAAATTATTTCTCAGAACGTCCTTCCACATGTCCCAGTGCTAAGCTGGTGTATTTAAAGCTTAGGTTCTTCAAAAGAGATTGGAATTTGGAGGAAAGGTGTCACATAATTCCTATTGCTCTGGACTGAGGATCGCTTGGGGCTCCTTCGTGTCACTGAGAAGGTGATTGAGGTTCTGCTCACCTGGGGCGGGGGTGCTCCATGGAGGCAAGAGTTAGAAGAAGGAAGGCCCCATCAACACATCTCTCCCCAGCCATTTATTCCCATAGCAAAGATTGGTCCCTGCCAACATGGAGCATGTTGGAACTGCAGAGGGAGGGAGGAGGAAGAGAAGGAGGAAGGGTAAGGGGAAGGAGAGACAAGAGACTAGAATTAACCGTGATCACTGAGAGGTGTCATTGCGAGGGATTCTTCTTTTTTCTTTTATTCTTTTTTAGTATTCTTATTCTTTTTTAGTATTTCCAACTATTTTGACCACAGATATGTAGAAATATTCTTTTACGGTCAGAAAACTAAGTAAATAAATATCTTTACAAAAAAAAAAAAAGTCTGGAAAATGAAGCCATTGCATAACAGGTGCTGCAGAGCTCATGCAGCCATGCTTTGCAGACACCCCGCCCAGGTCCCCGGCCAGAACTCCCAGGAAGTGGAGGGGAGTCCCTGTACATGGAGGCAAGAGATTGAAAGCTTTTTGAAGGTTAAAACCTGCCAGAATGGCTAAAATAGCTGCTAGGGTCCTTTCTAGCAGAAACTCTCAGCCTGTCCTTGCAGCAAGCCAAAATGAAAAGAAAATGCTAAGCTGGTCCAAGGCTCACCCCCAGCCAGCATCAGCCAGCAGAGGGTTGGTCAGGTCTCGGGAGGGCAGCCAGTGGGGGACAGCAGAGCAGCCAGTGGGGGACGGCACAGCAGACCGTGGGGTGGGAAGGGGAGGATAGGACAGCAGGCCTGCGCTGTTCCTCCAAACACTGAGCGGCCATTACGTGCGAGGAGGGCAAAAGACTATCAAATACACAGAAACTTACTCCTGGAGACACCAGTCTGTAATCTAGAAACAAGAAGAGATTTAATATTTTCTACATACCCATCAACGCAAAGGTAACAGAGAAGTCACCAGAAGAATGTCAGGGCAGCAGGAAGTGTCTGGTGAGATGTTCAATCAACAGTCATCGCAATTTCTGAAACTGTGCCCTGGGCTCCGAGGGCAGTGTGTTCTGGTTCTGCCACTATTTTCCCTGAGGTCACCTCATTCGGAGGCTTTACCTAGTGCCGGTGCCCCACCCGTGTTTACTTATTAAGTGCTGGTGCTTCCAAGGAGGCAAAGTTCAGTTGAGCAACAGTGCAGAGACAAAGGCAGCCTAGGCGCCGACCCCTGTGACCTGCCGCACAAGCCCTGCACCTAAGCCGTCCCTCTCAGGACTCCAGCTGGCTGTTTCTCCTCGTGTGCAGTGTGTCAGCAAAAAGCACCAAATAAATAACATGTTTCCTTAATGTCTTCCAAGGGCACTTCCAAAAATAAAAGGTGTTTGTAAACCAAATTTTTTCCCCATGGGGCCCCTGGGCCAAACACATAATGACCGTGCTGACCCATCAAAGATTATCCTGTGGAATTTGTGTTCAGTGGTGGGTTTAGTTGCACCAGATATTTAAAAAGATTTCTTTCCCTAATTTACCTGCTCTGTTGAAACTGTCATCTAACTCAGTAAATAAATAACTCCAATTAATAGAGATGTAAAAGATATGCACAAATTAAAACTGCTAATGAATATTTTTCACGGCACCCTGGGCTTTTCTCCATAAAGTAGATTTTCTCTGTAAGGTGGACTAAGGAATTCTCTTCATTTCCTTCTTGATTTTCACATCCTTGAGTTCATCAAGCCTTGTCAAACCGGCAAAGGTTAACTAAGGGTTTTGCATACATGTGCACATCAAATAAATTTGGTAGCTATTTTTGAGGCAACAATGCTTTTAGTTGGGATACCTGTTCACCTCAGGAAAATAAGCTAGTAATGAATACAGTGGGTGGTGAACGGACCATCTACAGGCCCCACCTGGTGCATAAATGTGTTTTAGCTGGCTAGCGTTCTGTTTTACAAATACAGAAATATCACATTAAAAAAAAAACCAAAAACAGTGTTTCTTAAATATTAGGAGCCTTGGCAGTTGTTGCTAATCCTCTCCAGGTCACCGCTGTCCCCAGCATCACCCCAGCTCGCCTTCCCCGCACACTTTACTCGCTTACGTGGCTCGCCTGGCCTCTGTGGGCATTTCAGTCAGTTGAATCATGCCTGTTCTAAAGACTTCATCTTGGAACAAAGGACCCTTTTAATGTCTGGAGAGATGATATTTAGCACCTCAGTAATCTCATGATGCACACACTGTGCTCCATTTTGCTCACTTTCCCACCTCATCTCTGTCCCTCCATAGAACTTACCTCCCACCTCTATGTACACCTGCCCACCCCCCAACCCCCACCCCACACACACACGTAACAGACACACACTCACAGCCATCAGCCAAGCACCTAACCTCCCACAGGGTCTCTCACCGGGTCCAGCATGAAGCAGTTGACACCACAAGCCATGGCCAGGACCAACATGGTGGCACTGCCATACAGCGCATAGCCGGCAGCCACCAGGTTCCGGCCTGGCTGAAGAGCATCCTTCTCAGAAGGCTCATCAGCAGAGTTCTAGGACAAGGAAGAAAACAAACACATTTTTGTTTTGTTTTTGTGGTCTTTTTATTCAGTTCAACCATTAGCAAGATGCATTATCAAGGTGCTTTCCTAATGAAACAGGGCATCTTCTTAGAGGGACCTTCCTTCACAAATCAGTGATATCCTGATTACATTACCACGGCAGCCTTCCCACACGCCCCAGATTTCCTGCAGCTGGATCCTTCCTTCCAATTATGGCCCTCCTCCAATTTTACTAATTTGATATTCCCTCATTTCTCTATTTTCACTTTCAGGAAAGGGCCTGCCTTCTTGCCAATTTAATCTTATTATGTGCATCAATGTCTTTCACCTGCCTACTCCATCTTTATTTAAACAAATTAAGACTGGGCTGCAGGGCTGCAGACCTGGCGAGGACATCAATCTCACGAGCTCTTGCCAGTTGCAGCCCACCCCCAGCGAGCAGCATGGTCCACATCACTCACACATGAAAGAAATTCTCAGAAATACAGGAACTTAGAATATTTCTCCAGAGTCATTACAGATTAGGGCAGATGCTTCCCATTTTTGGACCATGACTCACAGTAAGAAATACATTTTCCATAACAAACTAGTATCAGCACACACTCACATGCCCACACAGCTGCAGAAATGTAACAAAACCATACTTACACTTAAAACATGACATGCAGTCTACTCTTTTCTTCTTTCTTTCATTAAAAACATAGCCCACTGGTCATGTAACCCACAGCTTGCCTAATATTAAGGAACTGAACACCTTAAGGAGATGGCTCCTAATCAATGATTGCTAACTGATAATTGCCATCTTTATTAACACTCGATTGGTTTCTTTTTCCTCAGAACAGCCCCAAACAAATGTTTCATCTTAAATACCCTCTTCTTGAATTTAAAGAGAAGTGAAAATATGCAAATTATGCCAATTTTATTTATTCCTTCCCCAATCCAGAGGTTCAGCAGCCGACAGTAAGGGAGCCTGGAGCCTGATGCTGAAGCAGGTCATTCCGACAAAAAGCATTCATGGCAACTTCCTCCTGTAAGTTTTGAAAGTGTGGCCCAGATATCATCTGCATCAGACCCACTTGGGAAACTTATTAAAATCCACATTCTGGGGCTGCAGGCTAATTCCACTAAGTCAGACTTTCTAAGGTGGGGTCTGAGAATCTGCATTTTACCATTTATCATAGATGGCTCTTGCCCCGAAGTTTAAGAACTATTTATAGAAAAGGAAGAATTGCTAAAACCAGTTTTTCCATTTCTCTCCTCATCCCCACTCCTCCTGATTAATAAATGGTTTTCATCAAGGTGGTTGGCTGGATAGTTGGTTGGTTGGGTTGGGTCAAGTTATTTGATTTGTTTTAGTTTGTATTCACAGGATAGCAAGCATAGGTAAACACAGGTTAAACACAGAACAGAAAATTTGAGTTATTTTCTCTAACTTCTAATTTTGCCAGTGTACAACCTTGGAAAAGAAACCAGCTTCCTTAGAAGCCAGTGAGTAGTGGGAAGACTCGGGCCTCTAACTAGCCTCTCTCTCAACCACTTACCCCACCAGCCAGTACAGTGCAAAAATCAGACAAAGGGAAGGTGTAATCAAGCGAATTAGCTGGAAGGTGCTAGAGGTGTGGAGTGATCAGTTCTCCATTAGTTAAAGTCCCCCCAGAGATTTCACCTTGTCTAGTACCATCCATGCCTGCCTGTGGGAAAGGTACAAGAATAAATAGAATTTCCCTGAAATACTGTCACCAAATAATCTTACCCTTTGATGTTTTGCATGAAATAAGAAATGGTAACACCATTTATGATCTACACAGTCACAACAAACAGAAAATAATGCCATCAAATCATGGATTTGGAGGAATTCTTTTCTTGCCTGACCCCCTTTTCAGTGCATGAATTCCCTCCTCCAAACCCCCAGTAGTAAACACCTTTGCTCCAAGGGACTCATTACATTCCCAGGTGGATCCTCACAAGACAATGTGCATAAAGAACTTGGCGAAATTAGAAAGCCTCTGGACTTAACCCTTCTGTGTCCCAGTCCACCACCTTCATCAGGTATTTGTCTGTTTTATTCCACACCACCCCATAAGGGGCCTAGGGAAAGACACATGGATTCTGGAGGCTCAAGGTGGCAGATGAGAAAGTCAGGCAGAAGTGTGATGGGGCGGTCATGTCACCAGATAGTCTTCCCTTAGAGGAGCAGCCAAACCTCTCCTTAGAAGGTCTCACAGGACATTTAGCAGAGTCCCCAGTAACGTGGCCAGTATTGTTCACCTACTATCATGCCCGGAAACCTAGCAGACAAAAATATATTTGATGTGCCCGCCTCAAGGAGTTTATAATCTGTACTGAAGATCAGTTGATTTTGCCTAGCGAGTATCCATCACCCTTCTGCTGATAACTGCACCTTTAATCTTCTTTAAGATACTGCCTCCCTTCCTCTCAGCTCCAGGGGGTAGGTACATGACCTTCGCCTGGCCAACCAGATCATTGCATGCTTCAGGCCATAGTGATTGGTTGAGAGATGGGCACGTGACCTAAGCCAAGCCAATCAGAGCCAAAGAGATGATATTCTTGTTGGAAAAGAGGCTTACATTTTCTGTGTGAGCTGCTGGGAGAATTGGGTGTGAGCCTGGAGCTGTTAGCAGACATTTTGCCATCAGAGAGGAGGGAAACCATAGAGATAAACAAGAAGTATGTCCTAATTATGTGGTCTGATTTCCTGAATGCAGCAGTACCAGAAGCAGACCTACCCACTGGGCTTTTCTAGTTTCATGAACAAATTTTCTTTTCCTCCCTCCCTTCTTTCTTAAGTTAGGGTTGTAATACTGTCCCCTGAATCTTAATACATAAAACAATACTAGTAATCGTTTATATGTGAATAGCTACCATTTACTGAGCACTTTCTACATGCCAGGCACTATTTTCAGCGAATTAGACTTAATTTTCAGTATCTCCCCTATATGCAAAAGGAAATAACAGGCATAGAGTGATTACCTTACCCAAAGTCCCACAGAGCTAGTGTCAATGTCAGGAAGCTATTAGTAATAGCCATTATGCCATATAGCTACTGTTACTACGTCTTCCTGTGCTCAGTTAAGGGAAATAAGATGAATTCTGAAGCTGCCAGAACACTTTTAAAACTCTGCTTTGAATTATGGGGATTGGATTTTTTAAAGGACATCGCAGATTATAATGTATCCTGTAGAGGGTGACCACACTTGCAAATGTCTAAAAATGATCTCATATGAAAGATGTTTAACTTAAAGGAAAAAAAAATTTTGAAGGAGGGCAGGAAAGTCATTTTTTAAACATGTAAAAGAGTCTTATTTTCTGAACCTCTAAAAGACCCAATGACAATAGGGAGACAGATTTTGACTCAATATTTGGACAAACATTCTAACTGCAATGGTTGCCTAACACCTCAGGGGAATTATACCCCTTCTGGATGTCCCCAGCCAGAAGCTGGGTGACCCCTGCAGAGATGCTGCAGCAGGAACCACGTGGAACACTGGACCACGTGCCCTTCGAGGTCCCCTTGGAACCTGTTTCCAGGCATTGTGTGCGCAAAGCCTGGTACTGTTGCCAGTTCCAGTTACCGATGCTGTGCTCCTAAGCAGGTGCCCTAGGGAGCTGAATTCTAGCCCAGAACCATCCCTGCAGAAAGCAGGAAAGATCACCTTTGAAGTATCAGGCACATCAATATTAATATCCCATAAGCCCTCGAATGGTTTCAAATAATCAATTAAGTCTTTTGAAAACTGAAATGACTTAAAGGCACTATCACACTGGTGGGGCTTGTTTGTTTTTTTCAGTCTTTTAAGGGAGTCACTTCGGGGTTACTGAGTGTGGAGATTCATTGTTGAGCTGTAGCATCTCCGATTCAAGCTGCTGTGGCAAGCAGGTTTGATTTTTTTTAGTTAATAGCCAGTGTCCCTCAGTTTTCTAGTTTGCTTGCTTTTTTTCCTTCGAAGAGTCTTTGTCTGGGGGGTTGAGGTAGAGACTAGGGCTGGCAAACATTCATGCTGCTTCAGTTTTGCTTGAGTCATTAACTAGCAGTTTTCCTTCACGTGAAGGCTTTTGCTACAAACCTCTCTATGCTAAAGATATACTTTGCAGGTAAAATTATCTGCTTCCATGTCTATAACAGGAATGGTATATTTCATGGTTGACTTGGAAAATAGATAAATTCTTGCATTTACCTTTCTGATATGAGCATTAGAACCTATTACTCAAATTGATGTGCTATGAATCTCCCTATGTGCCCAGACAAAGGCAGAATACACTCCAATGACAAAAGAGAACTGTCCCATGGTTGTCCTAATTTCAGTATATTTGAAAGGAGATTATGTGCAATACTAGACAAGACACTTTGAATAATAAAATGAAAATCGGGATCTCACTGCTTAAATTATGGCCCCCGTATTCTACAGTAGGAGAGTGGGATAAGCCTCTTCAGTCAGCTCAAACTGCCACCTTGTCCATTAAGATAAAGAAACTGATTCAGCTTCAATGTCATCTGTGAGGTTTTATTTCTAAATTAAATACGAAGGCCTGAAGCCGAAATGACATTTCAGATTTCACGTTTTATGATGGGCCCACAGGTATTCATTCTATTTCGTTTCTATATTTGAGCGGTTGTGCACACAGACATGCACACGCAACACATGGCACTTAAAGAAAAAGAAGGAAAAGAGAAGCTCTGGGGTAGAGGTGCCTGCCCAGGTCACACAGGTAGCAGACTCAAGGTAGGGGTCCAGGCCCCCATGGTGCAGCGGTGTGCAGCTAACTGTTTCCATAAACAGACAGACAGTAAACACTGTGGGCTCTGCTCTCAGACATCTCTATCACAGCCGCTTAGCCCTGCCAGTGCATCATGAAATTAGACAAAAGCAACATGAAAACAAATGAGTTGACCATATGTCATTAAATCATTATTATGAACAGTGAAAATTAAAATTTATGTAAATGTTATGGGCCATAAAATAGTATTCTTTAGTTTTTACTGCCATTTAAAAATGCAAAACAGTTATTTTTTGCTCATAAACCATCAAGCAACTGGCTGAATTTGGCCCTGGGGAGGGTCATAGTTTGCAGACCCCTTATTTGGAGGATTTAAAGGACAATTTTGATATGTATAAAATCTCTATTGTTGTCACAGTCTCACAGTTCTCATTTCACATAGAATCACCACTGTAACTACCCTCTATGGTCTCTTTTATTTTTAACTTCATTTTCTATTATAAAAGAAAGCATGATACAGTTATGAGTAAACTGTATTTCTCTTCCCACCCACACTTTACTACATTTTCTTTTAACAACTTAATGGATCTTCACTATGCAGCCAATGCTGAAAAAGTCAGAACTAGAGACATAAACCTATGTCAGGCCTCAGAGTTTCATGATATACATTCTGGCTGCTTCATTCTGCCTGGTTCAATAGAACCAGGGCTGGATGCTGGACCTTAACTTTGCTCTTGATCCCAAACCAAGGGCTTGACACGTTACATTTTACCTTTCTGTAGATGCCAAAAATGGTTCCAATGGACACAAGGCAATCGATGTTGGAAGATCCATCAAGGGGATCAAAGCAGACCACATATTTACCCTGAACAAAAGATAAAAAGGAAATACAACTTTACATTAAAAAAAAACACATTATAACAAAATAGTATAAACTAAGGGGATAAAAAAAGGGAATCTAGGGGGAAGTTCAAGAAATATTAGTCTTTTTTTTAAGTATATTTTATTGATTATGCTATTACAATTGTTCCATTTTTTTCTCTCCTTTATCCCCCTCAGCCCTGCACTTCCCCTCCCTCCTGCATTCCCTGCCTCAGTTCATGTCTATGGGTTGTACATATAAGTTCTTTGGTTTCTCCATTTCCTATACTATTCTTAACCTCCCCTATTTTGCGCCTACCAATTATGCTTCTTATTCCCTGTACCTTTTTCCCCATTCTCCCCTTCCCCCTCCCCACTGATAACCTTCCATGTGATCTTCATTTCTGTGATTATGTTCCTGTTCTAGTTGTTTGCTTAGTTTTTGTTTTTGTTTCTTAGGTTCAGTTGTTGACAGTTGTGAGTTTGTTGTCACTTTACTGTTCATAGTTTTTGATCTTCTTTTTCTTAGATAAGCCCCTTTAAAATTTTATATATTAAGGGTTTAGTGATGATGAACTCCTTTAACTTTACCTTGTCTGGGAAGCACTTTATCTGCCCTTCCATTCTAAATGACAGCTTTGCTGGATAGAGACATCTTGGATGTAGGTACCTGCCTTTCATGACTTTGGATACTTCTTTCCAGGCCCTTCTTGCCTGTAAAGTTTCTTTTGAGAAATCAGCTGATAGTCTTATGGGAACTCCTTTGTAGGTAACACTCTCCTTTTCAGATTCTCTCTTATCTTTAATCTTGGGTAATTTAATTATGATGTGTCTTGTATGTTTCTTGGATCCAACTTCTTTGGGACTCTCTGAGCTTCCTGGACTTGCATGTCTAGTTCCTTCACCAGATTGGGGAAGTTTTCCTTATTTTTAAAAATTTCTTACCCTTCCTCTTCTCTTTCTGGTACCCCTATAATTCAGGCGTTGGAATGTTTAAAGTTGTCCCAGAGATTCCTAAGCCTCTCCTCATTTTTTTGAATTCTTGTTTCTTCATTCTGTTCTGACTGAGAGTTTATTTCTTCCTTTTGTTCCAAATTGTTGATTTGATTCCTGGCTTCCTTCCCTTCATTGTTGGTTCCCTGTATGTTTTCCTTTATTTCACTTTGCATAGCCCTCACTTCTTCCTCTATTTTGTGACATTTCCTCTATACTCAGTCATTTCTGTGAGCATCCTGATTACCAGTGTTTTGAACTCTGCATCTGATAGGTTGGCTATCTCCTGGTCACTTAGTTCTTTTCCTGGAGTTTTGATCTTTTCTGTCATTTGGAACATATTTCTTTGTCTTAGCACACCTGTTACATTGTAAGGGGCAGAGCCTTAGGTATTCACCAGGGTAGTGCAACCCACTTCACTGCATTGTCAGGCAGAGGTCAGAGAGGGAACAATGCTGCTTCCTAGCTTGCCTGGCTCTCGCACAACATTCTATCACTTCCCTCACTTCCCACAAGTGGATTATGCCATTTTAGGTGCTGATTCCTGGCTGGGTGAGCTTGCGTACATTCTAGGATCCTGCTGGCCCCTCCAATGGACCCTCCTGTGAGACAGGGAGTTTCTACTGCTGCTGCAACCACCACAGGTTTTTAAGAAATGTTACTCTTATTTATATTCTGTCATGGAAGTTATGAGTGGCATACAAAATGAAAATAATGACTCTATATGTACATCAAAACATCATTAGGCAGAGAAAACACAACTTAAAATAGGAGGTATAGATGAAAGTAATGGAATATAGATAAATAAGTCAATCTTCTACATCATTGATATAACTGAATCATAATTTTGGCTTGAGTTTCCTGGTCACCAAATGAAGAAGAGAAACAAGGTTAGTCATTTATTTCTTTTTATTCCCTAGGCAAATAAGAAACATAATTCTTTCAGTGAAGCAAAGACATTAAGATCCATAAGAAACTTCTCATGCAGGTATTATGGATGACACCTGTCATTGAAGTACACAGAGCTCTCAACAATATCCCAACTGGACTTCCCAAAGAAAGTAATGCTCTGTTGCAGTGGGAATACCAAAGAGTCATTCTTCCAATGGGATGTCAGTGGGATGCTGGAGCTGGCTGGTATCCATGCTTAAGAGCTAACTGTGCACATCTCTTACCAACTCTGCTTTCTGTGATGTCATGTCAGTAGCTTTAAATCAACTATGGGACCCTGGCTGGCGTGGATCAGTGGACTGAGTGCTAGCCTATGAATCAAAAGGTCCCTGGTTCAATTCCCAGTCAGGGCACATGATGTGTTGCAGACCAGGTTCCTGGTTGAGGGTGTGTGAGAGGCAGCCAACTAATGTTTCTCTCTCACATCAGTGTTCCTCTCCCTCTCTTTCTCCCTCCATTCCCCTTTCTCTGAAAACAAATAAACAAAATCTTTTTTTAAAAAAGGAAAAGAAATCAACTATGGGGTGTATTTACAATGTTGATATTGGCAATTACTAAAAATCAGAGATTTTTCTTTTCAAGACAGACCCAGTTTACCAGCACACCACTGAGGTCTTTCCATTTCCAAATTAGTTGCTTTAAGATGTGGCTTTTAAATTTCTGCATCGGTTTCCAATCAAGATGGAGGTGTAGGTAAACACAGCTCACTTCCTGACACAACCACATCAAAACTACAACTAAACTATAGACCAACCATCAGCCAGAGCCATCAGTAATTGAGTTGAATGGAAGTCTGACAACTACGGAATTAAAGAAACGGTATCCATCCAGACTGGTAGAAGGGATGGAGATGCTGAATGGGCTGATCCCAAATCCACATGTGGTGTATAAAAATTTGGGAGGGATATCTCAGGAGCAAGGAATCCAACCTCACACCAGGCTCCCCAGCTCAGGGTTCCAGTACCAGGGAGATATGTCCCCATAGTTCTGATTGCAAAAACCAGCTGGGATTGAGTAAGTGGAATAAACCTCTGGAGTCTCAAGCAGTTCCTCTTAAAGAACCCACACATGGACTTAAACGGACTCATTCCCTCTGAGCCCCAACACTGGGGTGGCAGCATGAAAGGCACCAGTGGCATTGTCCCTTTTCTGAACCCTCCACCCACAGAGCTGCAGAGCCAGCAGGTGCCATATCTGAAACTCCATCAAACTGGCTAAAACTGTTTACCCCACCCTGGAGATTTTCTGAGACTTTGTTCAACCCATATGTAACTTATGGGCCCACCCACAAGCTGTTAACAGTGGCTTTTTCATATAAATGGCTGGTTTTGGCTCATGCTTTACAACTTCCTAAGTCCTCTCAATTAAGCAACAGCTGGCCTCAGAGAACCCCCAGCCCCTGTACCTCTTGCTAAGTGGTCTGGGCCCAGCAATAGCAGCAACCAGCCTAGGTTCACAGCTTGGCTTCACCTGGGAACCTCTTGGCCCAGCACAAGAAGTAGCCATCTGCAGATTGCTTTGCAAATTTCTTGCAGGGTGGCCCTGGACAGGACACAGGTTGGGGCTGACCCTGGCCTGCACCACCTAGGAAACCCCAGAGCCTGCACGACCAGTGGACAGTTACAGAACATGTCAGAGCACCACCACTCTGCTTCTGCACAGCTGATCCTCCATGGAGTGCAGAGGTTAGTGGTCTGTGGACACAGCCAGTCCTTGCAGCTAACTGGCCTGGGAAAATCCCTCCCACTGATCTGCCAACAGCAATAAAGGCTCAACTACAAGAGGAGGGTGTACTCAGCCCACACAGAGGATTCACCTCGAGTACCCAGCTTGAGAGATAGGTGAGACTGTGCCATTGGACCCACAGGACACCTATAACATTAGTTCACACTACCAAGACATGGAGTCAAAGCAGCTCTGTCTAATACATAGAAACAAACACAGGGAGGCTGTCAAAATGAGGAGACAGAGAAACATGGCCCAAATGAAAGAACAGATCAAAACTCCAAAAAAAGAGCTAAACAAAATGGAGATAAGCCAACTGTCAGATGCAGAGTTCAAAACACGAGTTATAAGGATGCTCAAGGAACTTAGGGAGGACCTCACAACATAAAAGAGACCCAGTCAGAAACGAAGGATACACTAATTCAAATAAAGAACAATTTACAGGGAAACAACAGTAGAGTGGATGAAGCCAAGAATCGAATCAATGATTTGGAAAACAAGGAAGCAAAAAACAAGCAATCAGAGCAAGAAGAAGAAAAAAGAATAAAAAAAAAGATAAGGATAGTGTTAGCAGCCTCTGGGACAACTTCAAGCATTTCAGCATTCTCATTATAGGGATGTCAGAAGGAGAAGAGAAAGAGCAAGAAATTGGAAATCTGTATAAAAAAATAATGAAAGAAAACTTCCCTAGTATGGTGAAGGAAATGGACATACAAGTCCAGGAAGCACAGAGAGTTCCAAACAAGATGGATGCAAAGAGGTCCACTCCAAGACACATCATAATTAAAATGCCAAAGGTTAAAGATAAAGAGAAAACCTTAAAATCAGCAAAAGAAAAGCAGTGAGTTACCTACGGGGGAGTCCCCGTAAGACTGTCAGCTGATTTCCCCAAAGAAACTTTGTAGGCCAGAAGGGATTGGCAAGAAATATTCAAAGTCATAAAAAGCAGGGACCTATAGCCAAGGTTGCTCTACCCAGCAAAGCTATCATTTAGAATCGAAGGGCAGATAAATACCTCTCAGATAAGAAAAATACTAAAGGAATTCATCATCACCAAACCATTATTATATGAAATGTTAAAGAGAGTTATTTAGGAAAAAGCAGATCAAAACTATGAACCATATAGTAGCAAAAAATATGTATGTATCCACAATTGAATCTAAAAAACAAACTAAGCAAATAAGAAGAAGAGAGACAGAATCATGGGTACAGGGAGTGTTTTGATGGTTGCCAGATGCGAGGGTGATTTGGGACAATGGTTGAAGACGTGAAGGCATTAAGAAGTACAAATTGGTAGTTGCAGAATAGCCACTGGGATAGAAAGTACAGTATAAGAAATGGCGTTGCCAAAGAACGTACATGCATGAGCCACAGACATGAACAATGGTGAGGTGATTGCCTGAGGGAGTGGAGGGTGCTGGGTGGAGCAGTGCAAAGGGGGGAAAATCGGAACTACTGTAATAGCATAATCAAAAAATATATAATTTAAAAAAACAGACTCAAGGCAAGAAGCAAATGGGACAGGCCAAAGCTAGGCACTGTTTAATTGCCCTTGTACAAAGCAGGCTGATTGCAGTTACAGAACCGGTTCCTCCAAAGGCACTGGGAAGAGGTGAAGCCAAAAGGGTATAAGATGAGCTCATAGGTATGTGAAAATTACTGTATTGGTACAATTATTATTATGCATTGTTGTTAAATCCTTGCGTTGGAGATTCTTCTCTGTGGTTCTTGCTCCATTAGATGTGGAAAAAAAAAAAAGATAAGGATAGTGTCCCAAAATGCAAGGTTACTTTCTTCTTTTCACCTCTATAACTCAGTGTTTTGCAAACAGAATATAGTCAATGTTTGTTAAATTAAAATGATTTAATGTGGCATTAAATAAATAAATAAATAAATTTCTGCTTCAAATTAAGATAATTCTCTGATTCCCCGACCACTTATTCTTAACAAATCAGCCTGGCTGATGCACAAGAAACTGTCATCTGAAAAAGGGGAAGATGCCTATTAGGAAAGCACATTGTAGTCAGAGAAGTTGGGCTGACAGAAAATATTGAACAACAAATTCAATCCACATGCCTGAAACTGCCAAGTACCTTGAGAAGCCCAACAGAGAACAACATGAACTTTAACTCTGACATGTAGCAGTATTTTAGGAACGATGTAAAACAAATTAATAGGATGTGGCTCCCCACCCTCTTCAAAAGGTCAAGCCTTTGTATCATGCAGCCTGTATAAGTTCATCTTCTGAATGCTTTTTTCTAATTCTACTTCTGCATGTCCCCAATTTTTCTCAAACAGGGAGAGATAGTAAGTAAGCCCACAGAACTCCACTTCTCATTTTAAAAGTTTTTAAAATTATATGATTGTTGTTATTCTGTAAAAGTTGGATATACTCTTTCCATTCCCTTTTGCAACAATAATTTATTACTGAGCCCTTACAATGGGCCAGGCATTATACTTGGTACTGGAATACAGAGAAGAATATAAGTCATTCTCTGCCCTCAAGACACAAACAGATTAATAGGATTCCAAATAGTTTGCAATGCACAAATCAGTGACATGAATCGCAAGCAGTTTAGGTTGGCAGGAGAGTTGGATATGAAGGGTGGGAATTTGGTGGGTGGAGATAAAGCAAAAGAGGGTCAGACTTTAAAGAGCCTTGAACATGACACTGAAAAGTTAGGAATGGAGATGAGTATGAGTATATACATATATATTCATGTATATATGAATATATATACATGAGCCCACCAGAAGGATGATAATGACATGAACTGTGGTGATAGGGTAGACGGGCATGTACAGTTTGAGATGTGATAGGATGAATCCATGAAATGATGACTCATGGTTCAGGAGGAATCTAGGTTGATTCTTAGGAATGTAGCTTGGGTGAGCAATTGGAGTTATTTATGAAACTAGAAGAAAAATGTTTACATTAAAACCCTGCATGGTAGAAGTTCATACCTACCCTTTTCTCAGGTTCTACAATTATGGCATGTTTATTTTCTTCTGACACAAGAACACAGGTTGCGAAGGATGACTGTAACATGTTAATGACTAGGTCATTGGAGAGGACATCCAGCTTCTTCACTTGATCACCCGTCACATTGGTAGAGCCAGCAATCCCATAGCTAGAGGGAAGAAGAGCCACAAAAATATAAGCCGTGACCATCAGAATATGTAAATGCACCTATAAACTCACTGAAAGTGGCATGGAGTAGGATTTAGAAAAGCAGACGCATGGTTTGGAAGATGGGCTCCTGGGGGGAAAGAAATATTGTCATTCACCTGCGCAGTACCTGTCATGGTACCCTGCACACCTTTGTGGCTGAATCTGTATTTCTCAACCTTTTTTTCTTTTTTCCCATTATGGCCTCTAAGGAAGCTTTTTAGATATTTTTTTCCTAATCACACTCCCCCATGAAATTTTGATTTTAATACTAAAGATATGGTGCATATCTGTTTATGTGCTATATGTATAACTATCTGTGTTTTATACACAAAAAGATTGATTTTTTTTCACCCCACCCCCCAGAACCAATTTTACCTCTGAATGCAGGGTTAATGCTTAATGAATCTGTTGAGAGACACAGGAAGCCAGGAAACCTGGGTAGGAGGGATCCTGAGATGTGAGTGAAGCCAAGGGAGTCTATGGTTTTATAACCGAAAATATCCTAAAAGAAAAGATACTGCCTGGTCCCACCAAGTCATTTCACAGAGGCAGGTGGAAGCTCACTCCCAGGCAGCGATGGGCTTGTCCAAACCAGAGCAGCAGAGCACAGGTGCAAAGTTCATTGGGACTCCCAGGCCTGGGCTCTCTTGGTGGCACCCCACTGCCACTGGCATGGGTCCTAACAGCTGAAGGGTGGCAAGTCCAGAGTTTCTGCACTATTTTCAAGGTACCTGCAAGTCAATAATTGTGGGATTCCCAGAATCCAAGTGGCTTGTCCAACATGCAGCCTAGTTTGTTAGAATGAGGGAAGAGGAGGGTTGTCATAGCCTGGGGTTGTATTCAACACTTGCAGGAGCACTGCAAGGAGGGGAAAGGTTTTAAAGGAAGGGTGCACAGAACAAGGTAAGAGACTGGATGTGAGACGGGAAGAGCAGGAGCGTGGAAGATACCACGAAACGGCTGGGCTGGGAGCAGGTGATGAGGGCACACCTGCGCCTGTGGTCAGGTTTCTGGGAGCACTCACCTGGGGACTGATTGTCATGGCATGCACCGCTTTGGCTCCAAAAAATGCATTTTCTCCAAACATAACTTGGGTTTCTCTGGCCGGACAAACCTTAACCAACACCAGAAATTGTCCAAACCCAAGTGTCTCATCTGGCCTGACTCAGGGAGGTAACTCAGTGATCTCATCACGCCATTGTCCAGTGTTTCCCAGAGACACAGGCCACAGCTGGAAGTCTGATTGATCCCTTGGTCTTTTATTCATGAAATAAGATGATGAAAAGAGAAGAGGCAGGAGGAAGGCGGGAGGGATGAGATGCTCTTTTCCCAGGTGGGCAAGGGAATGATGCTGTGTCTCTCAGCTTTTTGTTCTCATTCCATATAATCCCTTCCTTACCTTAACTGTAAGGCCAATACTGGTGGAGAATGAAGACAAATTCTGGGTGGAGCTGGAGGGTCTTGGCAGGGCCCGCAACTGAAATACACCTTCCTAACTGGTCCTACTGGCACCCATCACCTCCCCTTCCTAGCAAGGGGTTTCCAGGATCAAAGTCACTGCTAATCCAGGAGGAAGGGTAGTACTGATAGAAAGAACGTGGACGTGACAGCAGTGGCATGGCTCAGCCCTCAGCTCTGCAAGCCCCTCGCCCTAATGGAGCCTCCCTTTTCGCCTTTGCCCCTGGAAGCAATAAGTTCCACACGAAGCTGTGAGAGGACTGCAGGCAGCAGATATAACTGTACAAGGGCTTAGCGCAGCCCTGGGCCCCTAATGTTAGTTCCCGCCTTGATCTGTAGAAGGAGGTCATTGTGGATCTGCACACAGAGGAATGGGGCTCTCAGATATCCTCCAGGCTTTATCCACCACATGCTGGCATGATTGTTTATCCTTTCCTTCCAGGAGGATGAGGACAGAGGGTATGTTTTTCCCCAATGTCCCAGCTTCCAGCACATCATAAGTCCTCAATAAATACTTGCTGACCAAATGAATGGCATTTGCTGAGGAGAAGAGAGACTGTGCCTGAAGGAATGAGTACAGAAGAGATCAACTTCTAAGGTCGTTACCCACCTTGGAGTGCCGGGGAGGCCATTGGCATGGTCCTCAGAGGGGCAGGCCGGGAGGCTTGGGCAGAGAGGGATAAAGCAGGCATGGAAAGGGACCGTTTCACACTTTGGCCCACATTCCACTGGCTAAGATATCTCACTTAGCAAGATGGGAGAAGGCCGGTCAGCTCCTCAAGGAGCTGCGTGAGTGTTCATTTATTGCGCAAGTTTTTATTGGGTGCCCATTGTGCCCCCCAAAACTGTCCTGACTGCTTGGGTTACAGTGAAGAACAAGACAGATGATATCATTGGCCTCATGGAGCTTTTATTCTACTGAGACAAACAAGAAACAAGTGCTTTGGAATGAATGAGATAATGACAGGTAGTGATCAGTGCTCTGATAAAATGAAACAAGATGGCTAGGGATGGTGAGGGAGAGAATTAGATGGTCAAGAAATGCCTCACTGCAAAGGGGCCATTAAAGCTGAATGACATCTTGTATTTTTTTATTAAAAAGGAGAAGGTAGGAAAACACCCAAAAGGAATCTAAATAAGTCCACTGGTAATGACTCCACAGAACAGCTCCATGTCAGAAATGTATCCATAGAAAACAGAGAGTTTGTTTTTCACACATGTCCAAATGGGAGGGTGTATTCTGTGCACATTTGTGTAACTTTTTAAACCTCAGGGTCTCTTCCCTGTGGATTCAGGGAGCTCTGAAATGAGGGGAGAGGAGACCCAGAGGGGAGGGCCCTGCAAGGACAGCTCTGGTTTGTGGGGCTCCTGGGCCAGCACCTCTCCCCAGTCCTCTACCCTCACACCCCGCCACCCCGTTCAAGGGCAGACTGGTTTTCCTGTGACTGTTCCACATGCAGAATCTCCATCATTTGTTCAGGGGGAGTGAATGGAAGTGGCAGAGTTCCTGATGCACGAGACCAACCGCATTTTCTGAGCTTGCACACTGAGCAGCTGGCCTAACAAAGGGGCTCCTCGCTCCTAACAAACCTGACAAGCAAGTTCTATAGTCCCAGATCATGCCATGGACGTGGGCTACGAGGGGTTACAGTCAGTGTCGAGGCAGCTGACTTGTCCAACCAAGACCACCAGCTGGGTTCCTCACTGCTGCTCCAGAATTCTAAGGTGGCTCCTGCCACCTTGGGTCATAGCAGGTGACACCACCTGTTTATGATGAGAGTTGGGTGAGGTCACATAAAATGCTGCAGGATAAACACTGTGGGGACACTCACTTCACCCGGCACTGACACGACTCATCAGACAACTGGTCACTTTTCGGGCTCAGCCTCCCTGCAGAGTCAGGTGGTTACTCTTCCCTTCCACCCAAATTCTTTAACTTCCCCCACAATTGGGGGTCCCTTCTTTGTCTTAACCAGAAGGAAGCTTCTTCAATTATCCTCCAGCTGCTTGTAGAGAATAACATTTTAAAAAAACATGGAGATTGATTATTCTGGGCCACTCCAACTCAAAACTCAGGAACTTTATAACTTTTCTAGGACATCTCATGAGAAGAGTTCCCCAGGTAAAACCTGGTGTTAGGAAAGCCTCCGGGAAAGCACAGGACAGTGACTCTAAGGTAGAAAGAGGGTTCAGGAGAATGAGTTCCCAGGCTGCCATGTGAGTTTATACATTTCACCAGGTAGTCTTTGCTTTGTATCTCAGCTCACAAAGTTAGCTCTGACTAGGGTTTCACACACAGCCCTGCATTTCTGCTCAGTCATGATGAGTCGGGCTAGGCACACGCTCTGTAGGGCTTCTCCCCACACACCTCAGAGGGACGCTCAGAAGGCAGTAAGCTGTTCCCAAGGTAACTTGTTTTCACAAGTCAATGAAACGTCAGAAGCAGTCAAGTTTCCGATGACTTTGACAAAGGCAAACACCCTCAGAAATATCCTCAGAGAACTAAGTAGCTGAAGAATACATGGAGTTTATTTTCTCCACAAATTTTCAGAATTCCCCCTTATAAACAATAAAGGTCTGCATTCTGATCAGTCACCATTCCTTGAAGGATAGATGAATAAGAGTCTTCACCATATATTTCAATGACTGCTCGAAGGAGCGGTGTAACCGCCTACAGAAATGAGAGCAGACATGGGCCTCAGATCCTGGTGACACAGCCCTCTCCTTGGCTGGGCCCATTTGACCCACGGCTTGGAAAATGAATCAGCTGAATTCTAGGCAAACTCAAGGAGAGCCCAGTGGGTCGGGAGGGCTGTCCTGGTTTGGACAGAGCTTCCGAGCTTGTCATTATGAACGGGGGGGATGGTACTAATGACTTTCGATGGGGCTTCAGCAATGCTTTTCACATACCACCCAGATCATGGCTCATTCTTAGATCAGATCCCAACGTGCCCTTCCCTGGGGCCAGAATCAGGCAGCAAATAAGCCTGAAGGGATGTGGGGAAATTATCATACAAGCCTGTACAAAAAGTCTTCCAGGGGTCAACTGTGCCTTACGATCAATAGACGAAGAGAAACAAGTAGAAAGTCTGAAGACATGGGTTGACCTGAGCAAGCTGTAAACCCCTAGGCTTGGCTGCCTCCCCTACCCATGCAGAAAAGGAGCCAGAAGCAGCTGGGCACTAATCAAGCAGGGAGAGGGACCGGGACCTTGGTTGCGACTGAGCCAGTGACTTGATCTGCCAAGGAAGCTTTTCCTAAATGTAAGTTATCACAGAAGGGGAGGCATCACCATGGGCTCTTTCTCATGGGCTGGGACTCTAGACCACTGAGGTCCAAATCCCAGCTCTGCCCACCACATGCTAAGCAACCCCAGGCAAGTCACTTCGCATCTCTAACCTTTGGTTCTTCACCTGTAAAACAGGAATTTAGTATCACTATATCTACATCATAGCATATAAAGAGGGGCAGTAAATGCTTTGATATAGGTAAAGGGCTAGAACAGAGCCTGGCAAGTGAGTGAGAAGTGCTCTTGTCCCATGCCCATCTCAAGCTTCCCTGGCAGTCATACAACACAAGGCGGGCCCTGACAAGAACACAGCACCAGGGATCTGGTCCTAATTCGGCCTTTCCCTCTTACTGATTATGTGTCCAGGTGTCTCAACTTCCTGATGGATTGTTTCTGTTTCAGGCTTTGTAAGAATGAGGCTGATCTGTGTGATGCACCTGGTTCACAGCAGCCGAATGGCAGCCACCATTGTTCTTCATGGAGCCCCCCCAGGCAGCCATTAAGTAAATGCTGATTGATGGGGGGAGCAGAAACCAAGATCTCTAAACCAGTTTTACAGGCAACTCCTGGGAAGACAGCCAGTGCGGAACTGTGTCACAGGTAACCAGCAACAAAAGAGTGCTCCAGGTTCACATATGACTAAAGTCTCCCTGTAAATACTGTTTCATTTGAGATGCTTACAACATTTTGCTTCTGTTTCATTCAATTTGGCAGACTCTACAGCCCAAGTTGATTGGGGTTGGAGGAAATCATCCCTTCAAGGTTTAAGCCCCTGCGGCTCTTCCTCTTCAAACCCCTAGAGACGCAAAAGTTCTCTTTCTGGAGTTTGAGAGCAAAAATTGCCTTGAAAATATATGTCTTCTTTTACTTTTACTGTAAACCTCAATGAAAATCTGAAAAAAAAAACCCTGTAAGTCATTTTAATTCATATGATGCAAAACTCCTTAGTATAATAGGTTAATTTGGCCAGTTTTTGTTATCCTTAGAAATTTTGATTAAATATTAACATTGCTTTTAAATTGGCATATGGTTCCTAGAACGGACTGAGCCACTTCCCAGCCATTTCCCAGCCACAGAGTCTGTGATTTACGATTTCTGAAGCACAGCCCTAGACACAAGGATCAGAGCCAGGGCCACACTTAGGGAAGAATTCTCAATAACTTTCCTTGATTTGCTAACTTCAGATCATTTCCTCCTGGTATCAACATGACAGCCATGACAGTGGGTGGCACTTCACATAGCACACAAAAGAAACAAGTGGGAAAGCTTGTTTTCAGAACACCCAAACAAAGAAAAAGGGTGGCAGACTATGATTTAATCCTTATCACTAAAGTCCAAGGTGACACTGACTTGTTATTCATTGATTCCATGGTAAATGACCAACCCATCAGTCAGCCAGCCAGGAACGTCCAAGGGTCAGATCAGAAATACACTGAAGGAGAGGCACCAACCGGAGCAGCTATTAAAGATCACAATCCCCAACCTCCGTCTGAGTTCATGTCGGTCAAAATGGGCACATAAGATGGAGTGTGGTTGGTTGTGCTTCTGGTGTGAAAGGGAAGTTGCAATTCAGTCTTTGGAAATGTGGAGAAGCTAACTCAAGAAATATAAAATATAAATCTGATAGTTTCCAAAAGTTTAATGTCATAAACTCTGCAAATTTGAAAAGAAACTGACGCATATATTAACTGACCTATAATTCCAAAATTAGACCTGAAATTATTTATTATTTTCTTCCATCAACACAGAGAGGGGGGCCCCATATATAAAAACAACTATTCTGGACACCACCTGAGCAAGATAGGAGGAGATTTCCTGTAACCTATGTGAGGGTGCAACATTGTTTAATAGATTATGGTCTAGCCTGAAATACATGTCTGCTGTGTATGATGTGGGCAACTATTAAGGAATTAAATGCAAAATAAAAAGATCCCAGTTTATAAAAAAATAATAACCTTCAGTCTGGAAAAATAATGATGATATTACTACCCATTTAATGAACTCAGTTCATCCTCACACAACTCTGAGGTTGAAAAAGACAGTTGTCGCCACCTTACAAGCGAGGAAACTGAGTTTCAGAGGTGTTACATCAATTGCTGAAATCCTCACAAAAGTTAAATGGCAGAGCCAGGAATCTGAGCCCGGCCCTATCACTCTCCGAAATTTGTTCTTCAGCCCTGCATGTTCCTATTCTTCTCCATAGTCCTGGTTTTCTCCTCTTTCTTTCTGCCTCAGGGCAGAATGGACCAAAATCCAGTGGCCAAATCTTTAGTCAGTGCTTCATGCCCAAATTTTAAACTGGTACATTCAACTGCTGACTGGACCACATCTCCAACTGGATAGCCTTTTAACACCTTAAGTTCAACATTTCCAAAATGTCAGAATCACCTTCTCACCCTTCCCCAGCCTGAAAAAACCAGCTTCTCCTTTGGAATTTTGTTTTAGTTTAGTTCTGTTTTTAATGACAGGGCTCTGCTGTCACTTGCTGGGACCCACTCTTTGAGAAGCTGCCCTTCCTTCCCAGTCCACACTCAGACTTCTCTCAGGCCCGCCCCCGCCCCCTCCCCCTCCCCCTGCTGATGTTCTTAGAGCTCTGGTTGAGCTTTTCTTGCCCTGCTCCTTCTCAGCGAGCTCTGCAATGAGGGAAAAGGAGACCCAGAGGGGAGGGCCCTGCAAGGCCAACTCTGGTTTGTGGGGCTCCTGGGCCAGCAGCTCTCCCCAGCCCCCCACCATCACCTCCCACCCCCGCCACCCCGTTCACGAACAGATTGGTTTTCCCGTGACTGTTCCACATGCAGCATCCCCATCATCTGCTTTTCCCCATGTCTTAGCTTTCCCTCTTCCAACTCTAACCTTCCAGCCCTATTTTCTCCAGATTGGTCTGTGATTGGGGAAATAGTGAAAAACCTTCACTATTTCCCCTTTGCACACCCACAAAATATAAGGCATTCACCCTTGCCATTTGATGCTCCCCGATGCATCCACAATGTGACATCCAGAAACACTCCACCATGTGTACACCATGCTTCAGTCAAACTGAATGAGCAACTTTTCCAGAAACACGATGATCCAGCCTGAAATGCCCTCCAGCCCTCAGGTCTTATGACCATCTGTTTCTGCCTGTGAGAGATGCCCACCATGATGCTCCAGGATCCTTTGCATCCACATCCTGTTTTTGTACCTCTATGAAAGCATCTTTCAGAATCCTTATTGTGTTTTACAACTAAGTCTATACTTGAATTTTTCCTACAGTATAAGCTCTGTGTCATTCTCATCTCTCAGGCTCTTATAGAGCTTTGTATATTGTGGGTGTTCAATAACATTTTGTTGAATTTCATAGAACCAGTGAATTCTTCAAACAGTGATTTGGAAACATGTGCAAAGGGAGGTCAACTGAACGTGCCTAACGTAAAAGCCTAAGCCACTGGGAGACCACTTTCTCCCAAAGGAATGGAGACAGAGAAGTGGGGAACCACTGGAATTTTAACCATGAGCTCATCAGGTCCACCTGCAGACTGCTGACTGGTCTCATGAGAGAACAGAAGACTGGTTGCCCCTCCTCTCTGCGACAGTGGGTGGAGGCCAGAAGCACAGAGCACAGGCTTCAAGAGCAGGTTGACTCTAAAGCAAAGGCTTCTTGTGATATAAATCTTAATTCACATCAAAAATGTAATTAATAGATGAGAGTTAGAGTTGGGTTAGCTTTAACTGATTTCTAAAAAATAAAGAAAGAGATGTGTGGTTTGGTGAAAAGAGCCCAACCTGGGCCAAAGACCAGGTCGCCTTGTCTTCCTTGGCCTTGAGGTCCTCATCAGTACCAAGAGGGGTGGGACCAGGTAAATTCCAAGGCTTTCAGTTTAAAACTCTATAAGTCTGTGAATATCTTATTAAGATCAAGAAAAGTAGCTAAAGATCAACTATTGGTTGACAGAGAGAGAGAGAGAACAAGCACTCCAGTGGGCTCTGCGCTGACACTTCCAAAGTCTCCCTGATAAGACATCATGGCTGTGCTCTAAAAACTGGTTCCTGTGAGGTTTCTGAAAATCAGCAATCATCTTGTCATTCTGGGTGCATATCTTTCTAGGGCAGGTCTGCAGCACTAACAAGCTATCTGCAGGCACACTAGGCTTTTAATCCTGGACATCAAAGCCGATAATGAATGTAATTTGGAGCCGGGACTTGAGATCTTGTCTTATTGCTGCCTCCCTGACTGCATGTCACACTGAGAAAGCAAACTCTTCTGGGTTCTGGTCCTCCTTGTCAACTGCCCACATGACCAGCAGCACCCCATGTTCCATGAATACAACGCTCTTTGAAACAGTCAAAGACTAGTGAAATGCACTAACATAGGGAAAAATTAAACAGCTTGTGACACATCCACGCAATGGAACTCTAGGCAACAGTTAAAATGAAGGAGGTGGATTTATATGTCCTGCCACTGAAGGATAGTCATTATATATTGTTGAACGATGAAAGCAAACTACAGAAGAAATGTTAACTGTGATCCCATTTTGTTTGCTACTTACATAGAGACACATGTAAATATATCCGTCTATAAGCTTATATGAGTATAAATAAGTATCTGAGAAAATAACCAGTAAATTATTAGTGGAGGACACCCCAGAGAATGGACAGAGGTGGGTTTCACCTTTCCCTTAGTGTTCTTTTGAGTGGTTTGAATTTTTGTCAATGAGTGACTCTTATTAAGTAGTTTATAATGATAATAACCACAATATTTTTTTAAACCTGGTAGTCACCACTATGTAGTCTAAAAATATATACATATTTCATACAGCCAAAATGAGTACCCTTTGTCCAGGTCTCACTATCTGAGGTTTCTTAAAAAGTGAGAAATATACACCTCAAAGCAGATCTTGCATTTCCAAGTTTCTTTGGGGCTGTGAACGGTATAGATACACTTTTAAAATAATACAGGAAATGACAAGTACTCTTTTTTTTAAAGGCCTCTTGTTCTCAAGGACAGGTAAGTCTATAAGGCCACCTCTACTTTTTGACAATTAAATTTGAAGTGAGATTTTAACTGAGTGTGCTCCCTTAGAAGTATATTGTTAAGAGAAAATTCCTAACATACCTGGCCCAGTCTCTCTCTCAGCCAGGCCCATCCCTGCTTGACATCTGAAAATAAGGGTGAACATACACCCCCTTCTTAAGAGTCAGCAATACATGCTGTGGGACCAGAGCCAAACAGTTCACCAGAAAAAGAAGCCAGGTTTCAGGGGTTATACTTTCTCAGATCATCTACGAACATCACACACGAATTTTATACTGTCTCTGAGAGAGTGAAATGTTAGGAAGAAGTGAAGGCAATCTGAAAACCCAGGTATGCTTCAGCTAAGTGAGGACCAGATAAATATAAAATAATCATGCACACCAGAATAAAACAAAGAGTATTTGTGTTACTTACAGAAGCCTCACAAGAAGATGCCCTTTGAATCCCCATGTCCTATATGATTCCTTTGCTATACACAAGGTGATCTGCAGATCACCAACATGGTAACATGAACACCACCTAAGAACTTCTTAGAAATGCAGACTCTCAGGCCCCAACAGGGCCTGCTTCATCATTTGCACCCAGCATTGCTGCTCCAGGGAGCTCTGGGCTTCAGGCTTCCTCCCAACCTGCCTGGGGCTTCCATGGCTCCTAACAGGATTTGTTTAGGCTCAAGGAGATACTGGATTAGAAACCGGATTTGAGACCCCAATTCCATAGGAGTGAAGGATTGATCTTCAAGAAGATAAAGGGAAAAGAAAGTACCAAGCCAGCGCTTCCCTGTATGAGGCTAGGATGGGTATGGTCAGTAGGCCAGGTGCCCACCAGCCATCCAGTTTCACCAAGAGGAAGCTAACAGGAGTGCCAAGCAAGGCAGGCTGCTCAGCCCCAGTGAGAGGGATGTAGGATGGAGGCGGTGTGGATGGGGTGACAGGCCTCTAGATGGGTGCCTCCAAGATCAAGAGAGGGGGAGGAGGGAACCAGGGCTTGAGTGCAAACCTCTGAAGAGAAGGAGAGGACAGAGAGACAGACAGACAGACTTCCAGCAGTAGGGCCTGAGGACCAGACATCAGACTGTCGGGCACATCCCCAGCTGGACAGACAGACAGGATGCGGCCCAGCGGCCTGAGGCCTGACTCACAGGTTCGCGATGCCCGCCTTGCGCACAGCCGTGGAGATGGCTTTGACCGCGGTGCAGAGCGAGTTGAGCAGCTGGGTCATCTCGCCCGTGCCGCGGGCCTTCCTGCCCTCCTCCATGACAAAGCGGGTCAGGGTGACGATATTCGTGTCGAAGGCTGCCTGGTCGGTCATGCTGGGGCCGGGCTGCTGCGCTCTAGGCGACGGGTGCTGGCGAGGACGCGGCGGAACGCGGCGAGAGGTCGGAACACGGTCGCTGAGTGTCAGTACGGATCGGGGCGTAACTGGCCCTAGAGAGCTCTCCCTGTCTTATTGAGTCCCGAGGACGCCTAAAGGTGCCAGGTCACCGTCCCCGCCCCGGGAACACCTCCGCGCCCGGCCCCGCCCCAACTGGTGCGGTGTCCGCTCCATCCCCCATCAAGACGTCCAGATCCTTGTCTCATTTCCCTTCCCCCATCTGCTCTGCAATCCCCACCCACCTCTGCCCCGGTAACCACCTCCACTTCCTCCTCTGCTGCCCCACCAGACTCCCGCCATCTGAGGACGGCCAATGGAATTGTGGAGCTTTCCTCTGAACCACCTGCATTATCGCTTTCAGTCCCTGCAAGGACCTGCCATAAAACGGAAGTTCAGAGGGTTACGTAAAGTGCTCAGTGTAACACAGCTGGTCACTGCAGCGGCTGGGACTGCTGAGGTTTCCTCCCCTTCATTGTCGCCGCCTACCTTCTGCTCCCTGCCCTCCGTCTGTCCCAGCTTATCCTGTCAACTGGCTCTTCTGGCCAACATCAGGAGAAGAGGATTCACCCTGTCCTTCACACGTGTGACGGCCCATGTTTGGATCCTTAGTTCAGTCCTCTTCTTCTAACAATTCCTATAATTTGAGAGACTCGAGGGACTTTATTTTCCATTATCTTGTTTTGCAGAGAAAACAGAGGCAGACATTGGGAAGTCCCCACCGTACACACTGAAGCCAAAGGCTTGGTAGCCCACATCCTGACCACACTTTGTAGCCACAATGATACTGTCCTAAGGCAGTTCATACCCTGATTCATGAAACAACATTTATTGAGCACCTACTGTGTGCCAGGCACTGGCACTGGGGATAGAGCCTGAACAAAACTGACAACTGCATGTTTTGATTTACCTTACATTTGAACAGAGAGACAAGAAAATTAAACAAATAATAGATGAACCATAAGTGCTATAAAGAAAAATGAAATAGGGAATGTTAGGAAAGTATTAAACAGAGGAGTCAGGGAAAAGTTCATTGAGAAAGTGACACTTGAGCAAAGAGCAGAAGGGTGTGAGGCAGGAGCCAGTGGAGGTGGGAAGGGTGTTTCCCACAGAGAGAAAAGCTGTGAGGTACCCAGGGCCTGCAGTGAAAATGTGTGTGGCATGTTTGAGGAATGGCCTGGAGAGCAGTGGAGCTGGAACAGAGCTAGCCAGGAGGTGAAATAGAGGAGATAGGGTCCCTGAGGGGAGAGGAGGTGGTAGGGGTAAGGGCTAGAGGGCTCAGTGATGTTTGACTTCCACTGGGAGGAAACCATTGGAGAGTTTACAATACAGGATCTGCCCCTTGTCTTCATAGTCTGGCTACATATTATTTCACATATTTAATATGCAAATATTAGCATATTTACATATTTATTTTCCATATTCATTAAATTAGACCAAAGAGAGAAGGCAGATGCTCTTGAGGGTGCTGAGAAATGGTAATCCAGGGAGGTAATAGGGAAAATGGTGAGAATTTGCTGGATTCTGGCTTGAAGGTAGAGCAGAGAAGTTTGTTGACAGATGAGATGTGAGAAAGGACGGTTCAGGATGATTCTAAAGGTTGGAGCCTGAGCACCTGGAAACATGGAGTGGACCTCAAATAGGAAGACTCAGAGGGGAGTATGTTAGGGGTAGAGTTGAAGATTAGGAATTAATTACAGGATGCACTAAATTTGTAATGCCTATCAGACATCCAAGTGAACATCAAGTAGACAGTTAGATTTGTGAATCCGAATTCAGAGAAATCCACACTAGAGATATAAATTGGAAAGCCTCGCTGATGAATGGTGATTGGAGCCATGAGACTAGATGTGATAAATGGCCAAGGAAGGGAGGAGTCAGTTGAAAGCTAAGAGATGTGGCATTCAGGAACCAATTAAAGAATGTGAATCAAGGAGCCGGGCTGACCTTTGTGCCAAATGCTGCAGACAAGGCCAGCAAGACAGACCTGAAAACTGACCTCTGGGTTCAATGGCGGGGACCTGGTTGGTGTACTGATGATGGATTGGGTTGTCAGATGGGGACCCTGGATGTGGGCAGATAGTGGTACCACCATGGAAGAAGGTTACTATCTCTTCGTAACCCAAGAGGGCATTGATACCACCACAGGGAGAGCAGATACTTCAAGGGTCCACTTAACTCTTTGCTCCTTGGGCAGCTGTTCAAGACAAACACTGCAGAGTGTTGGGGCAGGGAGGAGACTTGGAAGAGAAATATTTTCTTAAATATAAAATTTGAATTGTGATGACTAATATTTTTGGCCTAGTGACTCGTTATAACAGCTCTGTTCAAGAGTGTGGGTCTTTATGTGTCAGATGTTTAGTCCCTTGGGATCTCA
Source organism: Mormoops blainvillei (assembly GCA_004026545.1). Lineage (NCBI taxonomy): Eukaryota > Metazoa > Chordata > Mammalia > Chiroptera > Mormoopidae > Mormoops > Mormoops blainvillei. The sequence goes on along the minus strand of PVJD01000804.1, from coordinate 162,307 downwards.
TATCAGCCAGTTGACTAGTCCAACTCAGCCCTCCTGAAGTTTAATCCCTTGGAAACCACACCTGGTAAGAGGTGAAGAGCTCAGGATTGGGGTTGGGCAGGTCTGCCAGATTCCCAGCTTAGCCCTCACCAGCCTGGAGACCTCAGCCATTATGCAATCTCTCTAATTCCAGTTTGTTTGTCTGTAAAATGAGATGATTGTTCTAAGTGGCAGGGGTGGCATGAGCATGATATGAAATGATGTTGTAGAGTGCTCACCTCTGAGCCTGGCACAGAGGACGCAGTAAATACATGGAAGAGACCTCTGTCTGGCTCAGTGATTGTTGTCTGCCACCTATAGGGATATGGAACCCACCATCTACAAGGCAACTGTCACCTTAGGAATAGGCCACTTCTCATGGTGGTCAAGTGTGCAGACTCTAGAGCTGGGAGGCATGGGTCAGAGTCCTGGCCTTGCCCCTTACTAGCTGTGTAAATTTGTACAAGTTACCAACCTCACTGAGCAACAGTTCAGTCGCCTGTGAATTTATGCTAAAGTTTGTAGCTATCTCATGGGATTATACAGGCAACGCAGGTAAAGTTTAAGGGCCATGCCCATCCTGCAGTAAACTCATGCTATGTAAGAGTTTCCTTCATTATATGGATAGTGTCAACTGTTATTTTCATCCAAACAGAAGAAAGCAAGTTCCCTTTTCATCAAAAAAGGACATGGGAATGGATAGCCTCTGACCGTATTTACCTGCTGTGCAATTATGCCCCTGCATCTTGTGGGATGACTGTGACTAGCTGTTTTTCAGGGTCAAGATGCATAAACTCACCACCTCAGTGTTAACCAGAGACTGAGAAAGGTGCTGGGCCAGAGGAAGGTGGGCAGCTCCACACATGAGACCTCTCCCTCCTGCCTCCACCCACCCCATTGCACAGCTGCTCCTTGCCAGTTTCAATGATTTCTCCATCCCTATCATCACAAACACTCTCTAGTTCACACAGTAGTGCAGATTTAAGTACTGTGTTTGAAATTATCAATTTTGTGACAGCTCTAAATCCTGAGAAGAAACAGCAATCCGCATTTCCTCACAGGCTCCAACCCCAGGAGGTCAGCTCTGGTTTGTGTCAGAGGCAGGAAGTTGAGAAGTAATAGTCAGAATGATCACTCATGCCCTCCACCCCCACCCCACCCACTCCCTGAACCCAGGACACTTCCGCTTATTTTTCTCCAGGAAGGCAGTTAAAGAGCGTGACAGGGAAAGAAATGCAAAGTGGTTGCTCATGAGAGGGATTGTAGCAGCCCTTCCTTAGATTAGTCTAAGCTCCTGTGGCCAGAGAGGCCTCATGCTGGTAATAGAGACAGGACCTGTAATCTCTGGAGCAGTGGAAATTAAACCACCAAGCTGCAGAGCAAACACCTATTTCGCACTTGTTAAATGTCCAGCACTTGCTTTAACCAACCCAGAATCCCATGAGGTGGCTCCTACGCATACTACTGACTTTACGGATAAGGGGCCTGAGGTTTTTGAAGACTAAAGGACTTGTTCAAGGCCTGTGGCCAACCAGGAAGTGGCAGAGCCAAAACTCAAACCCTGGCCTGTCTGATTCCAAACCCCACGTTCCCACGGGTCTGCTGGTCCTCTGCTAAGTGGCAGCCATCTCCATGGCAAGGCCCTGATCCTGCTGATTGCAGCTTCAAAAATCTGCTCTATGAATTGCCCACCCATTAGCTCTAGAGCTACTTCGTAAGCTTGTGCACCTTCGTTCTTTCACTCAACAAATGGTTATTGACCACCCGCTATGTGCCAAAGCCGTATCATATGCTGTGGTTATGGTGGTGAATAGGACACACACATCTCTGATCCTATGAGGCTTACATTCTTTGTGAAAGACATAATCAGGAAACGGAATCACATAATAACCAAAGATACAAAACCATTTCAGGGAGCAAAGAATGCTGCAAAGAACACAAAATGGCACCGAGGTAGAAATTAATCAGGGGAAGAGTTCTTAGGAAATGACCTTTGATTTAAGACTGAACAACAGAAGGAATGGAGGAAATGAAGAGCTCTAGAAGAACATATAGGAAAAAAAAATAAAGAAAGCAGCAGGTGTAAAGGCCCCAAGGCTGAGGTGGGCTGTATATTCAAGGAACAGCAAGAAAATGGCCAGTGTGGCCAGGAGGGTGGGTGAAAGGAGAGCCGCAGGAGATGGAGTTAGGAAGGAAGGAAAGGGACAGATTATGAAAGACCTCGCAGGTCATAGCAAGACATCTGGGTCCCCTTCATAATATGGTGAGAAGGTACTGGAGGGTATTAGGCTGGAGAGTGATATGACCTGATCTAAATGTGTGAAAATGGACTGTAGGAGATCAAGGAGGAAGTGGGGAGACCCAACAGAATGAGTTTCACCTGTCCTTTCCTCGGTTGCCTGTGAAATAATGGGTCTGGCAGAGTTAATGCCTGCTTGAGTGAGGTTGGTAGGGTAATAATATGGGTGTAATAATTTATAGTTTTAATTTGAACATTTCACCTAAAATGTCATATGCCATGCTTGAGTGTGAAATTGTTATGTTACAGAATTACATGCTTATGATTTTGTAATAAGAGATTTTGTAATAAAAAAGGGGTATTATTTGTGCTGCACACTGTATGTGAAGACTGATCTCATATTCTTTGTAAATCTTTACTTCTTCACTAAGTATTTTCAGTTCCTTCAACTGTTCCTCACATAGCAAGGTTTTGAAGTTCTTCCCCCCCTGCTTTGGACCCATTGACTTCCTGCAGCTCCTTCCTGCACCCTGCTCTATTTCTATGATTCTCTCCTCTTCTCCATTTGCTCCACCTCATGTCACAATGGTCCATTCTGCCATCAAAAAAAATTAACTTTCTTTCCTTACACCTGCTAATAACACTCGGAACAAGCTGATTTTTGCAGCAGCAGGATGGGGCAGAGGGGAATGTTGCACCATGAGGCAGTGACAACAAAGGGCTCAGCCGGCTCTGTCGGGACCTCCAAAACTGGGATAACATTTCAGAGTTGTCTTGCATGGGGGTAAAGGGTCCAGGACCTATATCCCCATGTCAACTTGTCACTGATTACAGACTGCTTTGGGAAGGGGCATGGCATGGGAGAGGTGGCTCTTTTCTGCAAGGCAATAGTCCCAGGAGCTGGAGAACAAGCTCTTCATTTTCAGTGAGGAACTGGGTGGCATGCCACAGCATCCACTATAACACGCAAAGACTAGAAATGGGGCAAGAGGCAGGGGTCTCTCTCTCTCTGTATCTGTCGGCTTTCCTTTCTTGGTGACATCACTCTCAGACATCTCTCCCCTTGAAGTAGCATGCATGGCCACAGGCCCTTTCAGATCTGTGTTCTACCAGTTCAGCTCTTCCCCCTGGTTCCAGCAAAAATCCGTTGTTGGACTCTTACCGGCCCAGATAGGTGACTCTTGCTTAGCGAATGATTATTATAGAGATAACACTAGATCTGTTCTGGTTTATAAAAGATGTAAATAATTACAAACCTTAGCACTTTACCTATCACACAGTCAATGAAATCATGAATAAAAGTTCAGGGCCCAGGAGTCAGTAGATGTTCAATCAAAAGCTGCTGCAGCTATTGTTGCTCGGATGTAGATAGGTATGGAGGCTTGGTGGCCAGGATAGAACATTCTGCAGAATGTGAACTGACGCGAGAAAGTGGAACATGAGTTGGAGGGACAGTGAGTAAACCACAGGTTGACACAGTGGGGAGTTTCAGTGTGAGAATAGTCAGCGACCCTGAGACTACGGAGGGACTGAACCTGAGAGGAAGGAGCGTGGAAGTTGTTCTATAGACCATTGCTAGTCTGGGTGGGACGTAGTCTGCAGCATTTGTTACCTGGCCACAATAAATATGGAAACCAAGAGTGAAAAGTTATAGCAATTTGACTGAGTGAGAAATATATATGTATAGAGAATCTAATAATAAAAAGTTGGTACCTGTATTTATGTCTTCCACATTTCATTTCTCTAGAAATTCATTTTTATTGTATTTTACAAAAACAATGACCCTTGATGCACTGGAAATGTTTCTTTAAAACTGTTCCTTCACCAGAGATAGCTTTAGAAGTGCCACAGAGGCAGAGGGCCATCAAATTTTTGACAAATGACATGTTACGGGTTTCTATTTTTCCTAGAGGGAATGCTGCAGGTAGACTAAAACAGGAAATGGAGGAAGCAACACCGAGCAGAGGGCTCCCGTGACTGCTTGGGTGGAATTTGGTAAATGCCAGTGGAAACCAAGATGGTGAGAAGGAGGGACTCTGGGCAGGGGCTCCTTTTCTACCAGGGTCTTGAATGTGTAAGGAGAATTATAATGAATTGAATACATAGGCACTGATCTACCCAGAGGCCCCCACACTTCAGACACCATGTGGAATAAATCCAGAACCCTGAGGACAGTAGTTGGACAAGATGACATTACCACTTGTCTGATTATGCAGACCCCAAATCTCAGAGCAGTTGTGGTCCTGCTGCATGCCTGGCTTCCTCATCCAATCGTGCCACCTTTGCTCTGCTTCTAAAACAGTTGTCCTACCTCCTCCCTTCTTTACCAGTCTTGGCCCACTCCTCTTCCATCTCTGCTCTTAATGCTTCTCCAGAAGGCAATCAGATCTTGTCACTTCCTCAGTGCAAAATCTCTCACGGCCCCCCATTGTCTGGGAATAAAAATAACTCAACTCTTGGGCAGGAGATGTAAGACAACCATTGCATGTCACCAAACCCTACATTTCAGCTGAAACTCCCCCTGCTCCCACTCCCATGCTGCCCTGATTGGTTCAAAGCATCCCCCAGCACTTTTTGTTTGCCTTTCCTCCCACAGCTCACTCTGTGATGATAAATTTGTACCTAATGATTCAGACAGGCTCTCCATGGTCACTGCCCTGAGGGATGCATAGGAAAATCTTGACCATTTCACTATCAACCCGGGTGAACACAGTATGATGCCTCCATCATTTCATCAAACAAGAGAAAACGTCGGAAAGTGGGCAGAATGAAGCTCCCGTAGGCTTGGTTTCTTGCAGTGTCCTCACCATCCATCATCTAGTTTAATCCCTGCTTGGAAGAAAGGAATCAGGGCCGAGGCTTCTTTTTCTACCAGGGTCTGGACTACACCAGAGCTTCAATGTATAAGGGGGATTATAATGATTTGGGTATGTAGGTACTGATGTATTCAATAGGTCCCAACAGCCTATTGAGGGTTTTATTGCAAAAGAAACTAAAGCTCAGGTAGGTTTACTCTCATACTTAACACCATACAGTCATAAATAGAAGAGAGGGGATGTGAACCCAGGCACTAAACATGTTGCTTCTTTATCATCTGTTGAAACAAAGAAAGAGAACACCCAGATTCCAGGACCAGTTCTGCTAGAAACCAGCTCATCTTAGGAATGTCAGTCTCTTTGGGTCCAGCTTCCTCATTTGTAAAATAAGGAGGTGGAGCTAAATGTTTTTGCAAAATTCTTTACTTACACTCCTTGACTCTGAGTAATAATAACAGCTGATGTTTGTTGAGTGCTTATTATACTCCTAGCATCTCGCTTTTAAGCAAATTATCTCATTCGATCCTGCTCACCCTTAAAAGAAGTGCAGCTATGATTCCCCTTTGACAAATGAGGAAACTGTGTTTAGAGAAGTTAAGTAGTTACTCCAAGGTCACACAGCTAATAAGCAAGGGAATAAGGTTCTAGCTCAGACCAGCTGACTCCAAGTCCATGCCCTTGGCCTGCTTGGTTTCCAGAATCTCCAACTCCAGGTCATGCATGAGGCCAAGTGTTCTGCTTCAAGGCAGAGCCACCTGCTGTTCCCTCCCCTGAGACAGTTCACCCCTCCCTCCAAGCTCACTTGTACTGACTAATTCCTGGTCACCAGGCAGGCCTCTCTGAGGCCAGATTCCTGGGCTGGGTCAGCTACCCTCCTGTGAGCCCCCACTGCCCATGGACCTCCTCAATCATCTACTTACTACACATCTCTATACCTGCCCAATTACTTTTCTGCCCTCCACACATGGCTATCTGCTCCAAGGGGGCAGGAACCAGCCATGCTTCCCTAGAGCATAGAACATCTCAATGCTCTGTGAAAGGAAAATACTTTCACTTAGAGCAGCACTTGCTGAGGAGATAGCAAAACTGAATGCTTCTTCACCTCAACTGGTTCTAACCAGCTGAAGTGACCCAGGCTACTAGACTCAAACTGGAACTCACTGAAGACTTTTTTGTGACCAATGAACAACGAGACTTTTTCTAAACCATCCTATCCAGGGTGTATGTTGTCAAACCTTAATTAGCATAGTCACTGAGAAACCTATTTTTTCTCATTCTTAAAACAAAAACCCTGAGTTTTCTCCTCCATGAAAGCATATCAGTGAATTTCTTCACCGGTATTTTCCCTTGCCTGGCAAATAAATTAACTCAGCTTATTGCTATTATTCTTACTATTATTCTTATTATTGTATTTCGGTATGGCTCTGATAGTCTTTGTTTTATTTTTTGGCAGTTCATGGTAGGTTCAATAAATATTTGTTGAGTGTAATAAATACAAATATTGATAACTATTGTATCAGATGACAGATGATCCATACATGGGTGCCTTAAGAACCAGGAGGAGGCAGGATCAATTCTCCCAAGTGTTCAAAGAGGAAGTAAGGAGATGAACTCAAGGTGGCTAGTCGTTCTTTACTTTTTCCTAATACAATACTCAGTTTGTCCCAGCCTTTCCCAGTGTAGATCCCACAAGGCTTCATTTCAATGACACTTTAGGCAAATCACACCAACTGGATACATGAGGCTCACCATCAATTCATAAAGCCATAATTTGCCCTCAACTTTGTTGGACATTTCTCCAAACAGTTTACTCACCTATTATCAAACCTTCATCCCCTCACATCCAGCCTCACTGAAAAAAGTTTCAGGTAAGAGTTCTTCAACTTCTCTTGCCTTAGCTAGAAATCTAAATACATCTGCCTCCACCTGATCCTGCTTCCCTCCTCCTAACACCAATTCTGCATCTGAGCTTTGGAGCCAGCTCACTTGCCTTCTCAGCAAACCTACCCCACTGTTTACCTATCTCCTTGAATATTCAACTACTTCCTCTCAGATGGATCTGTCGTTACCAGTTAAATATGTTCAAATTCCTCACATCTTAGAAGAAGATAAACAAAATTTTTCCCTTGACCCCCTTACCTTTCCAGCTACCACTTCACAGTTGAATCTCCTGAGAAAATGGAAAAAGGGTCAAGGAATATAAAAGCTCCCTCTGTTTCCTCACCCTACTGCAAGTTAGCTTTGACCTCCATTTGCCCATTAAAAGAACTCTTGTCAGGGTCACTGGTGATTTCTATGTTGCCAAACTCAACAGACATTTTTCATTTCTCCTCTTGACTTCTCAGGAAAATGAGACACTCTCAGTCACTCCCTTTTCTTACAACTCTCTTGTGGTTTCTTTGTCACACACCCTCCTGCTTTGCCTTGTGCCTCTCTGGAGTTCTTTGAGGACACTGTCAGCAGGTAGTTTCCCAAGGCCAATCAAGAGCTTTAATTACTCTCTGTTTTCTTGTGGTTACTAAGCTCCAATCTCCATCCAAGATTGCCCATTGGAGCTCCAGATCCCTATATTCAATTGCTTCATTTTTTAAAGACTTTTTTAGAGCAGTTTTAGATCAACAAAAAATTGAAAGGGAGATATAGAGACTTCCTATATACCCTCTGCCCCACACATACATAACCTATCCCATTATCAACATCATTCACCAGACTGGTACATTTGTTACTGAGGATCAACTATATTGACATATCATCATTCAAATTAAAGTATAGATTACAGTAGGGTTCACTCTTGTATATTCTATGGGTTTGGACCAAACATATAATGACATATTTTCATCATTGTAACATCATAGAAAATATTCCCACTGCTTTAAAAATTGTCTGTTCTCTGCCTATCTCTCCCCCTACTCCACCCCAGCAACCACTGATCTTTTACTGTCTCCATAGTTTTGTCTTTTCCAGCATGCCATATAGTTGGAATCCTACATGAATGTAGCATTTTCAGGTTTGCTTCCTTCACTTAGTAATACTCGTGTGTATCAAGTTCCCTCCAAGTCTTCTCATTGCTTGATAATTATTTTTAATGCTGAATAATATTCCATAGTCTGGAAGTACCACAGCTTATTTAACCATTCACCTACTGAAAGACATCCGTATTCCTTCCAAGTTTTAGAAGCTGCTATAAACATCCTTCTGCAGGTTTTGTGTGGATATAAGTTTTCAACTCCTTTGAGTAAATACCAAGGTGTGTGATTGAGGGATTCTATGGTAAGACGATGTTTAGTTTTGTAATAAAACCAAACTGCCTTCCAGAGTGTCTGTGCCATTTTGCATTCCCACCAGCAACATGTTGCTTCACATCCTTGCCAACATTTGGTTTTGTCAGTTCCGGTTGTTTCTTGACTTCATCTAGATGTGCCAGAAGTCATGTCAAAACTCAAGGCTATTCTTACGGTCTTCCACCCCTACTACACCAAATCCAATCCTTATCCAATATTTCATCTCTTGGGTGATGACATGACCAATCAGACAGAAACCTAGAATTCATCTTTGATACTTCCTTCCCTCATCCCCTATACATAACCAACCACCAACTTTCTTCTCCATTTTGTCTCTTCAGTTTCTCTGGTACCACTCTAGGCCAAGCTATATCACCTTTTACCCAGACTATGGCAAAAAACCTCCTACCTGGTCTTCTCTTATCTTTCTTACCTTTGTTACAGCCAAAGTGATGTTTTCAAATGTTGCAATGATCATGAACCCCCCACGTTTAAAATATCCCAACAGGTTTGTTTTTCCTATGTTTGTTTTAAATAAACACTGAAATGTTGACCCTGTCCTACAGAACCTGGGCCATCTGGCCCCTCCCCACCTCTCCAGTGTCATCTCTCCCATTTTCCACCACCAGCCCCTCCTTCCCTCTTTCTAATCCATATGAATGGTGCCCCCTCCCTCCACAGGGTCTTTACACATGAGTCGTTTTTTTTTCTGGGTATATCCACTCTTTGCTTGGCTCAGTCTTACTCATCCTTTTATCGTGGTGAACATGATGTCATTAGCAAAGTATACTCTGACCTGGATCAGGTCAGGTTTTATGCATTACAGAAACAATCTTTCTTCCTTCAGAACCTTTATATCAGTTTGTAAAAGAGATGCACTGATGTAATTATGATTGATGCCTCTCTCCTCCCACTAGACTGTTCATACTCTATGATCAGAGGTGTCTCTATTTTTCTACTTTATCACCAAGTATTATTAACATGGGACCCAGAGCACTGTAGGTACTCAATGAATATTTGTTAAATGATGACTGAATGTAGGGGGGAAAAAAAGAGACAAATGAAGCTGCTGGCTGTGAGTTCTCTGAAGGAATAGGTTGCGATGAATTTGCTAATGCATTTTTGTAACCTGGGAAATGACTGGTTTCATGACTTCACCTAAAGGGGACCTAATAAATATTGGTAAGGTCAAATCGAATTTATTTGAATTGATGCACAATATCTGCTTCACTCTGAAATAGATCTTGAGCAGAGCACATGACTATGTGTTCATTATTATCCTGAGTGCTTTTTATGTGTTATCTTGTTTAATCTTGAAGACATCATAGATGGGCATCATTTTTTAATTTTTACAAATAAAGGAGCTGCATTAGTCAAGATCTCTATGGGAAACAGATGGCACTCTCAGTGTAGGAAGATTTCAGGAGAATTGCACCGACAGACAGTTGACAAGGCTGAGGGCAGAGGGAAAGTAAGACACAAGAGAGGATCCAATACCCCACAGTGAGTAGGGGCTAGGAGGACTTCATTATTATCCCTAGGCCTGAATGTTACCAGAACCCACACACAGAAAGCAGAGTGGAAGTGTCTGCCAGTCAGGGTCTGAGGCCTTCGGTTGAGAAGCATTGGCCTGCCCATGGTGATCCTGAAGTGACATAAATAAAATGCCCTGACTTCACTTTCCTCCATCTCTCTCAGAGGTTCTGCATTGGCCACACCCAACCAGAAGACAGAGAGCAAAGGAATCCTTACTGCCAGCCTGGAGGGCCAAAGGAAGCTGGAGAAGGATGGAGAATGGAGCTGGAGGTGCAAACTAAAGACACTCAACACAAGTCCCACGAGCACCACCCTCAGAACCAGAGGTCTGCTCTCCCAGGTCCAGGCTGCCACCTCCATAGCCCTCAGAGAGTGCAGACTGACTGCACATGTACCACCTTCTTGGAACAGACATCACAGAAATTAGGGTTCTTCTTCCAGCTAATGACTGATGAGTAAATGTTCTGAAACTAGGGAATGGTCCAGGGGATACAGGAAGTACAAAGAGGACATATCAAGTGGTCACCAACCCAGCAACTTCCCCTTATCTGTGCCTTGGAAAATCTAGAGTAAGAAGGAGGGATAGTTTGGCCTGACTTTAGCAGTGCACAGGCTGCCGGTAATATGAAATCCGGCTACCTTGATGACTCATACTATTGACCCAATTCTACACTTTACAACAGATTTTCTGAGAATAGACTAGCTCACCTAGGGTCCACTTCATGCTGAATTAAATCTGGTGGCTATGGCTCTGATGACATGCTCTTAGACCTCCTCAGTGGCTCAATCTCTAAAATTAGGATCAGAGAACATGGAGATAATCTCAATTGTTGCGCAATGTTAATGACTATTTGCAAAGGAGTACAATGAGCCACTGTTGTCTATAAGGAACATTCTTTCTAACATCTTTCTTTTTCTACCCTAAACTGTAGCTTTTTAGGCTGGCAGATGTCTGCTAGCTGAAGGAGAAATCCAGTCACTAACCTAGGGGCACCAATTCTGAAAGACTTGGCTCAGTGGTGACAGTCACTTCTCCAACTTTCTTAATTAAATCCAACTCCTCGTTAGCCAAATTTTTGTTGCTGTTGTCGTTGTTGTTGTTGTTGTTGTTATGGTGCTACATGCTGTTTCAAAATTTTATTTTTTGTCTAGATGGCATAAACTTGTAATTGATAAGGTTTTGTCCTGTATATGCCCCTGCTCCCAGCAAATTATTGAGTGCATTTTTATGTAGAACTATTGAAAAATATATATCCTCAGACAATATCAGAATGTCATATTTAGTCATGGCTTTCATACCACTCAATATGCAAGTTCAAATTCATTTAAGTTTATACCAAATGTTGATATCCAGAACAAAATATTAGGGTAATTATGCTAAAGAGGATTGTAGGAGGTTTAATGGTGTTCCCCCTCCAAAAGATATGTCCACTCAGAACCTCTGAATGTGGCCTTATTTGGAAAAAGGGTCTTGGCAGATGTAATTAAGGGTATTGAGACAAGCTCATCCAGGGTTACCCAGGTGGGCCTATAAAAGAAAGGCAGAGAGAGGTTTAAGTTACTGCCGAGAAGGTAATAGTAAAGAGAAGGCAGAGGCCAGAGTGATGCAACCAACAAGTGAGGAACTCCTGGAGCTACCAGAAGCTGGAAGAGGCAAAAGAGGATGCTCCCCAAGAGCCTTTGAAGGAAACACAGCCCTGTCAATACCTTGATTTCAGATTTGGCCTCCAGGAACACAAGAGAATTAATTTCTGGTGTTTCAAGTCACTCAGCTTGTGATGCCTTATTGTGGCAGGTACAGGTAACTCATACAGGGACTATTCAAGTCCCCTGATTGAATTCCTTCATTCTACAGATGAGAAAAACAATAGCTTTAGTAAGTATAAAATGTTTCACATAGCTGACTGCATTCACCCTTCATAACAACTCTAAAAGGTAACCAGTAAAAGCCTGGAGCCACCAGAACCTCAAGAGGAGGGAAGTGAAACCCAAAGCAGTTCAGTAATTTACCTGAGAATGAGTAGCTGAGGACAGTAGCAAGAGGTGGGTTCTCCTTGCAAAGCTCATACTTTGACCACCGAATCTGTCTGTCATGGCTCAGAGAGGTCCAACAACATGTCCAAATCATACAGCTGATGAGAAACAATCTAGAATGCAGGTTTCTTCCCCCTCAACCTTTTCTGGTCCAGGAGTCTGTCCAGGTACAACAATTGCATCTCAAGGTCAAAATTGTTTAACAATAAAGAGATTGGTTTAATAGGATGACCTCGAAATTCATAACCTAGATCCTAGTACTAAATAAAAATTGATGTCTCCAAACACAGGGGTAGTAAGCAGTTAATTATTTAAATGAGTGGCACAGACTCTTCATTTTTTCATGAAATATCCTTTAAGATTCTGCAAACACTCAGAAAGTTAAGATAATCAACAGTTCTTCTGGGCCAAGCTGGTCTGGGGGACCCTCCGCTCTGGTCTGTCTTGTAAAATACTTTATGTGCTTCAAGGGGCACCATATCAAAGTCTAATAGTAGTAATGATAATGAGCTAATAACCCAGTTGAGCAAGTAATCAAAAAAATATAGCAATTGTTTCTCAGATAAAGCCCCCCATTTTGCAATTACTTAGCGATTTAAATTCACTTCATTTGGAAAATTTTGCCTCTGAGGGCAGGCTGAGGTTCTCATTCAGAGTCCAATTGATGAAATTAGGAATGATACATTAGCCCGAGAGATTTAATTCATTTTGGGTTATTTGCAGCTTTAATTATGATCCAGACACAGCCATCATTTGCTACCATCCTGTGTAGCATTGTCTCCCTTCAGCAGGTGCTGAAGTTGATTGGACCCTGGGAGATGCTCTCAGTGGTGTGCGAGGCTGGCCAAGTGACCCAGGCTGCTTTGTCACCATATTCTGCTTTAGACCAATTCTCTCAGTTCCTATGGGAAAGCCATAGGAAGTTAGGAATCCTAACAAGAACTTCCTTTTCAAAAAACAGCTTTATATTTAGATAAAATTAAGAGACAATAAACTGCACACATTTAAGAGATGCAATTTGATGTTCTGATCTATGTATATACTTGCAGAACTACCCTCACAATCAAAATATCACCATATCTGTTGTCCCTCCAAACTTCCTCATACTCCTTTAAAATATCTCTCTCTCCAATACACACAAACTCAGGCAACTATTGGTCTGGTTTTTTGTCACTATTAATTAGCTTGTATATTGTAGGATTTCATATAAATGGAATCAGACAGTATGTACTCTTGTTTTGCTCTTTCACATATTAAAATTATGTTGTTGCTAGCTTGGGCTGCTACAGGCTATATGTACATATGCTTTCATTTCTCTCAGGAGAATACTAGGAGTGGAACGGCTAGATCATATGGTAAATGTATGGTTAACTTTTTCAGAAGCCACCAGACTCTTTACCAAAGTCACTGAACCATTTTATGTCCCCTTAGCAGTGTATGGAAGTTCCAGTTGCTCAACATCTTTGCCAGAACTTGGTATGGTTAGTCATTTCAATTTTAGCCATTCTATTAGGTGTACAGTGGTATCTCATTGTGATTTTTCAACTTGCGTTTCCATAATGACAATGATTTTGAGCATCTTTTTACATGCCTGTTATCTTCCCCAACCATATGTCTTCCTTGGTGACTTTTCTGTTCATCTTTGGTCCGTTTTTAAAACTGGGCTGATTGTTTTCTTACTGAGTTTTGAAAGTTCTTTACATATTTTGCATACCAATCTTTTATTAAATATATGATCTGCAAATATTTTTCCAAAACTGTAGCTTGTCTTTTATTCTTCAAACAGTGTCTTTTGAAGAGCTGAAGTTCTTAATTTTGATGAAAACCTATTGATCAATATTTTTAAATAGATTGTGTTTTGGAATCTCTAAAAAAAAATCTTTGCCTAGCCCAGATTCACAAGATTTTCTCCTGTTTTCTTCCAGAAGTTTACAGTTTTAGGTTTACATATAAGTCTATGACATATTTTGAGTTAGTTTTTATATATGGTGCAAGGTACAGATTGAAGTTCCATTTTTTTGTTCATGAAAATTGTCTAGCACCTTCCTTTCTCCATTGAATTGCTCTTGTACCTTTCTCAAAAATCAGTTGTTCACGTATGTATGCATCTTATTTCTGGAGTTCCCATTCTGTTCCATTGATATATTTGTTTATCTTATACCAATATCATGTCTTAATTATTGTAGCTTTAAAATAAGCCTTGATATCAGGTAGTGTTAGTCCTCCAATTTTGTTCTTTTTAAAGTTGTTTGGGCTATGCTAGGTTCTTGCATTTCCATATGAATTCTAGAGTCAGCTTATCAATTCCTATGAAATTCTGCAAGAATTTTGACTGATTTTTTGACTCATGAATACAGCATGTGAAAATTCATGTGAGATTATATATATAATTGATATATTTTTATATATATAAATATTATATATATATTTAACCCCCCAAATGGAATTTATTTATAAAAAATTGTGTTTATTCTTACACATTTAAACTTCAGTCACCTTCCAAGTCCTCTCCATTTGATGCAATTCAGCTATCAAGACTTTTTTTCCACTGCTCAAAAGAGTTTTGAACTCTTCGATTTTGATGCCTTTTAGTGTTTCTGCCGTTTTGGTTTCACCTCTTCCACATCAGCAAAACATTTCCCTTTAAGGACTTTTTTCATCCAGGGAAACAAAAAAAAAGTCGCTTAGGGTGAGATCAGGTGAATAGGGAGTGAGTCATGTCATTTTTTGGTCAAAAACTGAGGAACACTCTGCGTGGTGTGGGCAGGTGCACTCATTATCACCCATCATGAAATGGGCAAAAGTGTTGAAAGAATCTTCCGGAAAAAAAAACCTCACTGAAGCCGAATACACCTTCTCACAACAATGCCAGCTGGTCCGTTGATACAGATGGATTCCTAGAACACTCACCTAGCATGGGGAAACCTGTACTATAAGGGACCCGCCATTCAAAATCTTAGCACAGGACTCCTAGTTTAAATCATTCGCTATTAGAAAGCTCAACATACTAAGGAGAGCCAAAAATGAAAGAAAATAAGGAAACCTGTTTGAGGTATGGCAGGAGGGGAAACACTGGAAAAAATATGCCAAGACCCATGTCATCCTGGCCCTTCTCTCCCCTTTTCAAAAATTCTCCCAGTAGCTTTGCTATCTCAGGCACATATCGACAAATACCAGTAATGGAAACATATTAGGGCAACAGTACTCTGAGGAATCCATCTAGCTTTTAAATGTGGTTCCATTATGGGGTTACACTGGCACCTCCAAGTCTAATACCCAAGTACTGAGGTTGAGGGACGTGACCCAGGGAGCTCAAGTAAAATGACAAAGGAGACAGTTCAGGCTCTACAGCAGCAGATAACATTTTCTTTTCCCAAAGAACCACAAAGCCTTTTAAAAAGCAAATGGAATAAGAACGTGGGTGAGATGTCCCCCTCTCTGTGATAAACAGATGGGGAGGAAGAAAGTAGAAAGCAGGCGAATTGCCAAAGAAAAGGCAGTACATGAAAACCATCACAATTTGAGTTAATTATATATCACTCTTCAAGAAATGAGAGATATGAAGCCAAAAAAATATCAGTTTAGTGATGGCTGAACAAACAATTCTTTTCCCAGAGGCAAAGAAGGAGAAGCAAGGCTTATGAAATGCTGGCAGTTATGCAGAAGGCAGGGAGAATATAAGAAAAAATGTCATTGATGACGCAAGCCCACGGGATAAGGGTGAGTGTCAGGGAGACAAAATGCTGTTTGAATTGTTTACGATTTTGAGCACCGACAGCTCAGCAAGGATTTATCTGAGTTGTGAAAAATTACCCTCAGAAATCAAGAAAATTAACCAAGAAGTTAAACATTTACTAAAAACAGCTTAGAGATTATAGGAGGAAGGTCCAGTCTGGAGAGTCAGCAAAAGCTGAATCAGCTGATTTTGGCTGCCAGACGCATCGTGTTTGATTCAGGGCACAAAGTCCTCATATGCAGCTTCAGGAGGCCCCATTGCTTTGGGGGCCTCGAGGCTACGCTGGGAGAAATAGCAGTTGGTCTCAGCTCTTCCTGAGAAAAGCTGATGATGCCACTACTGAACAACCTGGAACACCTGACACCCTCATGACGCTTGTACCCAGGGAAGGGAAGTCAGTATTTGTTTGCAAACCGGTAACTGCTTAGGTTGGAGATTGGGCAACATTCAAAATTAAACCCAGCCCTGAGTCTACAGCACCAGTTGCGAAGGCCTAGAATCTAATGCTCAGGTGAACAAAGTATTTTGCTGTGGGTGGCAGAGTTTCGCCTCCTCCAACCCCTTTTGTCGTAAACATTGAACAAACAGGAAATATCATTTGAACAGACACTGGAGACTTTGATGCAATTCTTAGCACAGCACTGAGAACACGGGATGTTGCAGGGATATTCATATAGCTTTTTTGGGGGAGGGGTAAAGGTGAGGAACAGGGCTTTCCTGATGACAGTAAAGTTTTTACCATACACTCCCCTCCGTGTGAGTCTTTTTCTCACTAGGAATGAGACCCAGCAAACATCAGGTTTGTACAAACCTTTGACAAAAGGTAATGGTGCAGAACCCTCAGGTAGTCAAATTGACCTTTTTGTGAGTACCCGTTACTGGCTCCTTTTCCTAGAACTCCACAAATTGAGACATAAAAATCTCACATGACCAAATTTTCACCAGGAAAGGAAGTAAGATTTTTTTTAAAAATCCCTTTATCATCCTTTAGTTACATCAGAATTTGCAGCAGACATCCTGTATGTCTTAAAGCTATGTGAAGCCCTAAATGTCCTGGTATCTCAGGTGGGTGCTATACAGGGAGGAAAAAGTGGAAGGGCTATGAGCTTCAGAGTCAAAAAGATCTGGGTGCAAATGACAGCTTTGCAATTACTAGTTGTGTGACCTTGAGCAAGATGCTTAATCTCACTGAATCTCAGTTTATCATTTGTAAAATGAAAATAACATCTACCTATAAGAACTTTCAAGCCAATAATGCACATGAGATAAAATACCCTCCACACAGCAGCTGAAGCATAAAAAAGCATAATATATAGCAGTTATTTATATTATAATAACTATTAAAATAAGCTATAATTTTGAAATAAATTTTTTCTCTAAATAATGAATTTGAAATCTTTGTATGGGCTTTAATATGGATCACCTTCTGGGCCAAATGTGTCTTAAAAATGAATGCAAGCTGTACTGTGGCAAAGTAAGAAATTACTTAGCATTAGAAATGTTGCATATAGCTGTTAAGAAGAAAAATTAAAGTTTTCCTATCCCCAATAACTCTTTTTTATAATTTTTAAAAGATTTAAAAAATATATTATTGATTATGCTATTATAGTTGACCCATTATTTTCTCTACTTTATCCCCTCCACCCTGCACCCCATCCCATCACCCGCCCATCCCCACCTTAGTTTACGTCTATGGGTTGTACATATCAGTTGTTTGGCTTCTCAGTTTCCTATACTATTCTTACCTCCTCCTGTCCCCACTAACTCTTGTTGAGTCAAGTCTGTTTGGTTTTTTTGGCAAGCAACTCCATTTCAAATTGAATGAAACCTCTGGCATTTTCTTTTCTGATGCATAGAGTTTTGAGCTATGACAATATTTATATTCCAATATCCTATAGTTCCAGAAAGTTTGGCTGATGGCATAACGTACATACCAAAATAAGAGTACATCATAAAAAATGTTTGTTTCAAATAATGTACATTAGTACTCAGAGAAAGAAGAAAAATTTGGCTCTTCATGGAGCTCCTTCTGACTATAAGTTCTTGTAAATGTGTGCCTCTCATGTATCAGTCAGGGTTCAGTAGCAGGAAGTGGAAGTGCCTTAGGCACTTTAAGCAGAAGAGGTTTAATACTTGAGTTGTATGTTTACAAAATCATCAGAAGGCTTAGGGGAACAGCCCTCCAGAAGCTGCTGCATCTTCAGAGTCATTACCAAAAAGGTAGGGAATTTAAAAGTTGCCCAACATGATACCATATGTAGAAAACCCTAAAGACTCCACCAACAACTATTAGAACTAATAAATGAATTCAGTAAAGTTGCAGGATACAGAATCAATATACAGAAATATGTTGTGTTTCCATAATAATTATTATTCTATAACAAACAATTAGAAGGAGAAATTTAAAAAATAATCCCATTTACAATTACATCAAGAAGCATAAAATATCTAGCAATAAATTTAACCAAGGAGGTGAACGACCTGTACTCTGAAAACTATAAGATATTGAAAAAATAAATTGAAGGTTATATGAATAAATAAAAAAATATATCTTTTTCACGGATTGGAAGTATTAATATTATTAAAATGCCCATACTACCTAAAGCAATACACAGATTCAGTGCAATCTCTATTAAAATACCAATGGTATTCTTCACAGAGCTAAAAAAAAGCTATTATAAAATTAATATGGAATCACAAAAGACACCAAATAGCCAAAGAAAACTTGAGAAAGAACAAAGTAGGTAGTATCATGCTCCCTGATATCAAACTATGTTACAAGGCTACAATAACCAAAATAGTATGGTACTGACATAAAACCATATATAGAAAAATGGAATAAAATAACCTAGAAATAAATTCTCACTTATATGGTCAATTAACCTATGACAAAGGGAGCAAGGATATACAATGAGGTAAAGACAATCACTTCAATAAATTATGTTGTGAAAAGTGGACAGATATATGCAAAAATGAAATTGGACCACATTCTTATACCACATGCAAAAATAAATCCAAAATGGGCTAAAGACTTAAAGGTAAGACCTGAAACCATACACTCCTAGAAGAAAACATAGGTAGTAAACTCTCTGACATCACTCTTAGCAATATCTTTTTGGATATGTCTCCTCAAGCAAGAGCAACAAAACAAAAAAATAAACACTGGAACTACATCAAACTAAAAAGCTTTTGCACAGCAAAGAAAACAGTCAACAAAACAAAAAGACAATCTACTGAGCAGGAGAGTATATTTGCAAATGATATATCAGATAAAGGGTTTGTATCCAAAATATACAAGGAACTCTTACAGCTTAACACCAAAAACACAAACAATCCAGTTGAAAAATGGACAGAGGATATGATTAGACATTTCTTAAATGAGAGCATACAGATGGTCAACAGAGAAATGAAAAGATGCTCAACATCGCTAATCATCAGGGAAATGCAAATTAAAATCACAGTGAAATATCACCTCACACTTGTCAGAATGGCTATCATGAAAAACATCAACAAACAATAAGTGCTGGTGAAGATGTGGAGAAAAGAGTATGCTAGTACACTGTTGGTGTGATTGTAAATAGTGTAGCCACTATGAAAAACAGTATGTAAATTCCTCAAAAAATTAAAAATAAAGCTGCCATATGATCTAGCAATTTAACTTCTGGAGATAGTCAAAGAAAACAAAACATAAACACTAATTCAAAAAGATAGATGACCCCCAATGTTCATTGCAACATTACTAGTATTAGCCAAGATATGGAAGCAATGTAGGTGTCCATCAATAGATGAACTATGAAGATGTGGTATACATATAATGGAATATTATTCAACAATAAAAAAGAATAAAATCTTGCCATTTGTGACAATATGAGTGGACCTGGAGAGTGTTATGTTAAGTAAAATAAGTCAGACAGAGAAAGATAAATACCATTTGATTTCACTTATATGTGGAATCTAAAAAACAAAACAAATGAATAAACAAAACAAAAAGAAACAGACCTATAGAGATAAAGAACAAGCTCATGTTTGCCAAAAGGCAGGGGGTGGGGGGTGGGAATTTTAAAGTATTTAAAATATGTCTAATTAAAGAAAAGCTAACTTAGCTTAATTTATAGGCAAGAGTGTATACTCAATGTCATATATTCTTCTATTCCAGAAATGCTCATTTTCTCCTGGTAACTGCTGCACAGATTAATGTGATTGGATTTAAAAAAAACACAAAGAAAATTTGGATAAATAACTAGTCATTAAATTTTTAAAAAGAAAAGGATAGGGAAGGGACACAAGATGGAGACAGAGTATGTGGAAACTACACCAACTTCCTCCCAGGACTAAACTGGAATTACAACTAAACTAAAGAATAATCATCCTGAATAACCAATTGAATACTAGCTGGAGAGATATGCTATCACCAAGCATTTATGGAAGAAACCACATCACCACATCAAAACTGGTAGGAAGTGTGGAGGCATGAGAGGGCTGGCTGGGTTACCACAGGCAGCAGGTAAAGCTCCAGAGGGATATTTCCATAGCTGGGGGGTTTCCCCTGAGAAGTGTGGGGTCTAAACCATAAGCTGGGTTCCCTAACCTAGAGCACCAGAACCGGAAAAGAAGTCCAAATACGTTTGACTGTGAAAAGCAGAGAGGTTTTGTTCTACCAGGAGGAGATGCCTGGAGATGCAGAGAGCCTCTTAGAGGGCCAATGCACAAAATTTCATTTGCACCTACCCTGGGCTGTAACAAAGGGAGGGCAGAATGAACTAGTAATGTGTGAGGAAAGTCTGGGGTTGGTGGCTCTGGGGGAAGAAATGAAGTGTTAGCCATCAGGATCCCTGTGCAGAGTCATTCCCCATACTGCAGAAGCCATCTTTCTAAGGCAGAGCACTCCACTCAATGCAACATCCTCCTGGGGGGAAGAAGCAACACTCACACCCACAGGATTCCTTCTCACCATGCCCTGTGGAGCTTAAGCCACACTGCTGAGTACAGTTGGAGGCTATTGTACAGATTGAGGCAAACAATGAAGGTGGATCTCTGGGACCTCTGAGACTTTAGCTGACCATCACCCAAGCCCAGTTCTGGTAAAAGCCATGGTGTGCAGCTAGGTTCTTTCTACACGCACCAAGTCCCAGCAGAGGGAGCCACAAGCTGTGGATCACTGATCATTCAAACCAGGTTGTACAGGGCCAGTCACAGGCAGTGTCAGATGTAGGTTGGCACAAGAGTCTTTGCAGATCTACCTAATACATAGAAACAAATACAAAGAAGCTAACGAAGTAGGAAGACCAAAAAAAAAAAAAAAAGAAAGAAAAAGGTCATAAATGGAAGACCAAAAAGTTCTCAGGAAGAAGAGTTAAATGAAATGGAGGTAAGCAATTTATCAGATAGAGAGTTTAGAATAATGATTATAATGATATTCAACAGCATGGAAAAGACATAGATCATAAAAAAGGGCCAGTCAGAAATAATATATGCAATATCTGAAATAATACACTGGAAAGAATAAGCAGTAGGTTAGATGAAGCAAAGGACAGAATCAACAAATTGGAAGACAAGGTAGAAAGAAACAACCAAGCAGAGCAGCAAAAAGAAAAAGAATTTTTTAAAGTGAGGAGAGCTTAAGAAACCTTTGGGACAACAGGAAGTATAAAAACATTTGCATCATAAAAATACCAAAAGGAGAAGAAAGTGAGCAAGGGATCGAGAACCAATTTGGAGAAATAATACCTGATCATTGCCCTAATCTGGCAAAGGAAATAGATGCACAAGTCCAGGAAACTCAGAGACTCCCAAATAAGTTGGACCCAAAGAAGCCTACACCAAGACACATCATAATTAAAAAGGCAAAGTTTAAAGACAAGAAAAGAATCCTAGAAGCTACAAGAAAAAAAGCAATTAGTTACCTACAGGGAGCTCCAATTAGACTGTCATCTGATTTCTCAACAGAAACATTTTAGGTCAGAAGAGACTGGCATGAAATATAAAAGGTGATAAAAAGCGATGACCTACAACCAAGGCTACTTTACTCAGCAAAGCTATCATTTAAAATTAAAGAGAAATAAAGGGTTTCCCAGGTAAGAAAAAGTTAAAGGAGTTTGTTAACATTAAACAGGTACTGCAACAAAGGGCTTACTAGAAGGAGGAGAAGGAGAGAAGAATAAGAAGAAACAGAGGAAGCTAATTAAAAATAGTAATAAATACATATCTCTCAGTAATCACTTTACATGTAAATAGTTTAATAGCTCCAACCGAAAGATATAATGTAGCTGAATGGATAAGAAAACAAGACCTATATATATGCTGTCTCCAGCAGAATCACCTCTGATTGAAATATACACACAGACTAACAGCAAAGGAATGGGAAAAGATAGTTCATGCAAATGGAAAGAAAAAAAAGCTGGGGTAGTTATACTTATATACAACAAAATAGGAATTAAAAACAAGACTGTAGTAAGAGACAAGGAAGGACACTACATAATGATAAAGGGAAAAATCCAACAATAAGTATAACCCTTGTAAACATTTATGCACCCAACATAAGAGCACCCAATATGTAAAGCAAATATTGATGGACTCTTGAATCTCTACTCTTGAAGGTAGAGATTCACAGATAAACAGTCATAATTGCACATTTTAACACCACTTTGACTTCAATGGATATATTTTTCAGATTGGAAATCAACAAGGAGATAGCAGCTTAAATGACACACTAGATAAAATGGATTTAATTGATATCTTCAGAGCATTTCACCCCAAGCAGCAGAATATACTTTCATTTCAAGTGCACATGGAACGTTTTCTAGGACAGACCACATTAGGATACAAAACAAGTCTCAATATATTTAAGAAGATTAAAATCAAAGCACCTGAACAGACACTTCTCCAAGGAGGACATACACAGGACCCAGAGACATATGAAAGGATGCTCAGCATCACTAGCCATCAGAGAGATGCAAGTTAAAACCACAATGAAATACCACTTCACACCAGTCAGAATGGCCATCATAAGCAAATCAACAAACAACAAGTGCTGGCGAGGATGTGGAGAAAAGGGAACCCTAGTACACTGAAGGCGGGATATAGACTGGTGCAGCTTCTGAGGAAAACAGGTTGGAATTTCCTTAAAAAACTAAAAATGGAACTACCTTTTGACCCTGCAATTCCACTGCTGGGATTATACCCTAAGAATCCTGAAACACCAATTCAAAAGAACCTATGCACCCCAATGTTCATAGCAGTACAATTTATAATAGCCAAGAATTGGAAGCAACTTAGGTGCCCGACAGTAAATAAGTGGATCAAAAATCTATGGTACATTTACACAATGGAATACTACACAGCAGAAAGAAAGAAAGAGCTACTACCCTTTGCGACAGCATGGATGGAACTGGAGAGCATTATGCTAAGTCAAATAAGCCAGGTGGTAAAAGATAGATACCATATGATCTCACCTATAAGTGGAACCTAATCAACAAAGTAAGCAAGCAAGCAAAATATAAACAGTAACATTGAAATAAGAAACAAACTGACAGTAACCGGACAGGAGAAGGGAGGGAGATAACAGGAAAAGGAGGGGAAGGGTCATCAAGGAGCATGCAGAAAGGACCCATTGACAAAGCTGAAGGGGGGAAGGATTGAGGGTGGGAAGTGGGGATTGGTGGGGCTGGGGAAAGTGGTGGCAGGAAAATGTTGACCAAAAAATATAGGCAGGGGGAAGCCAAGAATAGTATAGGAAATTGAGAAGCCAAAGAACAGAAATGTGCAACCCATAAACATGAACTAAGAGGTGTGGGGATGATGGGATGGGGTGCAGGGTGGAGGGGATAAAGAGGAGGAAAAAAATGAGACAACTATAATAGCATAATCAGCAAAATATACAAAAAAAGATTAAAATCATATCAAGCATCTTCTCTGACCACAATGCTATGAAACTAGAAATCAACCAAAGAACACTGAAAAACATGAAAGACATGGAAGCTAAATAACATGTTATTAAACAATGAATAGGTCAACAACAGGGGCAAGGAAGAAATCATAAGAAACCTTAAAACAAATGAAAATGAGAACAAAACAACCCAAAATCTGTGGGACACAGGAAAAACAATCCTAAGACAGAAATTCATAGCATTACAGGCCTATCTCATGACGGAAAAAGCTAAATAAACAATCTAACTTTACACTCAAAAGAACTTAACAGCAAACAAAGTCCAAAGAGTATAAGAAGGAAATATTTAAAATCAGAGCAAAAAAAGATGAAATAGAGTCTATAAAAATGATACAAAAGATCAATGAATCTAATTGCTGATTCTTTGAAAAGATGAACACAATTGACAAAACTTTAACCAGATTCATCAAGAAAAAAAAAAGAGAGGACCCAAGTAAATAAAATCAGAAATGAAAGAGGAAAAAATAACAACTTGCACTAAAGAAATACAAAGCACCATAAGAAAATATTATGAAAAACTATATGCCAACAAACTGGACAAACTTGATGAAATACATAAATTCTTAGAATCATATAATCTTCCAAAACTGAATCAAGAAGAATCAGAAATCCGAGTAGACAGATGATACCTAGTGAAATTGAAGCAGTAATAAAAAAAAAAACCAAAAAACCTCCCAACAAACAAAAGTTCTGGAGAGATGATTTCACAGATGAATTTTACCAAACATTCCAGGAAAAACTAATACCTCCCCATCTCAAACTATTTCAAAAAATTCAAGAGGAGAGAAGGCTCCCAAGTTCATTTAAAATTCTAGCATTATCCTAATTCAAAAAACAGATAAAGACACTACAAGAAAGAAAACTATAGGTTAATATCCCTGATGAATATAGATGCTAAAATCCTCAACAAAATATTAGCACATTGAATAGAGTAATACATCAAAAAGATGATACAACATGATCAAGTTTGATTTATTCTGGGGATGCAAGGTTGGTACAACATTAATAATTCAATAATGTGATAAACCACATAAAGAAAATGAAAGATAAAAGCCACATGATTATATCAAAGATGCAGAAGAAGCATATAATAAAATCCAGTACTCATTTATGATAAAAGCTCTCAGCAAAGTAGGAATAGAGGGAACATATTTAAACATAATAAAGGCCATATATGACAAACCCACTGCCAACATCATATTTGATGAGCAAAAATACAAGCATTCCCCTTAAGAACAAGACAGGGATGTCTGCTTTCACTTCTCTTATGCAGCATTGTACTGGAAGTCCTAGCCATAACAATCAGACAAGAAGAAGAAATAAAGGGCTTCCAAATCAGAAAGAAAGAAGCAAAACTGTCTTTATTTGCAGATGACATGGTACTGTATATGCAGAAATCTAAAAATTCCACCAAGGAGCTACTAGAACTGATAAATTAATTTAGCAAAGTAGCAGGATAAAAAATTAATACCCAGAAAATAGTTGCATTTTCATATGTCAATAATGGACTATCAGAAAGGGAAATTTAGAAAACAATCTCATTTACAATTGCTCAAAAAGAATAAAATACCTAGGAATAAATTTAACCAAGGATATAAAAGACCTGTACTCAGAAAATTATAAGACACTGAAGAAAGATATTGAAGAAGATACAAATAAGTGGAAGCACATACCATATTCACGGATAGGAAGAATGAACACCATTAAAATGTCCATGCTACCCAAAGCAGTCTATAGATTCAATGCAATTCCTATCAAGGGTCAAATGACATATGTCACTAAACTAGAACAAATATTTTAAAAATTTATATAGAACCACAAAAAACCCTGCATAGCAATAGCATCAGCTATCTTGAGAAAGAAGAACAAAGTTGGAGGTATTATGCTACCTAATTTCAAATTATACTATAAAGTTATGGTGATCAAAATGGTATGGTACTAGCATCAAAACAGACACATAGATTAATGAAACCTAATAGGGAGCCCAGAAATAAATCTGTACCTTTATAGTAAATTATTATTTGACAGTAGAAGGAAGCCATACAATAGTTTATTCAATAAATGGGAAAACTGGACAGATACGTGCAGAAAAATGACACTAGACCACCTTCTTACACCACACACAAAAATTAATTCAAAATGAATTAAAGACTTAAATGTTAGACCAGAAACCATAAAAATCCTAGAAGAAAACATAGGTAGCAAATTCTCAGACATTGCTCATAGCAATATTTTATCAGATATATCTCCTCTGGCAACAGAAACAAAAGAAAAAATAAACAAATGGGACTACATCAAACTAAAAAGGTTTTGCACAGCAAAAGAACATCAACAAAATAAAAAGACAGCCCACAGAAAGGGAGAACATGTTCATCAATACATCTGACAAGGGGTTAATATCCAAAATTGATGAAGAACTTATAAAACTCAACACCAAAAAAAAATAAATCCAATAAAAAAAAATGAGCAAAGGACCTGAATAGACACTTCTCCAAAGAGGATGCACAGATGGCCTAAAGACACATGGAAAGATGCTCAATGTAACTAATCATCAGAGAAAAATTAAAACCACAAGGAGATACCATCTCACATCTGCCAGAATGGCAATCAATAAATCAACAAACAACAAGTGCTGATGAGGATGTGGAGGAAGGGGTAGCCTTTTGCTCTGTTGGTAGGAAGGTAGACTGGTGCAGCCACTGTGGAAAGCAATATCAAGACACCTCAAAAATTAAAAATGGAGCTGCTTTTTGACTCAGCAATCCCACTTCCTGGAACATATCCAAAGGAACCCAAAACACTAATTCAAAAGAACATAAGCACCCCTATGTTCTTTGCAGCATCATTTACAATTGCCAAGCTACGGAAGCAGCCCAAGTGTCCATCAATAGATAAGTGGATATAACGACTGGGACATTTACACAATGGAATACCACTCAGTTATAAAAAAGAAGAAAACTTTATCCATTTTGAAAGCATGGATGGACCTGAAGAAAATTATGCTGAGTGAAATAAGCCAGTCAGAGAAAGAAAAATACCATATGATTTCACTCATATATGGAATCTAGTCAACAAACTGAACTAACAGCAAAATGAAGACAGACTTATAGATAGAGAGCAGGATGATAGCTATGGGGAGGGTAGGTAGGGGAACAAGGGATTGAGCAAAAAGGAAAAAAATACTCATGGATATAGTCAACAGTGTGTTGATCGTAGGTGGAGGGGGTATAAGGGGGATAAATGATAATGGAAAAAGTACAATAAAAAATTTAAAAAGGAAATAAAGCATTAGTAGGTGTTACCACATGAAACTTTCAATTTTCTGTCTTAAAATTTAGCATAAACTGAAAGAAAAGACAAAAGCAAGGTGTGATTTTCTTGCAAGAGATAATAAACAGTTAATCGTCTTTTTTTATTAATTATGTTTTATGGATTATGCTATTACAATTGTCCTGATTTTCCCCCCTTTGACCTCCTCTACCCTGAGCTCCCTACTCCCTCAGGCAATCCCTCCACAATTGTTTATGTCCTTGGGTTGTATGTATGAATATTTTGGCTACTCCAATTCCTATACTTTACTTTACATCCCCATGGCTATTCTGTAACTACATGTTTGTACTTCTTAATTCCCTTACCTCTTCACCCATTCTCTCTATCCCCTCTTCCATCTGGCAACTATCTGGTAACTAACTTCTTTTCTCTTGCTGCTTTTAGGAGTCTCTATCTTTAACCTTTGGCATTTTAATTACAATGTGTCTTGGGGTGGGCCTCTTTGCATCCATATTGTTCGGGATTCCCTGTGCTTCCTGGACTTGCGTGTCAATTTCCATCACCAAATTAGGGAAGTTTTCTTTCATTATTTTTTCAGATAGATTTCTAGTTTCTTGCTCTTTCTCTTCTCCTTCGGGTACCCCTATGATCCAAGCGTTGGACTGCTTGAAGTTGTCCCACGGGCTGTTTATATTATCCTCATTTTTTTGGATTCTTTTTTCTTTTTGTTGTTCTGACTGCTTTTTTTTTCTTCCTTATGTCCCAAATCATTGATTTGATTCTTGATTTCATCTACTCTACTGTTGTTTTCCTGTAACTTGTTCTTTATTTCAATTACTGCATCCTTTGTTTCTGACTGGGTCTTTTTTATGCTGCTGAGGTCCTCACCAAGTTCCTTGAGTATCCTTATAACCAGTATTTTGAACTCTGCATCTGATAGTTGGCTTCTTTACATTTTGTTTAGCTCTTTTTGTGGAGTTTTAATCTGTTCTTTCATTTGGGCCTTATTTCTTTGTGTCCTCTTTTTGGCAACCTACCTGTGTTTGTTTCTATGTATTAGGTAGAGCTTCTTTGAGTCTGTGTCTTGGTAGGGAGGCCTAATGTAATAGGTGTCTTGTAGGGTCTAATGGCACAGCCTCCCATAATCACCCAATCTGGGTACTTGAGGTGCACCCTTTGTGTGGGCTGAGTACATCCCCCTCTTGTAGTTGAGTCTTGGCTGCTGTTGGCAGAACAGTGGGAGGTATTTTCCCATGCCAGTCAGTTACAAGGACTGATTGTGACTGCTGACCATGAACCTCCACCATCGATGGAGGATCAGCTATGAAGGGGCAGTTTGGTGGTGCTCTGACATGATCTGTTGCTGTCCATTGGGTATGCTGGCCTCTGTGTTTCCTGGGTAGTGCAAGCCAATGACAGCCCCTACCTGTGTTTTGCCTGGGGAACCCTGCCTGAGCTATAAAGCAGTTTGAGATGGCTGCTACTTGTGCTGGGCTTGGAGATTTGCAGGTGAAGCCAAGCTGTGAATCTAATCTAGCTGTTGCTAGGGCTCACTAAAGGCAGCTGTTGTTTGTCTGATAGGATTTGAGAGCCAGGACCAGCCATTCTTATGGAAAAGCAGGTTGGGTGGGCAAGTAAGTTAGATGGGGCAGGACCTCTGGGGATCTCCAAGCTGGGTCAAATAGTGTTAACCAGATTGATAGAGTCTCAGATGTGGCATCACCTTACCAACTCTGTGGTGGGAGGGTTTAGCAAAGGGTCAGTGGTCTCTGCTCACCTTGATGCCAGATGCTTCCGTTTCTCCATGTATACTACTGGTGCCTTTCAAGCTGCTTCCCCAGGACTGGAGCTCAGAGGGAGTGAGTCTGAGTAGATGAGTCCTTGTGTGGGTTCTTTAAGAGGAACTGCTTGGAAATCAAGTAGTTTCTTCCACCAAGTCAATCCCCACTGGTTTTTGCAGGCAAAAGTTGTGGGGATTTATATTCCTGGAACTGGAACCCTGGGCTGGGGGGCCTCGTGTGGGGCTGGGATTCCTTGTTCCTAAGATATCCCTCCCAAGTTTTTATCCACATGAGTGTGGGACCAGCCTGTTCTGAGTCTGCATCCCTCCTACCATTCTGTATGTATGTAGTTTCTTTAATTCCATAGTTGCCAGACTCCCATTGAACTTGATTTTATAGTTGTCAGATTTCCATTCAGCTTGATTTTTGACATGTCTGAATGATGGTTGTTCTATATTTTTGTTGTAATTTTGATGTGGTTGCGCAAAGAGGCAAGACATGTCTGCCTACGCTGCCATCTTGGCCGGAAGTCAGCAAGTCTTCTTTTCTCAATCATCTTAATATATAAAGAGCTTAGGGATTGACAAGGAAACTTCAAAAAATAGGTAAATAGGAAAAATACATTAATAAACAGGTCTCTAAAAGAGAAATAGAGATTGTCAGTAAATTTTTTATTGTTCAATTCATTAGTAAAGTTAAAATCTTAAAGTAAAGTACCATCTACACCTATCAACTAGAAAAAGAGGATGGAATAAGTCGAATAAATCAGGGTGACCAATTTGGAAAAAAAGAAGAGGGAGGAAGAAGGAGAGAATGAGGAGGGAGAGAGAAGGAAGAGGGAGGGGAAGGAGGGAGGGCTGTGTAGGGGAGGGAGGAACGGGAGATGGAAAGAAGCTTCCCAGAACTGTTGCCTTCCATAGCACTTTTGATGCAAATTTCAAGGATCAGAAAGCTTCATGGTCTCCGCTTTCCCCTCAGAACCACATCTCTTTGTCTTAGACCTGCACTGGTGAAAACAAGTGTCCTTCCATGCCTCTCAAACCCCAGGCAGCTTTGCTGCAGACAGTCCCACCTCTATCACCAAGTTTGCCAGCAGAAAGAGCAGAAAGATGCATTGTACCAGTTTCTACCTTCAAACACCTTGGGAGTACATGTAAGCCAACTAACCCAAATCATATCCAGAACACAACTATACAGGAGGGCATATTAGAAGGAGCTGGAAATGGATGTTGGGTACCAACCCATCCTAGCATCTCATGGGACATGGGACAGAACTGGGCTTGATAGCTAAAGAACCAAATGTGGCCCTTGCCTGTGTGGCTCAGTTGATTGGAGTGTCATCCTGTAAACCGAAAGGTTGTGGGTTCGATTCCCAGTCAGGACACATACCTTGGTTACGTGTTCAGTCCCCAGTTAGGGCATGTGCAAGAGGCAACTGATCAATGTTTCTATCTCACATTGATATTTCTCTCCCCCTCCTTCTTCCTACCTTCCCCTTTCTCTAAAATCAATGAGCCTGTCAGGTGAGGGGAAAAAAAAACAAACGTGGCCACACACTCTGTCCTCGCTAGTAGCTGCATGACTGCAGTAAATTCTCCGGGTGCCTTCATGCATACAACAAGGACTTTACCAGTTCTTTAAACAAAAATATGCTTCTGTAAAAACCATGAGGAGAGATCATCACCTGGCACCATCCCTCTGCTCCTTACCTCTCAAGTGTAGCATTGTTTTGTCTTTGTGGTCATTGTCCTTTGGTGGAAGTTTATTTCACCTTTAGTGGCAGCTGGATCTCAGCTGTTTGCTCTTTTCAGGGTTCTTCCAGCTGCCCCTTAACCCAGTCCACCTTGGAATTTTAGCATAATTGGACTTGGCTGCAGTTAGAAGTAGTAATAGGAGAGAAAAAAAATGGCAAAACTAAAGCTCTCTGTTCCCACAACTAAATTTCTGAGAGTCCCTAGATAACTTATGCTGCCAGACAATATTCCTTGAGCCACTTTTGTGAACATAATTGAGCTGGAAAAGTTGTTTTATGGTTTGTAGGTGCTGCATTGGGCTTATACGCACCCTAAGAACATCCTTCTTCTTAAGAATCTCTTAGAACACTGCTTTCTAAGACTTCGGTGTGCACACAGATCCCCTGAAATCTTGTTAAAATGCAGATCCACGTGTCTAAG
Organism: Mormoops blainvillei; assembly: GCA_004026545.1. Classification (NCBI taxonomy): domain Eukaryota; kingdom Metazoa; phylum Chordata; class Mammalia; order Chiroptera; family Mormoopidae; genus Mormoops; species Mormoops blainvillei. The sequence continues at coordinate 131,477 of PVJD01000804.1, read as the reverse complement.
AAAGTTGGGTGATGCCACTGCTTTGTGGACCACCTTTTAAGTAGCAATGTCTAGATTTGCATACACCACACGCCCACCCCAGCCTCACCCTGGGTGGATTGGATTAAATGCAAATATTGGTGATAGAATGTTATTTATTGAGGATTCAGAGCTAGAAGATACAGGGTTAAAGGATTTGTTTTTGCGGTAAATAAATAGTAGCCCTGGCATGAGTGCCATACCGTGTGCTGCTCAGAGACACATATCCCAAGAGATCTGGTCTGCTGTTTCTTCCCCTTCCAAACCACCTCTATTTCTTGTCTGCTCTTTCTTCCAAAACTAACTCTCTGGGTTTGGGGCTCAGTTTCCTCATCTATGAAATGGATGACCAATAGTACTGGTCAGAGGAATATGTAAGATACTGCTTGTTAACAGCAGTTGGTATATTACTAAACGTTTTGAAATGTTACTCTTCCTCATTCTCAGTTATTGCCATCACTGCCTCAATTCTGCTTCACCTTGGTGCCTCTCTTCCAACAGGGGTTAAAAAAAAAAAGAGAGAGAGATCCCTCACCATTGCTTCCCTCACTTCCATAGCCTGTAAAATCTGCCACCCAATCTTAAAGGATAAGGGAGAATATTGAATGGTATAAGGTAGAGAATTTTAAAAGCTTGCAAATTTTTTTCCTAAAGTGGTGCCCTATGTATTTATAGAACTTCTTGCCATAGTAAGTTGTGGTAAGATAGCAGAGAAAAAAATAAGTGGCAAAAAAAAAAAAAAGAAACTAAACAAATAATCAAAAAAGTAAATATAAGTTAAGAATGAGGATGTTCATGGAAGCTTTATATATAATGACAGAGAAATTGGAAACAACTGAAATGTATAACATATCTGTACGCAGAACAGAATATTGTGTAGCCTTTAATGCTTTGTTTAACTTTTTAGTGGCATGAAAAATGCTCATCACATGATGTTTGAGTAAAAAGAAAATCAGGCTACACATTGGTGTACACCAAATTAAAACACGGAGGAAAAAAAGGCAGGAAGGAGACAGGTTAAGTGAAAATGTTGGTTGCATCTGAGAGACTGTTTTTTGTCTGTTTGTTGTGTTTTTTTTATACTTTTCTGTACTTCCTAAACCCTTGATAATGACAATTTATTCTGAGCACAGATTGTGGAGCCAGAGAGCTTCCACTACTGGTGTCTTACGCACTGGGCCACCACCCAGCTGAGCGAGCATCGCCTCCATCTCTCTGAGACTCATTTCCCCATGACCAAAATGGAGACAGTAATAAAACCAAATTCTAGGAATTCTGTTAGGATGAAGTGAGTGAACATTTATTAAGTGCTCAGAGCTGTGCCTTACACAAAATAAGTGCTTTGCAAGTATGCCATTGTTATTTGCTTTCTTACTGCTTATACCAACAAAAGAAAATAAAGTAAAAACTGAGAAAAAGTCAAAGATTTAGAGGAAAGCATTTATAAATATGTTCAGATGACGTTTATTTTAAATAAACTTTTTATTTTGAACTAATTCCTGATTTATAGAAAAGTTGCAAAGAGTTCAGAGACCCCCACAAATGCCCCGATTTCTTCAATCATTAACGTCTTAGGTTATCATAGGACATATGTCAAAACTAGGAAATTAACATTGGTACATCACTATTAACTAAACCCCAGATTTTATTTGAAATTTAGCTATTTTTCCACTTATGTACTTTTTCTGTTCCAGGAGGATAAGATGTTTTAACCTAATGTAGACTTTGATGGGTGTGGGTTCAGGGTTTTTGTTTTGTTTTTTTACTTTTTTAATTGTGAAATGTACATAGTGGATTGTAAAACAAAAATGCACTGTTTAAAAGATAGGAGAATTAGAACATAGCCAGTGCCTTAGATTGTTACCTTGTATCATTTTTATTACAACTCCCCACTGGACAGATATCATCACCCTGCTTTCATGGCAAGCAGATCCCCGCTTTTCTTTTTAGTGCTACCATCTAGCTATGAATTCCCCAACATAAGAATTTTAAAATTTATATGCATGGGATAGTACTGTATATATTTTTTATTCAACCTTATTTTATTGTGTTTTTGTGTTTCTATGGATTATTCATTTTCCTTGCTATATGGTATTCAATTAAGTGTTCTTTGTTATTTCCTCCTGCTCCCTATCTTTCCCTGATCAAATAGACCTGCCTGCATGCCCCAGGGATGGTAATGTGCAACAGAAAATCAGATTGAAATGCTTTTTAAAAAATTATTTCATAAGTCTAGATCCACAAGGGTATAAACTTAAAAAATAGATTTGTCACAGGATTTCTTCACCTCTGCCCTGTTGACATTTTGGTCCAGATATTGCTTTGTTGAGGGGCATGCTGTGCATTGTGTGTCATTTAGCAGTATCCCTGGTTTCTACCCACTAGGTGCCAGTAACACCCACTCCATCCCCAGTTCTAACAACCAAAAAACATCTCCAGACATTGCCAAATACCCCCCAGGGGGCAATGTCACCACAACTGAGAACCACCAATTTAGAAGAGTAAGTAAAGGGCCAATCTAAACTGCTCTAACCACACAAAAATTCTCTAGAGGAGAAATTAAGAGAGTCAGAAAGGAAACCAAAGAGATGCTGGAATGGCTTGCCTATCAGACAGGCTCTGCAGATCATCCCCATTCTGCAGCTAAACCCTGGCTTTCAGGGTCAAAAGAATGAAGCTCCACTTTTGGGGGACGATCTCAAGCAGAAGAAATCCATGTTCCCTATACCCAGGGAAAGCCCAAAGTATGTGTTCTTCTAATACTCTCAGGCCAGGAGATCAACGCTATATTTAGGCAGACAGGCACAAGACAGCCTTAACGGTTTCCTGCAGCCCAGAGAAAGCTGGGAGCTACTGAATGTTTTATGAGTGCCCAAGAACTATAATAACACAGTACACAGAGGTACAGATCTGAGGAGGTCGGCAGCAGAGGCAGGGAGGATATAACAGTGACCTGCATGCATCAGTGGCTGAAAATCAGATGAAAACAAGAATGATGACGATATCTAGGACCAGACACTGCCTTCCCCCATTGATGATTTGATTCTGCACAAGACCCATAAGATATCACACAAAGGTCCAGAAAATGTAGGGTAGATCCAAACTGACTGATAATTATGATTCCACAGCTTGGCAGAATAGGAGTTTTAGAAAAAATTATTGTTTATTAATAAAGTAAATTCAGGACAATTAGACAAGAAAAATAAATAAAGGGCATCCAGATTGGTAAGGAAGACGTAAAGCCACCTATATTTGCAGATGATGTGTTTTATATACGGAAAATTCTGAGGAATACACACACACACACCAAAAAATGATAGAATTAGTAAACAAATATAGTGGCTTTTCAGTATACAGAACCAATATATAAAAATCTATTGTATTTCTAAACACTAGTAATAAACAATCTAAAAATAAAATTAAGAAAACAGTTCAATTTATAGCAGCATCAAAAAGAATTATATATTTAGGAATAAATTTAATTTTAAAAAGTAACACATATACTGTAGGCTTTAAAATATTGTTGAAAGAAATAAAAAATACCTAAATAAATAGAAAGGCATCCACGTTTATGGATTGGAAGACAATATTATTAAGATGATAATATTCCTGCCCTGGCTGGTGTGGCTCAGAGAATTGAGTGCCGGCCTGCAAACAAAAGGGTCGATGGTTCGATTCCCAGTCAGGGCACATGGCTGGGTTGCAGGGCAGGTCCCCAGTTAGGGCCATATGAGAGGCAACCACACATTGATGTTTCTCTCCTTCTCTTTCTGCCTCCCTTACCCTCTATCTAAAAATAAATAAATAAATAAAATCTTTTTTAAACAGATAATATTCCTGAAATTGTTTTACAGATTCAACAAAATTCCTATCTATTAAAACCCAGCTGCCTTTTTTTGCAGTAATTGAAATGGCAATCCTAAAATTTATATAGAAATGCAAAAGACCCAGAGTAGCCAAAACAAGCCTGAAAAGAGAGAAGTAGTGGAAGAACTCACACTTCCCCTACAAAACTATAGTAATCATGACAGTACAATACTAGCATAAGGAGAGACAAATAGATCAATGGAATAGAATCGAGAGTCCAAAAGTAAATATTACATTTATGAACTGATTTTTGACAAGTGTGCTAAGACAATTCAGTGAACCAAAAATAGTTTTTCAACAGTTGGTGCTGGGGCAATCAGATATCCACATGCAAAAGAATGAAGTTGGGACCGACCTCATACCACATACAAAAGCTAATTTAAAATTGGTCAAACACCTAACTGTATGAGCTGAACCTAGAAAACTCTTAGAAAATATAGGTGCTAATCTTTGTGACTTTAAATTAGGCATATTTTTTAGCTATTACTTTTTTAAAAAAAATCAATGTTTTAAAAAGATAAATTAAGATAAAAGATAAATTCAACAAAATATAAAATCCTTTGTGGTATAATGTAAAGGACATTACTAATAAAGTGAAAAGGTAATGCACAGAGAAGAAGAAAATATTTGCAAATCATATAACTTATAAGGGACTTGTATCAAAAGTATATAAAGAACTCTTAAAATTCAGCAGCAAAAAGGCAAATAACCATTTTCTTAAAATAAGCAAAGGATTTGAACAGACATTTTACCAAAGAAGATATACAAATGACCAATAAGCACAAGAAAAAATGTTCAACACCATCAGTCACTAGAGAAATGGAATGTTAAAACCACAATGAGATACCACTTCACAAATATTGGGATAATTATAATAAAAATAAAGACAGACAATGAAGTATTTGCAAGGATGTAAAGAAACTGAAACCCTCATATACTACTGGTGGGTATGCAAAATGGTGCAGCCACTTTGGAAAAGAGTGTGGCAGTTAGTCAAAATGTTAAATGGAGTTAACACATAACTCAATAATTGCACTCCTAGATACATCTCCAAGAGAACTGAAAACATATGTCCACTCAAAAGCCTGTACACAAATGCTCATTGCCACATTATTCTAAACATCCAGAGAGTGCAAACAATACAAATGTTCATGAATTGATGACTGCTTAAATAAATGTGATAGAGCTATACAATGGATTATTATTCAGAAAAAAGAAGGAATAGAGTACTGATTCGTGCTGCAATATGGAGAAAGCTGGAAAACACTGTGTTAAGTGAATAAAGCCAGTTACAAAAGGCCACATACTGTGTCATTTCATTTACATAAAATGCCCACAATAAGCAAATGGCCGTGAGGTACTGAGGGTAGAGGAATGGAGTGACCGCTAAAGGTATGGGATTTCTCTTTGAGATGATGGAAATGTTCAGTAATTAGAGAGTGGTGATGGCTGTTCAACTTCGTGACTATACTAAAAACCTCTGAATTGTATCAAATTATATTTCATTTATTCTTTCAAAAACATTTCTCAAATTAAGTTTTAATGATAAATAAACCACAAGAGCAAAAAATGAATTAACTAATAAAATGTTATATTTCTTGAAGACTGAGTTTGTAGCTTGAATACTATACTAACTACAACTATGTTCCATACCAGTCTGTTGTGGTGCACACCTTATTGAATTTTTAAACTCACTCCCTCAGTGGCCTCAGCAGCACTGTGCATCCTCAAGTTTCCTGTGTTACATTTAAAGCTTCCGCATAATTTTAGGGATAAAAAGCTTATCAGCATTTCCTGAAAACTGTCCTAAGTGAATATTAAAAAATCTTGTTTCATCCTCTAGCCAAAAATTGTCATGTGATAATTTTTCCTCTCCCCACCCATCTCCTTCTTTGGGGTTCCCTAAACTGTGCCAAAAGCACCTTTGGAAATGTTGTGTGCCTTGTTCTCCCACAATTTTGAACTTTGTGGAGTGTGATATTTTATATAAATATAAACTCTCTATTTTTAACCCTCTCTCTGACAAAAAGCAACCCTGCACTCACTCATCTCTCTGCCAATGATTCCTAAATTTGTATTTCCACCCCTGACCTTGGGATCTTTAACTACCCACAAGGACATTCACAGTTAGTGATGGTCCTATCACTTTATTTAAAATACAGATAATTCATACTTTATAAAACCAAGTCATAATCATAGCCTCCCTTTACCTCTCTATATGTCACTAATAACAGCCTGTATTTCTACAATGTTTGAAAATTAGCATGTTTTCCTACATGGTCTCATTTCACACCCACAAGACCCTTGACAGGTGGCTGTTTTTGTTATTTCCATTTTACACGTAAGGACACTGAGGCTCAAAGACGTGAAGGAGGTGGTAGGTCCAAGACTCAAACCCAGGCCTAAAAGGTGCAAACCTGACCATGGTCATTCTCATCCCCTGAGGGAAGGTTGACTCCCCCTCCCTTTCTTCTATTCCTGTACAGCCAGCCAGTCAGCAAGATGCAGACTGCAAAAGCTGATAGTTCACCACTGATAAGGGTTTTCTGTTAAATCTGCCTTGGGAACATTTCGCCAGTTGGCCCTTTTCATTCCCACAGCCATCACTAGATGGTTCTTAGGCCGCAGCATCACCAGCGTCATCTGAGGGCCTGGGAAGACACCAACTGCTGGTCACCCCCCACCGCGCCAGAGTTTCTGGGGTGCTGCCTGAGAATCTGATTTCCAAACCTTCAGTGGCGCTGGATTCCCTGGTTCCAGGCCATCCTGCACTCCATTTTTCTATTGCTTGGAGATCTAGTCTTTCTCCCCAACTAGACTAGGAGTGAAAGGACCAAGGCTCACTCTTCCTTGTATTCTTTCTGTCTCACCCATTACCCCACATAAGTATAGCATGTAAGGCCTCTCACAATCTGACCTGAACCCTGGTCCTGAGTTCAAATCCCTGCCAGCCAGTAACTAACACCTCAACCTTGAGTAAGTCATTCACTCTCCAAGGTCAATTTTACCTGTGTAAAATTAGATGATTAAGAATGTCTATTTTGTGGGGCTATTAGAGGACTAAATAAGAATAATTTTGAAGGGTTTAGCGCAGTCAAATGGACAGTAAGTACTCAGTGAACACTTGCTGTTCTTATTTCCCACTCTGTTCTTTGACCGTGATGTGCACGTTTCCCCTCTACACCTCTAACTCATGATTTTCCCCCGGCCTAGACTGCCTGCTCCTTTCAGCCCCTTCTCTCCAACCAACCTCTTTCCATCCTTTCAAAATCTACTTCAAGTCTACATCTCTAGTGATTTGTCCTCTTCTTAGCTATCTTTATCACTGATTTGCCCAGAATCTTATACAGCCTTAGAACATCCTTTTCACTACTATATTAGTTAATTCACACATTTTGAACCAAACTATATACTCCTTGAGTGTAGAAAGCCCATGCAATGCTTGCGTATTAATGTTTATAGTCCCACCCCAAATCTCAAGAAGTATTTGCTGACTGAAAAATTGTGTCCTTAAGGGACTCAACTGAGAGTTAAGCTATTCAGTTGTGCACCATGTGAAGAAGTAACAAGCAACACAAAAATAACCATTTTTAAATGTTTTGGCTTCGGGATTTAATTTGACTGTGTTAACACTAGATCTGTTTTCAGCAGGACTCGAGACGTTTTTTCTTAAGCAGCAGCTCCTTGGCAGACATGCAGTGGGGTTGCCACTCTGTAGTGAAACCTGTAACTGTGCCACTCAAAATAAGAGTACTCTGTGTGGGGGAAAGTTGAGGGCCAGTTCTTGGAACTTTGATTTTCTTACCTCCCAGATTTATAGGAGTAACTGCCCCAGTGAGACAACAGATGGAGATGTGAACTTGTGCTCTTGGTCTACATGATATTTACAGAAAAGAAAAAAGGCAGAAACAAAGTGGAATAAAATATTTCCAACATTGTCTGAATTCCTGGAACAGAATTAAAATAGACATTTTCCTGAGGGAGCCATTTTAAGCTATTGTATTTGGCCATTGGTCTTTTCCATCTTAAGTCATTTAATTTTTGCTTAGTGTTATTCCTGCAGAAACATTTTTGGATTCCATTCTCCCCCTCCACTCTCATGAATATGGTCAAACTAGCTGCCATCATTGCTGGACCAGGTTCTAAGTCTGTCACCACACCCGACTGCGTCCACTGTTCCTTTCCGGCTGCTGATCACAAGTTCCTCATCATTTCATAGATGAATGGGAACACTCTGGTCAAAGGCTGAGTACTCGTTTATTTGAGTACTTGTCGTGGCTAAAATTTTAGATTTATCATCCAATTTAATCTTCAAAACACCTCATAAGGGAGGTCTTGTATTATCTTCATTTCACAGAGCACAGAAACGAGCCTAAGAAGCCACCAACAGGTTAGACGGCACAGCCCTGCAGTGAGGGGTGTAAGGCTATCAATAGCGGAGCACACGCTGACCCTGGGATACAGAAGACGGGATGAGTTGACAGACAGATTCTACCTTTTCCATGGAGTTGTAACCCTTTCAGGGAAGTCCCCCGTGGGGAGTGGACATGCCTGCTGCACAGTCCACTGCTTCTCTTCCTTGCCGATTGTGATGCCTCAGCCAGGACAGTGAGGTGATACATCACACTGATTCACCTGCGTGCTTGCCTCAGCCCCCTTTTCCTCACCCTCACTCTCCTAGGTTTGCTCCTCCCAAGTGAAATATCGGAACTTTAATCCTTGCCTCAGGTTCTGCTTCCCTGAGGACCTGAGGTAAGACAGTTATGTTATATTCCCAATTTAGAATATTGGGTTACCGTTTTAAAAATAGCTCCCTGAGGCATGGAAAGGGTAATGAACATAGTAATATAAACTACAATTCAGAAAATCACCCCACATATCAGTAGTCGGTAGGAACCTCTTGTGATTATGGAATATGAGTCTGTGTGAATCAAACAAATGATTATTTCACCTAAGAAACAGAAAAAGAAAAGTCAAGTTGAATGTGTACTGTCTTCTAAGAAACTTTGTCAAACTTTTGCATTATTTTCACATAAAACACTCTAAGCATTTTAGTAGAACAATTGAGTTTTTCTAGAACAAGCACAAGATAATGCCTTGCAGTATGCAATATTGTTACTAAGGACAAAGAAGTGACCAAAACCATAGAGACATTATTCAAACTCCCACTCCTTTTAGTAAAAATGAATACTTTGCTTTGCTCTCAAGAATCTGATAAAACCAGTACCAAAATTTAAAATGTTGTGCCAGAAGAAAAATTTATTCACAAGACTCCTGTATAAAACATCTCTGTGGACATCACATAATATGCAGAGGCATAAAATGTAGAAAGGCCATCACTATCATATGTGTATGAGCAGCTATTTTACTGTATAGTTGGATTAAAATGCCACGGCCGAAGTAAGAATCAACTTTTGGCCTATGTACAAGTCAGTTTAGGCTGGAATACATGGTACAACAGATATACCTTGAAATCATGCTTTAATGAAGCCTGATGCAGCTGGGTTATCCCCTTTCTTGCTGTAGCTGGGCCATGAAGAGCAGGTCTTCCAAGATCACTGCAGCATGAGAAGAGATGGAGAAGGCATACTTGTTCTCAGATACTTTGGCCTGCATGTGACACTTTGGGGAATGCCAGGAGGAAACTATGTGGGGACAGTTGCCCCCACCATAGTACTTGCTTGCATGAGGAAAAAGATTTAATGACTTTGTTGTTGCTGGTTACCAGTGAGAACCCATGCTATGGGAAACTGACATGTGTGTGTTTAGATTAAGTAACCCAGAAGATGTAATGTGACCTAAAAGACCTGCCATGAATCATTGCTGATGGGGGGTGAGTACAGTGTCCACAAGAAGGGGTGTCACCAGCTAAAGAAAAATGGCTACATCTGAATGTCAACCCACACCAGGGTTATCCTCACAGGACAGCCAATGGTTGATAACATTCTCTTGATCTTGAGTCAGTGTTTATGAAAACGGATGTACCTCTGGTCAAGATGGAGGTGTAGACAGACATGGCTTGCCTTTTCACACAACTACATCAAAACTACAACTAAAATGTAGAACAGCCATCATGCAGAATCATCAGAAATCAAGTTGAATGGAAGACTGACAACTACGGAATTAAAGAGCCTACATCCATCCAGACTGGTAGGAGGAGCGCAGATGTGGAACAGGATGGTCACTCACCCATGTGTTGTGGATATAGATTTGGGATGAGGGGACTCTCACCAGGCCCCACAGCCCAAGGTTCGAGAGCCAGAAGACAAGTCCCTACAACTTCTGGCTGCAAAAACCAGTAGGGATTGACTTGGTGGAAGAAACTGCTTGATTCCCTAGCAGTTCCTTTTAAAGAATTCACACAAGGACTCGCCTATGCAGACTCATACCCTCTGAGCTCCAGTGCTAGGGCAGCAGCTTGAAAGACCCAGTGGTACACAGGGAGGAACTGAAGTGCCTGGCATCAAGGTGATCAGAGGTCATTGTCCCTTTTCTAAACCCTCCGCCTGTAGAGCTGACAAGCTGATGCCATATCTAAGACACCATCAGCCTGGCTAACACTGTTTGATCTGCCTTGGAGATCCCCAGAGACTCGCCACTCCCAGTTTACAAGCCCACCCAGGTTGCTTTTCCATATGAATGGCTGGTCTTGGCTCATGCTTCACAACTTCCTAATCTTATCAAATAGGCAACACCTGGCCTCAGTGAACCTCCCCACCCCCACCCCCACCCCACCCCAGGCCCAGTACTAGCAGCAGCCAGCCTTGATTCACAGCTTGGCTTCATCTGAGAATCTCCAAGCCCTGCAGGAGTAGCAGCCACCTCAGACTGCTTTAGAGCTCAGGCAGGGTGGCCCCAGGCAAAACACAGGTAGGGGCTGACCTTGGCCTATACAACCCAGGAAACCCCAGAGCCTACACTACCAGTGGACAGCTACAAACCATGTCAGAGTACCACCATCTGCTCCTGCACAGCTGATCCTCCACAGAGGGTAGAGGTTGGTAGTCAGTGGTCACAGCCAGTTCTTGCATCAGACTGGCCTGGGAAAATCCCTCCCATTGATCTGCCAACAGCAGCCAAGTCTCAACTACAAGAGGAGGGTGTACTCAGCCCACACAGAGGATGTATCTCGAGTACCCAGAGATAGGGGAGGCTGTACCATTGAAACCTACAGGATGCCTACTCCATTAGGCCATGCTACCAAGACACGGAGTCAAAGTAGCTCTACCTAATACATAGAAACAAACACAGGGAGGCTGTCAAAATGAGGAGACAAGGAAACATTGCCCAAATGAAAGAACAGATTAAAACTCCAGAAAAAAAAGCAAAAAGAAGTGGAGATAAGCCTACTATCAGGTGCAGAGTTTAAAACACTGGTTATAAGGATGCTCAAGGAACTTAGTGAGGACCTCTCAGCATAAAAGAGACCCAGTCAGAAAAGAAGTATACACTAATTGAAATAAAAAACAATTTATAGGGAAACAACAGTAACGTGGATGAAGCTGAGAATCAAATCAATGACTTGGAACATAAGGAAGCAAAAAACAAGTGATCAGAACAAGAAAAAGAAAAAAGAATCCAAAACAATGAGGATAGTATAAGCAGCTTCTGGGACAACATCAAGAGGTCCAACATATGCATCATAGAGGTTCCAGAAGGAGAAGAGAAAGAGAAATTGGAAATCTATTTGAAAAAAAAAAAATGAAAGAAAACTTCCCTAATTTGGTGATGGAAATAGACATGCAAGTCCAGGAAGCACAGAGAGTCCCGAACAAGATGGATGCAGAGGCCCACTCCAAGATACATCATAATTAAAATGCCAAAGGTTAAAGATAAAGAGAGAACCTTAAAAGCAGCAAGAGTAAAGAAGTTACCTATAGGGGAGTCCCCCTAACACTGTCCGCTGACTTCTCAAAAGAAACTTTGTAGGCTAGAAGGGATTGGCAAGAAATATTCAAAGTCATGAAAAGCAGGGACCTACAGCCAAGATAGCTTTACCCAGCAAGGCTATCATTTAGAACTGGACAGATAAAGAACTTCCCAGACAAGAAAAAATTAAAGGAGTTCATCATCACCAAACCATTTTATATGAAATGTTAAAGGGACTTATTTAAGAAAAAGATCAAAACTACGAACAGTAAAATGGCCAAAATTACAAATCTATCAACAATTGAATCTAAAAAACAAACTAAGCGAACAAGGAGAAGAGAGACAGAATCATGGATACGGGGATTGTTTTGATAGTTGCCAGATGGGAGGGGATATGGGGTAATGGAGGAAGAGATGAGGGGATTAAGAAGTCCAAATTGGTAGTTCAGGATAGCCATTGGGATGTAAAATACAGTGTAGGAAAGGGAATACCCAAAGAACTTATACACTTGACCCTTGGACACGAACAATGGTGGGGGGATTGCCTGAGAGAGTGGAGGTTGCTGGACGGGTGGGCAAAGGGGAAAGATTAAGACAACTGTAATAACATAATCAAGAAAATATAATTTAAAAAAGAAAACAAAAATAGCGTTAATAAAAAATATTCTGTACCAAACTTACTTACACAAAATTAAAGGATTTATAAGTTAAAAAAAGGAAAAAGAAAATGGAGGAAATTGCACTGATCACCCACATGCATGTCCTTTTTTTCAGTATGTGCAGTTGGATGATCAGTGCAATTTTTATTGTGGGAAGAATGGAGTAGCAAACATGAGACATTGCTTTTCCAAAATAAATTATGATGGCTGTCAAAGTAAAGAATACTCACATGAGGTTCTGCAGTAAAGAATGGTAATTTTAATAAATGTCATTTCTGTGATTTCAGGATGTTTGTTCAAGTGACATCTGGCAGTGAATTTTTAGTATCTTGAAAGACCTGAATCAATCGTTTCAGGCCCCAACTGTAAAAATTCTTAGCACTGAGAATAGGCTGTCCAGACTTCATAAGACGACCAAGCTGTATTGGCTAATGGTTCAGGCCCTGAGAGCTGGGCTCTTCCCAACTCTTCTTTGCTCATTGGTGAAATAAATCAATGGCATATGGTTGAGCATGTTTAAAACTCATGTCCCAGTGTTGCAACAGAACATGAAGAAATTATTTTCAGGGCTATCTGCAACCTACGAAAGAATTAGGCACCTGTCCATTCACCACTATCTCCCAAGCTGAAACAGCCCATCTCTCAGCTTTTGAGCAGGACAAGTCCATTAACAACTGCAGGGTGCTAAGAGGCATCCTAGGGAGAAAGCTTCTCATAGTTTTTGAAAGGATTTGACAAATTCACCTGACACTTGCCATTTGCAATGACCTATGCCTTTGAGTCAGGATGCTCTAATTTATTTGAAATAAGGAGTAAGAAAGAAAATCAATGGGAAACTCATCCATGCATCCATCCATTTACGTTCTAGCCAGATGTACTTTTTGTAAAATATTATAAAATATTATTTGTTACTAATATAAAATATATTATTTAGAATGTTAACGCCCCCTCTTACCAGGTGTCTTTGAGAGAGTGACATTGTCTTTAAACCTGTGTGGCAATCCCAAAGTCACACCCGTGTTGCCCAGGGAAGAGAGGGATACCTGGAAGCCCTTTTCCCCTGTAAGATCTAGTTCTTGGATGATTATCCAAAGTGCTTCATTGTGGGAACAGGCAATGAGGGTTGCAAGCAGATGCAGCAAATCTGCACGTTCCTGAGCTGGAGGGCTGTGGCCCTGATGGGCAAGAAGCACAATGTGCAAGGCCGCCCCAAGCATAAGAAAATAACCCAGCTCTGGAGAAATGTAGGTTTTCTGTGCAGCACGGAAAACTTCACTAAGATCAGGGACATGCTGCCGCCCATGCTGCTGCCATTGCCCCATGTGAAGTCACTGTGTCAGACCAGAACACTGGGCTGGGGCCCGAAAAGACCTCCTTCTCCCAGGCTTTAGGCCTCACCACTAAAACCTCCAGAAGCACCACTGAAATCCGGAGTGACATGCAGTGTTTAAAACTGGAGACAAAGTGGGAGCCAGTGCAACCACACTGCTGAACATCTCCCCCTTCTCCCTTGAGCTAATCAATCAGCAGGTGCTTGACAACAGCAACATCTACAGCCCAGAAGGGCTTGACATCCCGGAGGAACCTCTACATTTTCGCTTCCTGCAGAGCATCTGAAATATTGGCATGTCCACAGGTTGGTTAGCCAGCTGCTGCTGCATCGACACCCCATTCTACCGTCAGTGAACACAAGGGGGTCCTGGCTTTGCCTTTGGAGGTGGCTTACACCTTCCCATTTGCTGAAAAGTCCAAGGCCTTCTTGGCTGATCCATCCGCATTCGTAGCTGCTGCCCTCGTGGCTGCTGCCACCACCGTTGCCCCTCCTGCTGCCACAGCCTCGGCCGCCGTGGAAGCAAAGGAGGAGCCAGAGGAGTGCGACAAGAACATGGGATTGGGTCTCTAGCAAATTACCAAAAACACCAGCACAGCCAGCTTTATCTGTGAAAGAAGAAAATAGAGGCTTACCTTTCTTAGAGTTAATAGAAAGGTTAGCAAATATTTTTAGTTAAAAATTGTGATAAATCATGGTTTTCTGAAATCACCCAGCTGTGCACAGCACACCATTAAATGGCTCATCGATGAAAAAAAATGCCCCAGAAATATCATTATCTGCTCCTTTGAACAGCCTTTGGGGAGTCAGCAAAATTGAGGGGCTTATCGCTTTGCTTCTCTTACCTCTTAAGCCCCAGGGGAGGCTGGGCCAGGGAAAGCCTTGTACAGTCCTTAAGCCCCTTCACCTCTTCTGCTCCCTTTGTTCCCCTTCCACGGGTCTGAGCAGGAACAGACAAAACACTTAGCATTCAGATGGCGACTTTCTATCCAAATGTGAAGCAGATAGTCATCAATTAAAGGCCTGAGGACAACAGCAGCTCTCAGAAAAGGAAAACGGCCTCTACCCTGTGACTGTGAGCCGCAGCGAGGCGGGAAGTTTTTGCTGATGCTGCAGGTTGCCTTGTATTGTGGCACTTCTCAATTGTTTTTTACCCACAATTCTCCATAAGAAACATATTTCCTAACACAACCCAATACATACACATATGCATGTATAACGGAAGAGAAGTTCCCCAAATCAATACTTCCTCATCCACTTCGAAATGCACTCATATATTCTCTTGCCTTCCATTTGCTCTGTTCTATTTTATTATTTAAAATGTTGCTTAAAAGGAAAACAGATCACTGGTTTACAGGGGTATGAACAGCATGGGTGGGAGGAGAAGAGGTTGACTATAAAGGGGTAACATCAACTTTTGTGGTGAGGGAGAGCTCGGTATCTTGATGGTGGTGGTAGTTACACAAATCTACACATGCAACAGCATTACACACGTACACATAAAGATGTGTATGTAAAAACTGGTGAAGTCTGAGCAAGGTCACTCATCTGTAGTAGTTAAATGTATTATGCCAATGTCAATTTCCTGGGTTTAATAAGATACTATATTCATGTGAGATGCTTCCACTGTAGGAAGCTGGGTGAGTAGATGGGACCTCACATAGGACCTATCTGAACTATTTTTGCTACTTCTTGTGTATTTCTAATTATTTCAAAAACAAAAGATTTTTAAAACGTTACTCAAGCCCTGGTCTGTGTGTCTCAGTTGGTTGGAGCATCGTCCCATAACCAAAAGGTTACTGGTTTGATTCCTGGTCAGGGCACTTACCTAGGTTGCAGGTTCGATTCGCAGTCTGAGTCCAGACACTTACTATGCCTGGTCCAGGGCACCTAAAGGGGTCAACGAATTGATGCTTCTTTCTCTCATCAGTGTTGTTCTCTCTCCTTCCTCTCTCTGTCTCCAAAAGCAATGAAAAAAAAAAAGTCCTCGGGTGAGGATAAAAAAAAAGATGCTACTCAAGACCCATCAAACTGGTATCGTGAGGTCACAACCCAGAGTTGAAATGTTAAGCTCTATTTCACCAAGGGTGGGTTTTGGCTCAGCAAGCTATTGCGGTGACATGAACTGATTTGTCTGAAGAAGTGCCTGGCTTATGCAGGCCTATATTTGCACTGGCTGGGACTCTGCAACATCAAATCTGTCAAATCCGGGAACCACTAGTGGAGTCAGATTTCAGAGGCTGCACTGAGTCACCCCACTCCCTAACCCCTCCGGTCACCCCTCCGCCCCCACCCACATTGTAAAAAAAGACAACTCCTCCTCATTCTGCCCCTGGGATATTATAACTGTGTTTCTCAAAGCGAGGTCCCCACCCTGCCTCACTTAGGGCACTTGCTAAGGAGGCAGGCTCCTGAGACCTACTGCGTTAGACTCTTCGGAGGTGGGTTCAGAAATATGCATCTTAAACATTTTAAGCTCCCCAGAGATTTTTATGCTCACCAAGCTGCTGGGAGGCTTGGTGAAGTTGGCTAAAGTTGGATACATGAGTGCACAGCATGTCCACTACATCGAGCACTGGAAGCGAATTTTGAAATTAAAGTTCCTCTGTTGTGAAAACAGGATTTCTAAGGGTGCTTTTCTTTCTACCTTATGTGCTCCTTAAACAATAAAGTTTTCACTGTTGACACAAGCCACATTTCCTGCCTTTTCTGACAAAAAGATTACTTTAATGACTCAGTTTCTCCTTGTGTGAGGACAAAAACTCCAGTAATCTCTCTAGTTCATAGCACTTCTGTAGATAATAACTGTTTGTTCTCAGATGGAAGTAATTTCATTAGCATAAGTGGATGCATGTTTTATAAACACAGGCCCATGTGTTTCATATTCTACTCATATTTATTTACACGTTCTGTAAACACATGTATACGCAGAGCCACATGGACATTTTCAGGGGAGCACAAGGAACATTTTGCTCATGCAAATACCAAAGTTGATGACTCGGGGCCTTTTTTCTCAGGTAGCAAATCAGTTACCCCTAGGAAGTTCTTAGGTAACTCATATTTACTACCTCCCTTCAGGTAAAAATGTACCCCACAAGGCCAGCCTCCTTCCTCCCATGAGAAAGTCCTGGCCTCTTGAGCTTCTAATTAATTGGAAAATAAATGCATCTTAAATGTTAATGATTCCTAATACACCAATATCATGGCCTTCCCAGATAGCATCTCTATGTTCTCAATACCCAACCTTAATGAAGAGAAGTTCGCTCAGGTTGAGGAGGGAACTGCTTCCTGCCCAGAAGACCTTACGGCTTCCTTCTATTAACATCAAGGTCTTGGGCATGCTCGGAGGTAAGGAGCCGAGTCCTGGAAAGCCAGGCTTGCACAAAAGTGGGGGTTGGGAGTGGGAAGGGTCTAGGTAGCTACAGGCACTCTTAGATTTTAAAATAATGTCTCTCTTCCAATGCAATGACATAAGACTGAAATAGACCCAACTGTTATAACTTACGCGAGAAAGAATCAGTTAATTACCGCCCAGTGTCTCCTGAGCTAAATCCTGTGCGGCTGGTCCTCACCTTATAGATGAGAAAACAAATGCTCAGAAAGAGCCAATAGCTTGCTTGGGGTTAAACAGTTAATTAGTAGCTGAGCTGAACCCAATGCCCATGTGCTTCCCAGAACCTCAGAATTTCCTTATTTGGAAATAGGGCCACTGCAACTGTCATTAGTTAAAAGGAGGTAATAGTGGAGTAGGGTGGGCCCCTATTCCAATGTGAGTGATGCCCGTATAAGAGGAGAAGAGGCAGAGAAGTACAGGGAGACGGCCACGTGATGGTGGAAGAGGCACAGAGTGAGGTGATGAGGACGGCCGGTGACACCAGATGCTGAGAGAAGGAGACAGAACAGATTTTCCCTAGAGGCTTCAGAGAGAGCATTGCCCTGTTGACAACTTGCTTGCAGACTTCTGGCCTCCAGAACTGTGAGACAAAAAATTTCTGTTGTTTTAAGACTCCCATTGTGTGGTAGTTTGTTGGGGCAGCCCTAGAAAACTAATACAGTTCTATATATCCCACAACCTGTTACTGTATAAATTTTGGAAAATGAAGACGAGTTGGCACAGTATCCGTGATCCACAGCCAATCACTGTGGATTGTATTCTTTCAAGTCTTCTTCGCTTCCTCACCACAACCATTCCATCCACTCCCACCTCTCCAAAATAGTGACAACTTTCTTATGTATTTTGTTCTCATTTATTGTTTGATCAGCTATACTCTTCATGGGAGGTGCTTTTAAAACAGAGAGATCAGCTGTAAACCTCAGAATTCTCTGCATTTTATCATCATCATCATCATCATTTCAGCTCCCTGGAATAGGTCCAGGGGAGAGAAGCAGGCCCATCTTTGATGTGGAACACTGGCACCGAAACTTGACCGGCTGGCTATAGGTGGGATTCCCCAGAAGATGGCAGTGTGGATCATAAAAACCACACCATCCTCTCAGCAGCGTGTGAAGCCTCCTGGGACAGGCAGGCCCCGGCCTCCAGGCCTTGGTGAAGGATCCTGGAAACAGCAGTCAGACCACTCAATAACTGGGAAGGACACTTACAGTAAATATTTCCCCACTTTGCAAGGACCTTTCTTCTTGCTAAAGAGAGAAACCCTGAAGTGCAACTCTATACCCTTCACTTAAAGGAACTTACAGTTCTGCCACTGGAGATTTGTGTTATAATACCAGTATATCAACTATAATCTCTATATTCTGTCCTATATTGATCTGAGGGTTTAAGCCAGGCATCTCAGTTTCAGTGTATAGATTGTGGATAAATGAAGCTAGGGCTGAGAAAGAACAAAAGGGAGCGCGCTCGGAAGGAGCAAGGAAACAGAACACTACTTCTCCAATGCTTACTGGCTGTGTGATCTGGGGCTACTCATTTAGCCTCTCTGAACCTAAGTTTGTCTTGTTTTTATTTTATTATTTTTTTCATGAGCATCATATCTGCTATGCTGCCTGCACTGTCATAGTACAGTTCAAATGCGAAGACTATTAAAACAATAAAATATTTTTATCTATTTTTTTAAAGTATGGTCTAACAGTGATTTTCAAGTTTTCTTGGATCAGAATCGCCTGAAGGGCTTTTGAAGCATGATTTCCTGGGCCCCATCCCAGAGTTTCTGATTCAGTTAGTCTGGGGTGAGCTAGAGACTTTGCAGCCCAAACCAATCCCCCGGCGATGCTGATGCTGCTAGTGGAAAGAGAACACTTTGAGAGCCACTGACGAGAGCAGGGCTTAGAGGATTTGGTAGCTTTGAGACTGTCTACGTTTCTCAGAACTTCCTAGGCTATTTTTAAATTCAAAATTAAGGGCATTCTTTTCATAAAATTAGAAAACGTTGTCCTTGTCTTTATTGAGCACACGCGCTTAATGACTACACGTGACCAAATGTTTGCTGCCTTATACACACTTACTTTGGTAAGCACACTTACCAAAGCTGCCACCAGGAGCTGATGGCTGCTGAATGCACAGTGGGATCAGGAGGGAAGTCCGGGGAGGACGAGGACCTGTCTTGGGGGTGCTACAAGAAGTGGTTGGAAGTGTTTGGGCCATTGCTGGCCTTCCAGTCCCTGGCTTGCTCTTTTTTCACCGTAGTACACAATGTCTTCTAATATATTTTCCATTTGTTTACTAGGTGTATTTCTTGTTTACTGCTTTCTTTCTACATCCTCAAATATAAAGAACAGGGAGTCTGGTTCACTTTTATATGCTCTAAGAACAGTGGCTGGTAAATAACGGACACACACATTTCATTGAATGGACGAATAAACGCTGGCCTTCCCCAGCACTTAACAGTTTCACAAAGCAAATTTGGACCTTGTGAATAACCTCCTGAATAACTGTGAGGACTGCTACATTGTTTTTGGCAAAAGACATACTAACTATAATGAACTAGAATACACAGGTAGCGTCGGAAGGAAGTAAGAGAGTCTCTAACTCCCAGTACTTTAACAGGTGAGGAATTGGAAGCCCACCTCCCACAGCTGGATGAGGAGAAGGGAGGGTCCAGGCCTCCTCTCTTTGGCCAAAGCTTCTCTCAGACACCCTGAAGAATGAACCCCTGATGGCACCCTCCTCACAATGGCAAATGGAGGGGGGCAAATGAGAAGGATGGGGATTGGTGAGCTGCTGGGGTCCTGCCCAGGGGCTTTCACTTTGTTGACTTCCAATGACAGCCTGCAGTCTGCAGAATGAGCTGTTTCGTCCACGCTGAGAGCATCAGGTGGGCTGTGCACTATTTAGATTTTACCGATGCTCCTGTGTCTTCTGCACTTTACAGACTCTGAAGTCGAGACTAGGTAGCTATTCTCACCAGTCTGACATCCTGTTTTTTTCTGATCCTATACCCTGTGATTTGGGTTTTGGAGTGAAATTAATCATAGATTTAGGAAGGTTCTTTCAAGATGATGATTAAGGTTCTACTGAGGCCTAAATAGACAGAAAGAGGTCAAAGTAAGGCCCAGAGGAACCAGAAGCTCAGAGGTGATTTAACCTGAAGAAGCATACACAGACACCCAAATAAATGCTCCCAAAGTCCGACCAGTTAAAAGGCAGCATTAGTAGAATTAATATCCATTGAGCACCGACCATGTTGCAGGTAGGGAGCCAAGTGCTTCATCTTCTGGAACATTTTATCCCCTACCAATCTGTAAAGTATATACCAGGCTGAACCATATAAAATTGTCACTTTTGTAGGTCAAAGATGGTTGAGTAGCAGCAATATCATTGGGTTCAAACTAAAAATAATCATTCCCATTTTACAGATAAGGAATCTGAGCCTCGGAGTGGGTGGATAAATAACCTGCCATTAGTCTTTTGGCTAGAAAATGATGGAATAGAAGATTTTGATCCCAAGTCTGGTGACTCCAAAGTTCACTCTCTTTCTACTATATTGTGGGGCCAGAAAGAAGGTGAAGCTTAGGAAAATGCATAAGCTATCACACTGTACTGTACTGGTCAACATCTCTTTTAATAACTTAGAGCTCTTTTCTCTTCCCTTATGGTTATAAATTAATGCACTTGAGGAGAAATGTGAGTACTATCTTGAAGGAGCCCTAAGTACTGAAAAAACCACAAATGGCTGTTTTCAGGTTATGAAATTTTAATAACATTATTTGGTTGCAATATGGCATCTATCCTTTTAAAGAGAATGCTTCAAGAGCTCATTATATGATCATAAAATAATAAAACTCTTTTCATAGCAAAAGCCAGTCCCTCTTTATGGCAGCACTTAGAATCTCCTAAAATTTTAAAAATTCTAAGTACATAGCAATGCTTTCTCAAGCAGGAGTGGATGAAATACAAAGTATAAGTGAGGAACTAAAGAAAACACAATCAAAATTAATCTGATATACATTAATGGCACTCCCGATTATATCATAGAGAGATGATAGTCTTGGTGATTTCTCAAGAGACTGTGATGGAATAAGTTTTACATACAACCAAGCTGAATTTGGGGGGTTTTCTCTTATTTTGTATTCTGGTGTCATTGTTAAAAATTTTCCCCTATCTTGAGTTCTTTAATCTTAAATGCACACACATGCATGGCACCCAGTAGAAGCTTAATGAATATGGAACAAAAGAGTGATAATGAAAGACCAACTTTTTTGTGTTATGTTATCAGATAGTTGGGTGATCACTGTGCTGAACATTGGGATGAAAATAAAGCAGCAGTTAGACATGTTTTTACTGCTACTCATATTGTATATCTTATGATGAAATTCCCATGACCTGACGATGATTGGTAGATGATGTATGAATATAATAGACGCAACTTTGGAGTTAATGAACTTTTGACTCTACAGCATTGAGAAGTTAAAAATTTTAGTGTGGTCAGTTTAGATTTTCCTCATCTACACACAAGGAATAGAAAATACTGCTATTTCCATAGTAGAAACAGCCACTCTCCAATAACTGGCTCTTTCCAATCGTGACAAGTTGGGACAAGACAAGATGCATGCATATAAGAGGCTGTGCCAGAGCTTAAAATTTATAAAGAATGGGGTAAACTGATTATGTATAGAATTTCTTATGCTCAGCTTAATTTAATTAAAGACCTTGATCAGAATCAAATACATATGATGCTTCAAGGTGTCTGTGATATTTGTCAGCTTTGTTAAGATGGAAGCTTATTTCCCAGCATCTCCTCCCTGTGTGGTTCCAGGTTAGAGCTGTCCAAATGAGGAATTTGCATGAGGAAGTGAAGCAAAAGCCAAAACTTTTGGAAAGTTGTCGGAGTTAGACACAGGGACAGACAATCCTAGAGGTGCTGGGGGGTTTCAGGTTGCTCTGTCTCCTGTGTTCCGCATTTCATTGCTCTTCCTGGTTTCGGAGCCATCCCCAGATGCCTGGCTGTGGAGACTTCAAGACGGCAGCTTCTCCATCACTGCTTCTTCACGGTCTCGCCTCAGGGGATTGGATGCGTTTGGCTCCTGACTACAGGCTGACTCCTCTGATCCCCCACCTTCCCTTTAGGCCTTCTCTCCTCCAGCACCTCCACAGTCGCGTAAGGCCTACTTCCTGCAGATCCGCATTCCATAACTCGTAGTGGTTCTGCCTTCCCATTGCACCCTGATGGAAATGGTAACAATTTAATTTGCAATAGCTTTGTTATTTTGAAATTTAATACATACTTCAATTTTTTTAATTGAGCAACACAGAAAAGTACAAAGAAAAAAGCGAAGAAGTCACCCCATATCCCACTTACTCGATTTCACTAACCAGAAATCAATTTAGTGTTAATTTCCCACAAACTTACCTTTGGGGTTCAGGGCATACTAAAGCCGTTCACAGAAAGGAGGAGAAAAGAGTTGTAATGGATCCAAGTAAATAATTAAATATGCCACTGCCACCCTGGATTTTATTTGTGGATGTTTTTGGATTAAAAAATAAGTGTGTTTATTCCTGATTCTACAGACCTGATTCATAAGCATATATGTTAACAGAAAATATTAAGTGACAGTTCTCCCTCTTTTTAATTAAATCTCCCTCTTTTTAATTAAATGTTTTTGCCTCAGCTATAGCCAGAACTACAAACACCTCCCCTCCTCAGCCCAAAGAAGCAGAACGAAGAGTAAGTTATGGCATGCTCAATTTCTAAAGCGAGCACCATTGCGTTTTTTCCCAGCAGAGCGATCTCTTAAAAAAGAGTCAGGATGCTTGGGGTAAGATGTCATAGCAACAGCTTAAACTAAAGAAAGGATTGTGGAAATGTAGCTTCCCAAACTTTCCAAACTCGGACGTAGGCTCCATTCATGCTTCAAACCACAGAAGAGCCAAATATGGCATGAGAAATTGAAATTGCTTTTTTCCTTTAAAACCAACCTCTAAGTTCCCCTTCTGAAAACATGTGAAAAGAGAAAAGTTTTAGCCCTTTGCCCTGTGCCTTAGTTAGATCCCAAGACCTTCTAACTCTGCAAAACCTCCCGCATGTCGCACAGGATGGAAAGCGGAGGTGGGCAGAGCTGTGCTTACTGGACAAGCAGCCAGGCTCACTCACTAGCTCGGCGGCTTCTTCTTGCTGACCACCACCCCAGAACAGAGGATTCCAGTCTGTGCCCAGGCAAAAGCATCAAGTTACGGCATCACTTGAACTTCTCAAATAGTTGAAAGTTTAACTATTAAATCTGCAAAAACCGGGGGTAATGTAATAACATATTTGACTCCCAGTCCAAAGATCTGATTTCAACTCCAGCAGACGCTCAGGTGGCCTTGGGTATATGACCCCACCACTCTCTCATGAAGAATGCAGACACAAATAACGTCACATCTGCGAAAATGTTTTGTGAATGATAAAGTGCCATATGAATGCAGTGTATCATGGCAATCCACACGACTGGTCTGACAAGTGACTGTTCACTCCAAACATCTTTCAAAATTTCTGCAAAATCTCAGGGCCTTGAGTTCTTGGGGTGGTCCATGGCTGCATTCTCCTGATTCCTCTGAGGCCCATTTCTGTAGCATCTCAGGTTCTTTGCTCACTGTCCCTGATCCACAGTGTGTCATCCTCGGGTCCTTTCCTCATCTCCCCCCAAAACTTCGCATAAGGCCTGCACTTGGAGTAGGTTTTTGAGGAGACAGTTTACACGGTAGAAACTCCAAACACCATAAAGCCAAGCCTGAGACTCACCTGCTCTGCAGAGCCCTGTGGCCATTCTACCCATTCTACCACACTGAGTAAAGGTCCCCTCACTGCTTGCTTTGAACTATTTCCTTCTCAAAACCAACAAAGCCTTCACTGTCCCTGTTCTCTTGCTACACCCCTGTCTAACAATAGGCTTCACCTTGCATTTTTAAAAGTGCTCCTGGCACTCTGCCCAAGCGAGGGGCCGTTGCCATAACTCTGCCTTTTTTCTTCACCCCCCAGTACTTACAGAAGAAAGGGGGTGATATAGAAATTTTATTTCTCATACAGTAGAAACTGTATCACCATCACCTCTCCCCCTCAGAAGACAAAAGCAGGTATAGTCCATTTGTGCTTAGCAACAAGTTTTTGAATTGTTCATTCACTCAACAAGTACTCACCTTCTTCATTGTGACAGATCTTACTCTAGAAGTTGAGATGCAACCACAATAGACAAAAATACACAATTAAAATGAATGTACGTCAGGATGTGACAAGTGGAGAAAGATAAAGCCAGAGAGGGCAATAGAGGGAAGTGGTGGGGGAGGTAGCTTACAATTTTTAATTAAAATAGTCAGGGAAGACCTCTGAGAAGAAGCCATTTTAGCAAAGAGCCACAACACGCTTAGGAGGGGGCCTTGTGGCTGTGGAGAGATGTTGCAGGCAGAGCAGACAGCCTGTGCAAGGGCCCTGAGGCAGGCTGCTGTCACATTGGTATTCTACCTGTATGAAAGATGAGATTTCACCTTACCTTAGCTCAGTGCTTAAAGTTCCTTTAGGGTCCCAGAAGCTCCTCAAATTTGTCCTGACCTTTCTTTTGTATGTCCTGCTGATTCTATCTCCTAAATATATCTTGAGCCTATCCTTTCCCTTCCATCTGACCTCCCATTGCACTTATTTGTGCATTCATGAGTTCTCCCCCAGACTACAGACACAGCTTCCTAACTGGAGTGTCCAGCTCCCTTCAGTTCCCATCAGAGCAATTTATAATTCAGAGCTGAACACATACCCCTGCTGCACTAAATCACTCAACTCCCCACTCCCTCCAGTCCCCACAACCTCAGAATAAAATTCAGCCTCCTCTGCATGGCTGTAGCAAAGGCTGTGAGCACCTCACTCATAACCACACCCCCACCCCCACCCCCGCACACACACACAGTGCTCACTGTTCCAGAACATGCCCACATCATCCTATCTCAAGCACCTGCTACTCTTCACTTAAGGGATTTCTGTTAGCAGTGGGCAATGGGCCAAAAGTGCCAGGAATTAATGCTCCAAGGGAGTAGCCCTTAGCCCATGATGCATGGGAATCGAAAGATAAATTCTCCATCCTCCTGGGCCTTGAGTGGGAAATAGGGAGATAATGACGTTGAGGAATTTTCCATACTATCTCCCAGATTCCCAGTGGAATTGACTCCAATTGCCCACAGTAGCCATCTGCTCCACAATGAACATTATGTTGGATTCCTTCTCTTCTCTAACTTCTCCACTCCTCTACCAATGCTTCCTAGAAACATTCTCCAGGTAACACACTGGTACTCAAATCTTTTTGTTTGTGTTATTGTTGTAAGTTAAATTGTGTCCCCCCAAAAAGATATGTTGAATTCCTAACAACGACGTACCTGTGTATGTGACCTTGTTTGAAAAGAGGGTCTTTACAGATGTAATTGAGATATGGTCACACTTGAATAGGGTGGGCTGTACTCCAATGATTTCTTTTCTCATAGGAAGAAGAGAGACACACAGGGAAAATGCCATGTGATGACACAGGCAGGAATGATCTATCTTAGAAGCCAAGGAATTCCAAGGATTGCCAGCAAGACCATAAGCTAAGAAGAAAGCATGGACAGATCCTCCCCTAGAGCCTTCAGAAAGAGCATGGCCCTGGCAACACCTTGGTTTCTGGTTTCTGGCCTCTACAACGGTGAGACCATAAATTCCTGTTGTTTTTGGCCACCCAGTCTGTGAAACTTTGCTACCGCAACCCTAGGAAACTAATGCAGTTATCTATTGCACATAACTTCCTCGAGACGTAGTGAGAAAAACAACAACAATTTTCTTTTATCTCACAACTTCCTGGGTCAGGAATTTGAGTAGGGCTCAGCAAGGTAAGTCTTCTGACCCATGTGATGTTGACTAAGGTTCCTCATTGGTATTCAACTGACAATTGAGCAAACCCAGAGTACCCGAAATAGCTTCGTTCATGTGTCTGGCACTTTGACAGGGATTTCAGGGATGGTTATAAGGCTGGACTCAATTGGAACAGTTATCCAGAAGGCCTACACATGACCTCTCTGAAGCAGAAGTTTGAGGGTAATCAGGTAGTTCAGAGATCCCAGACAGAAGGTGTTCCAAGACACGCAGGCACAAGCTGAAAGGCTCCTTGTGACTTTGTCTCAGAAGTACCATAATGTCACTCCTACCACATTCCATTGGTCTAGTGGGTCACTAAGTTCAGCCCACACTCAAGAGGTTAAGAATAAGCCTCTACCTGTCAGTGAAAGAAGTAGCGAAGAGCTGTGGCCACTCCTAATCTGCCTCACCTTGTATCAGAGTCTGCTTCTGGGGGATCCAAACCCAAGAAAACAGCCTACAAAATCCTTAAGGATATGGTCCCTAACTGTTTCTATAAGCATCTCTTACCCTCACATTCACCTTTAGTGCCTACTGTACCAGGCTTCTCACTGATTTCTAACACCTCATGTTTCACCTTACTTCCATGCTTTTATTTCTTTTTATACAACAGATACTCATACTCTTCTCTGCCTAGAATGCCCTTCCCCTCATCTTTGATCACCTGGCAGATGAACTCATCCTTCAAGACCTAGATTAGGCTTCATGTTCTCCATTCCAGCAAGGTCACGTACCTCTCCTCTTACTCTTGTCTCAGCTGCTAGGAAAACATCTGTTTACTTTCGGTAAGCACCTCAGGAGAGGGACCTCTTCTTTCCTCTTTTACTGTATCTTCACGTCTGTTGATGGATGAATGAATGGTCTGTGGTCTCAAGAACCACAATGCAAAATTCTAATCAGCTAAGCAGATTGCTAAAGCTTTATATCAGTAGTCTCCTGACACTTCTTGAGGGATTTTCTTAAAGGTAACCAGGTCAGCATAGAACCTGGTCATCAAACTCTCATGGGGGAGAAGGGCACAGGTGAGATGATCCAATACAATCATTTGATTTAAAATGATAGGACAATGTCTGTGATTGATTATCTCTACACCCTCATTTAACCCTCCTTGTTTCCGAATAAGCTTGGCTGATATCTTGATAAAGTTGATTCCTTTCATGCCCCTTGTCCAGCTCTTACAGTATAATATAGAAATCGCAGTTGCTCCCAACAGGGAAGCTTTCATTCATAAACCCTGTCAGAGTTCTACTAAATACACACTGGAATAAAGCATAATGGCAATGCAAGTGTCAGCAAAAAATTTTCTGTAAAAGGACAGATAGTAAATATTTTAGACTTTGTGGGCCAAGAGGCAAAATCAAGGATATTTTTTGTGTAGGTATTTATGTAACCATCTTAAATGTAACTATTGAAATATTTTTTTAAAAAGTCCTTGAGCTGGCAGGGATCCAGATTTGGACGATGGGCCATGGTTAGCCAACACAGGCGGTGGTGGATTGAGAGCAAAATTTGAGGAGAACTGGGCTGAAGTCCTTGGTCATTATGATCATGGGCTCCTCAGCAGTCTCATCTACTGCAGAAGGAGCTGCTGGAGAATGTACAGCAGGGAAGGCTCCACTTCTGGGAAGATGGTGGGCAGAGTTAGGGATCCTGGTTAACCTCTTGTATTCCAGGGCCAGAGGGAGTTCCAGATACTTGATCCTAGTGAAGCAACAGAGAAAAGAAACATGATTAGAGGATTGAACCTCCAGGGAACAGACTATGAGCTTAAGCCCCACCCCAGTGCCACATTTATGGATGTGCAGTGCTGGGCTCATGGATAAAGTGACCTGTGTAGTCACTTTATTGGATCTCAAGCCAATACAGGAACAGAGGCTCAGCTGGATGACCTAGCCCAACATTTCATTCTGCATCAGTGCCCAAGCACAAGTGCCCTCCTCAGGGCTCCAGGTCCTCTAGGAGCTGGGAATTAAATGACAATCAAGCCCCCTTATCCAAGGATGCAGTAAACATGAGCACTCTCCACCAAAGTCTGTAGTGCCCTCCTGGGGGCATCTGCAGATATGAACAGGTGTTTCTGGTCAGCCCATTGACCTTTAGGAAAGGCCATTTGCCAGTGATGGCACATGTCCTGCAATTCATGGAACAGACTTACACCATGAAAACATGTCCTGGTCAAATGCCATCATCAGCACCCCCACAGAGAAACTCTGCCGCTGAGGCACTCTGGTGTCCCTGAGCTGGTGAAATGGGGAGTGGAGAGACACCCTTGTAAACCGAACTTCCATGAGTCTCACCTTCCTCATCTAATCTCAAGGACTGCAAGAATCAAGAGACAATGCACATGAAAGTCTTTTGCAGACTGGCAAATGCTATGAATATATTAATCATTGTTATCGTTACAAATGTGTGCTCAGGTGGTTCCTAAATGTTATGCTCTTTTAAAAAAAATGAATGGGATAAAATTTACATGCAGTAAAATGCACAAATCTTAAGGAATAGCTCAACGACTTTTCACTTATGTTTGTACACATCTGTAACTACCACCTGGATCACTCCAGAAATTTCCCTCATGTCTCTTTTCAGTCAGTACTCCCCTTCCACAGGCAACCCTTGTTCTGAACTTTCCATAGATTAATCTTGTCTATTCTTAAACTTTATATAAATGAAGCCACACAGTGTATGCTCCTCTGTGTCTTCTTTTGAGGTTCAGCTATTTTGTTGCATGTATCAGTAGCTCTCATCCTTTTTATTGCTATGTCACATACCTCTTTTTTAGGTTGAAAGGAATTATTTAATCTCACACTTACAGCAGAAGCAACATAGACTCATTCCATCCCTAGCATGAGTTCTGAGCCTGGTCTTTTCACCAGCCTGACTCCCATGGTTGGGGAATGACATAGTCAATTAGCTTTCAGCTGTGTTGGGAATACGACCAGACTGTCAGCCCTAACAAGGACAAGGTCTTTGATGGGAAACAGTTCCATTAGCTTAACATTTATTAACCTACTTATCTGTTCTTCAAATCAAAATTCTGCTTGTTTCATATTTAACTGTTTTATTTACACAGAAATAAGAAAGACAGACTATCTCTCTCAGCCTGGGAGCATGGCTGTCTAAGACAAAAAATACACACTCTGCAAGCAAGACATGGGGAGTGGAATGGAAAACTCCACTGAGTGCTTTCCTGGCTCCTTGCCATTCTGTGAATACCTAACAAGATATATATATATCCAACTGTTCTCACATTTAAGCCAATCTTTCTTTCGCTAATATGGCCTTTTCTTGTCTTCAATCCAGAACAGGTTGAGAATAAAGGAAGATATAATTGATCCACAGTTTTGTTTCACCAATAGTCTGTTCAATTTCCACTAAGGGCCATCATTTACATATCTTTAAATATTAATATTGGTGCTAAAGAACACAAGGCAAATGCAACATTTGGAGCCCAAATTGAGTAAGAATTCCTGTGGAGGTGCAGGCAATCTCTGAACTGGTCAATTAATCAGTCTGTTAATGCCCTTTGCTGGAGGTGATGTGCCCCATAAGGAAATGAAGGAGCCCATAAGGAACAGTGTCAACAACCTACGGTTTTAGTTTATGGCTAGGCAAGTGTCTAACATATGTTCTGTAAATGTCAATGGTACCATGTCAAGTTGAATCTGGACCGCTTTAGCCTCCAAAAAGAAACTCAGGAAGAAATGACCTTACGCTACCCGCCATGCTTCTTGTCACTGACATCATGGCACCTGAATCAGCATTCTCATCAGCCTTTGTATTTCATAGTGCTCTGTCCCAGAGCTCACCTTGGTTTGGTTCTTAGATTAACCCAGGAGGTGATTAGGGAAAGTAACATTGCCACACTGAGGTGTTAAAGAGGCTAAATGAATTCTGCAGTTGATGCAGTTGGTAAGTGGAGGAGGCCCTGCCTGTTTTTCCTCTTCTGCCTCCAGTTTATCCTGAATGCTGCCCTAAGAAAAGCACCAGAATAAGCCCTTCGGAATATTTAATAAACTTTAATTAAGGCAAAGTCCAATTTTAAAGTAATTAAATATATAAAGTTTTTTTGGTAGGATCATAGTAATGTTGTCTCATTTGTCCCAGCAAACTGACTAAAAACAGTTAGGTATTATGGCTTACTGTCTGTCTTCTGTTCTTCCTCCATCAGACTATAAGCTCCATGAGGGCATGGTTTTGTTTAGTTCACCATTATATTCCTGGTGCCTAGACCAGTGCCTGACACATAGAAGGTAGTCTACAGATACTTGTGGAATAAATGGGGGGATGAAGGAAGGAAGGAGTGAAAGGAAGAAGGAAGGAATAAGGCCCAGATAGGTGGAGTGACTCACAACCACAGTAACATGCATATTCAAGAGAGAATGATCATAAAGATCACATTTTTGTTAAATCTTTTCACTTTTCTTCCTTTCCATTGGCAGCATTCATGGTCTTTATGAAAGCAGAAGGGTGAAAGAGAAGTTGCCATTTTTCTAGACAAATAATTTTAATAAGTCACCAGAGTAACTGCAAATCCTACCTGAGGAAGAGAGTGATAAAGTTGCTTTGGGAGAGGATGCAGGTGACTTGCTAGGTCCACCAACCAGCAGTTGATTTATATAAAGCATCTGATTCAAATCCACAGATCACAGCATATCAGAGGCCCTATCAATGCAGAGCTAGATGACTGATGCTCTTTTTCTTATGCTTAGAATGTACTAAAGAAATATATCTGCTCATGAATATGCAAATAATTGATTTAAAGTCTAATTGACTTGTAAGAAAATTCTTGAATCATCTCTTCGTGTTCTAGGAATTCAATATTCCTCAGTGCAAATATCAAACTCCTACTCAGATGCACCAAATGGAGACTTGGCTGCTTCTGAAGCATCTATTTACTCAGAAGACTAAAACCTACACTTAGGAGAAAATGTGCCTTATTCTCCAATGTTCAAAATAATTCTTTGCTTAAAGATTACTCCAAAGGGATGTCAATGAAGACAATGTTGCATTATAGTAAGGGTGGACCCAATCCAGCTCAATATTACATATTTATGCTTCACAAAATTATATGGTTCACAGCAAAAAGAGGGATGAACCAATAGAGAGAGGAAGGGCTTATACTTCCTGGGAAGAATAAGATGCCAAGACAATGATATTGCAAGATAGCATGCCTTAATGTCTTTTTAAGAATTTATGTATGTACCTTTCTTTCTTCTTCTGTGTTCTCAAAATTGAGAGCAAATCTATAGTTTAAGAACATTTTCTGCCAGCAGAAAAATTATAGTAACCAAGTGTACCTGAAAGCTCATAATTTTCCTGGCCAGCCATCTTCAGGTTTGTTCCTTTCATTACATTAAAAACGAAGGCTAATTAAGGCAACTGTGGCTAGAGCAGGCCAAATTGGATTTTTCTTATAGCTTTCCCTTCATCTCTCAGAATGATGTCATAAAACGTTCGGGCTATGAAATGCTAAAGGAAGTCTGTTTCCATTGTACCATGGGTCATGCTGGAATGCCAGGGAAATACGCCCCAGAATATAATAAAGCTTTAAAGAGTTACAATAAAACCTATGTGGAGGCCAAGCAGAACGTGGGCATTTACTTCTCTTTGCAAACAGACTCTGTGAAACCAGAGGGATCATAGGTGGGAAGTGGTGTAGGAAATGATGAAGTGAACAGCATTACATGGCCACCCTGCAGGCTTTTGGTCTGGGGGCCCCCTGAATGGCCAGTCATCACTCAGAGGCTTTACTTAGAACTGGGAATTGGGATTGCCAAATTACACAGCTTCTTGGCACACATATTTGACCACAAGCAGCTCTTGAGTAATAGGGCTGTATTATACGGCCACTTGATACCTGCTTATACTTGAGCAAGCTCCAGTGGGCTTTCATAATACAGAAGTATTAGTCAAGTCAGTTTACCTGATTTGTTTCCACAGGCCCTGTGACTGGAAGAGTTGGGTTATAGTCCAGCTTATTTCATATAACTGGTTTTATAAAAATGGAGTAGCCTCATTTCATTCTCAAAGTGAAACTTATTTAGCCAGTTTCCTCTGGTTTTATTGCTTTCATGCGTCTGGTAGTACTTGAGTCCCCTTAACCTCACCCAGACACAACTATTTGTACTGATGGTCATCAAAAACATGACTATTTCAAACTACCTAGCACATATTACTAATATTTAACTATGTGTAAGATGTGGTTCTAGGTGCTAAGTGACAGCCACTGACCAGAGAGCTGTAACACCTGCTCTCACAGAGATAAGCTAAATATACACCCAAATGATTAACAATGTAAGGCAGCCTATGAAAGGGGCAAAGAAAATACAGCAGTTCAAAAATAATTGAAAGAATGAGAGGGAAAACAGAGACCAAGAGAGATAAGTATAGTTTGGGAAGATCAAGGAAGATATAAAGTTTAAGGGCAATGACCTTTAAAGAGGAATAAGCAGAGAAAAGGGACAAAGTGGGAACACTTATAAAACAAGTTTGACCAGAATAAAAAGGTTGGCTATGTTCTACTTGTGGACTATTTCAAATGCTAAGAAATTTAAGCTCATTTGTATAGACAATGGGAAGATATAAGAGGTTCTTAACAAGGAACATATCATTTGGGACTATTTTATCATAAGCAAAAAACAAGTCAATTTGATCTTGCTCAATCGATAAAGTGGGTTTCTTGGCTTACATAATGGAAGTGCCCACAAATGATACTGGTCTCAGGTGAGGCTTGACCTAGCATTCCCAACAAGGACGCCAGGGGACTGGTTCCTCTCTGTCTCAGCTTCATCCTCAGACACCACATTGTCCTTCCTTCCCGTTCCATCCTCCTCACAGACAGCTCCAGGCTCTTCACTTGTGGGAGCAACATGGCTGCAACAACTCCCGGCCTCAGATCCCCTCCCATACTTTCCAGAGGAACCCTGAGCATCTTTTCGGGTAGCACCTGCGTAAGAAAGAGGATGCCTGTCTTTCTCAGAGGTCTCAAATGTCTCCTTGAACTTCCAGGAATCTGATTGGGTTACTGGCTTAACTGGGAACCAGTGGAGGAGGTGAATAGGTAAATGGGAAAAACTGTTCAGTTTAAGCCAACCAGAGTCTACCCCTGGAGCAGAAGGTGGAATGAATCCCTCCCAAGTCATAGGTCTCAGAGTGAGGACGAAGAGATTTTCTGAAGAACTATGCAAGTATATAATAGACAAGACCAGTGTTCATCAAACTATGAAATGGAAGAGGTGAGCTAACTATCTCCTCTACCTCTACCTGGCCATCTGTGCACCACCCTTGTAACTTTTGTTTCACAAAGTCTTAGAAAGGTATCATCTTTTCCCTATTAGACCCAAGGATGATTTCTCAAATAGAAAGAATTCTTACATTTTTATTTGGAAACAAAGGAATTATCTTCCTAGACATGCTGGCATTTTTTAAAAATCATATCCTTAGGTTCCAAGTTTCTTCTGCACACTGACCAGCCAGGAGAAGGTAGTAGGCATTCACAATTTATAAGAAAAGTGTGGTAGTCCTTGAAGACATCCTTTGTGTGTGTGTAACTTTTTTTTTAAATCATTGGGCTCAACTCTTTGGCCCTCACAAAAGCAAATTTTAACATTGACTCCAACGGGGAGAAGGAAACCACATTTTCAATGGAAGGGTTTTTTGTTTTGTTTTGGTTTGGTTTGGTTTTTCCCTTTTGGTCTGGCTCTAGTCACTGCTGGCCGAAACCTATTGTGCACTACAAAGCTAACTGTGCCCAAATTAGGAGCACGCCAACCGGGCCTTGCCAGCTGTTTGGCTTTCTTCAGTGAAGTCGCAACTGTCATTTACCACCACAGTTCAATGCCACAGCAACAATTGTGAGGGCTTAGTGTCTGTGTTGCTCAAAGTTTCCAGGGATGGAAGGAGAGAAACAGGTGTTTACCACCTGGCTTTCTGTGTTGGAGGCACAGGCTCTTTCCCACCCTCACTTCTCAGCCCCTGGGCCAGCGCCTTTGCAAGTGAATCCAGTCCTGAGATGACTGGAAAACAGGCAATCTTGAATGAGAAGGGCTGACTAAGGAAAGACAATGGAATTTAAAATGAGACAATTTCATTGGCGACATGTTCCTTATAAAGTGCATCTGACCAAGACTAGCTCTGAAAGTGGAAACCAGACACACAGATGCAGTGTAACCAGCCTGCTACTCGTGGTCATGGTCGAAGGGATGTCTCCAATTCCACCACATTACCAAGCACCAGCTTGTAGCGGCACCTGTCTGATCCAGAGACAAAATCATAACGGAGGGCTTTAGGTGCTCTTTTCCCTGCCTAAGAGGTTTAGATATAAACTCTTTGAACCTTGCTGCTTTGGTCATTGTATTTGCATAAATTAGCACCATTTCATCTGTGAAACAAGTTGTTTCTTAACAGCTCTTTTGAATGCAGAGGACAAAGGGTTGAACTACAAATGCACAGAGCTGCTGGCAGTCAAATGCTCCATTTTGATTGCTAATGGACTAAAAGTGTATTAATCAACACTTAATGATGCCATGTGAGTGATTTTCTAAATACATATAACACTAACACACCTCTTTCCAGTAATGGAGATCTAAATGTGACTAGGGTTAATAGGAATAAATTTGCTTTCTGAAATATAAGCTGGAAAAATGTCGATTGCAACTGTAACTGGACATTTCTTGACAGTTAGTAGAAAACAATCCTCATATGCTATTTCTTAAAGCTTAAAGTAAGTGCAGTAGCAGAGCAGTATTAAGCTTTTAAAAAATAGCTGCTAAAATGACCAACTGTCTCCATTTGCCTGGAACTTTCCCACTTTTAATACTGAAAGTCCCACATCCCAGGAAACCCCTCAGTCCTGACAAATCAGCAATGACGATGACAACAATATTACTTGTGCTCATTATGAACCAGATGTCACACTAAGTGACTTAAATAGTTTTTGCATTTAATCTTCACAATAGCCATACGAAGTAGATATTATTATCCTCATTTTAGAGAAGGAAAAACTGCTGCTTGACAAACTTAAATAACTTCCCCAAGTTCACATAACCAATAAGTGGCTGAACTAAGATTCAAACCCTGGTTACCTGACTCCATACTTGCTCCTGTATTAAAACAAATTCCATCGCATTTTGGACTAAGGTTGTCAGATAAAATACAAGGCACCCAATCAAATTTAAATTTCATATGAGCAACAAATAATTTTTTTAAATATGTCCCCATTGCCCGGAATATACTGATACTAAAAAATTATTCATTGTTTATCTGAAATTCAAATTTAACTAGGCAGTTTATACTTTTACTTGCTAAATCTGATAG
This sequence comes from Mormoops blainvillei, assembly GCA_004026545.1. Classification (NCBI taxonomy): domain Eukaryota; kingdom Metazoa; phylum Chordata; class Mammalia; order Chiroptera; family Mormoopidae; genus Mormoops; species Mormoops blainvillei. The sequence goes on along the minus strand of PVJD01000804.1, from coordinate 96,114 downwards.
CCCTAATTTAGAGCAATTACCTTTCCCAATAAAAATAAATTTTTATTGATGTTTTATATGACCCAATATATTTACTGACTGGTGAGATCTAGGGAAACTCAGGTTTCAAATTAAAGGAGGTCAAATAAATGAGAGCAAAACGCATCCAAGTGTTGCTTTATTTGAGAGACCTGGTTAATCTAAATAGACTTTTTCTGAGCTAGACTCATAATTATGATATATTTGAGTATGGGAGTAAAATGGAAGCAGGGGGCATTTACTCATTCATTTACTGATTCATTCGTTCACTATGTGTTGAACGCCTACTGTGTTCCAGGCACTACCCAGATATTGGGTTACAGCCAAACAATACAAAGTCCTAGACCTCAGAGAGCTTACATTTTCTAGGGGGAAAATAGGTACTAAATTACTAAACTAGTGAGTAATATGGTTTCTGCTAAGAGCTACGAAAGAGAATATAGTAGCATAAGGGAACAAAATGAAGGGTGGTGTTATTTGAGATAGAGATAGTCAAGGGAATGTATCCAGTGAGGAATAAGGTAGCAAAATCATATGTATATCTGGGAGGAAAGATGCTAGGCAGAGGGAACGGCAAATGCAAAACCCTAGAGATAAGAACGTGCTGGGCATGCCAGAGGCTAGAGACTACTGGAGTAAGTTGTACAGTGGGAGATAATGAAGCTAGAGAGAGAGGGGCAGGGGTTAGACACTTAGGACCAATTGGCTATAGTCAGAACATTGGATTTTATTATAAGTGTGAAGGACCATGAGTGGGATGATAAATAATCAGATGTATGCTTCAAAGGCTCATTCTAGGTGCTGTGGAAGCAGATACTGTTTGCAGAAGTAGAGGGGAGAGATGCTAGTCATCTGGCTTGAGAGGAAAGCAGTAGAGAAGGGGAGTGTTGCATCTGGGACAGTGGGACCCAGGCAAATATGACATTTTAAATCACCACAGGTGGCTGAAGTGAATCCCCAAGATAAAGGAGCACCATTACTTTAAAATATGATCATCCCTTCGGACCATTAGTTCCGTGCTTCTCCAACGTGGATGTGCTTTATAACCACCCAGGGGACTTAAAAAATACTGAGGATTCAGTTCCACCCTCAGAGATTTCAGGAGTGGGAGCCTGGACATCAGGATTTTAAAATTTTCCTTAGATGATTCTTACGTGCAGCCAAGTTGAACATTTCTAATCTAGGGAACACCCTAAGGGTGTGTGAGGTAGATGACATTTCAGGGTGTGAGGCAGGAAAGGAACAGATATATAGCTAAAATGAGGTCCAAAAATTTATTGACAAGGCTTGTCTTTTAAAGCAAGCTCTATTAAGAACACTCAAAAATAGCCATGAACATGTGTGGGTTCAAGTACCTCTGTTTCTAAGTGGTAGGACAAGTGTCCTGCATGACTACATATTTTGGGGCTGCCAGGGTCTCCCCATCTTTGTGCTTCCCCCTCTCGTGCACTCAAAAGCAAGACTGGTTATCAGTAACTGTGTCCCCATATTGGTGGCTTGTCTCCCAAGCCTGCCACTGTTAGGTCACAGTGGTGACCTACCTTGCAAATGTCATATCCTTCACCAATTTTTGCTTAAGTCAACTCAATTTCCAAGGACATCAAGGTCTTGGAGATTGCCGGATAAATTGGGAGGTGACCAGACAGCAGTTTTCTTTTGTTCCTTTCCAGAGAAGGCATATGGCAACCATTCCCTTATGCTCCCAGGAGCAGCCCTAAAATTCCCTTGCCATTGATGGGAAAACTCAAACAAAAATCAAAGTAATAATCAATGTCACTTAGTGAATTAGTGATGGAGACAGGAACAGAATCCAGACATTCTAACTTGGGGATCTCCTGCTTTTAAGTCTAAAGGGCTCTTTTTATTTTAATCCAGCTGTGCTGAGTTAATAAGACTTTGACGAGATCCAGCCCTGTAGTTTATAGAGTTAACATATTTGATATTTACCTCAGCTATTTGTTGTCTGTTTAATAAGTTTTGTTTGTCTTCCCACATGCACATATTTGGCAGTGTATAATCACATACAATTGTTTACACCATTACCGTTTGCTTTCAAGTCTTGCCAAGAAGGACTTGGTGTAAACTGGTTGTCTGCAGCAGCCACACTAAGTTAAGCCTTTAAAAGGGTCTAATCGGGCCTATATAAATAAACAAAATGATATGGAAAATAACTCCATATAAATTCACTGCACTGCTGGCCAGCTGGTGAATACGCAGACATTCTTTCCTATAGAATAGATAGGAGGATTAAATCCTATTCAGAGCCTTACAGTCCCATGTAATGATCACAGAGAGCTATTTAAGTTTTAATTAGACCCCTAGCCAAGCCCTACTCTCTCTCTCACACACACACACACGCAGGCGCACACACATGCACGCAACAATAGCTTTTTGGTGACAATAAATTTCAATCATGTGATTAGCACAACTCCTCCACTCTGGCTTTTATTTTTAGAGAAATTGGTCAGCAAAGCAAATTTTATATTTGCTCATTAGAAGGCTGATGGGCAAGCAGGTCATTATAACTGGGGGAACATGGATGGTATGATCATGTATTAAACTGATAAAGGAGAAAAGCAAAAATTTACCAAATAACTGCGTAGGCATAAGAGAGGCTCTAGGGCAAAATGTTAGCAGCATCTTCCTAAACATGTTCAGTATTTGTAAAATATCTCAACGCTTACATCTTCCTGATAGCAGTTGCAAGGGTTTTCTACGGCACAGTCTTTGTGGATGAAAACAACACAATATAACCTAGGAATTTTAGGACTGGCTGAGAATTAATATTAATAACCACTTGGGTAGAAATGAATTTTACATTTATTTGTTCAATAAATGTCATCAAGTGGCCACTGTGTGTCTAGCACTGTGCTAGTTGTCACAGGCCAGGGTAAGATTTACAAAGATACATAAGGCCTATTCTCTGCTTTTGAAGAATGAATAATTTAGGAGAGTTTATTTTCTCAATGCCTTTGTTCATGTTGATTCCTCCAGTGAAAAGCCCTTCTCTGCTACTTCAGATCAGGAATAACCTTTAGAACTCTCTTTAGTTGCTAGCTCTACCTTATACATTTGTGGCTAATTCCTTCTGCTTTGAAACACATGTAGTTAGATGTAAACCTGCATGTTTCACAATGTCTCAAGGGCAAAGACCAGATCTTGTTGATCTGTGCATCCTGTGCTTAGCAAGAAAGGTATTCAATAAATATCTCTTGGATCAATGAATGAATGAATAATAGTAATATTCTTTAAAAAATGGCAAGCTATTTTAATACCCAATTGGAATGTTTGAATTTACCTCCTCTGAAGTAGTACCAGAGTGGTATTTAAATTTGTCCATGTTGTTTAATTAATACCAGAAAGGTTTGTGTTGGCTAAAATCCTGGGAGAACATTTCTTTTTCATCTAGCAAATTTTATTTAAAATGCCTTTTTTTGGAATCATTGTTGATTTTGGAGTGTGGGTGATGAGGGTATTGTGGTTATGTTTAAAAGGGAGAGTCCTTGTATGTCAGAAATACATACTGAAATATTTAGAGAAGAAATTAGATGATGTCTGGAATTTGCTTCAAAATAACTGAGGGGGGGATAAAGAATAAGAATTGAGATGAAGAAAGGCCAGCTGTGAGTTGATCATTGTTGGGGTGACAGATACATGGAGATTTGTTAAACTATTCCCCCTACTTTTGCATATGTTTTAAATTTTCCATAATAGTAATTTTTATTTTTTTACATTTACAGAAGAGAACCTGGTATAAAGATCACAACTGGAAAATAAGTATAAAGCACAGACCTAAGTTTCTCCTGCCCAGAATGCCCACAACACAAAGTAAACGTGACAGAAATGCATGCCTGCTCCACTTCTGACCACTCTGTTTCTTAAGCCTTAGAAATTGTTATCTTTTCAAGGGCCAAGATTCATTTTCAAAGAATTCAACTTGGTCATTTCCTGTTATAAGTGCATTTGCTATATCTGCTTATGGCAGGCTCAGAGGACTGGAGTGGGCAAAATAAAAAATGTACACAACACCAGGCTCTCACCCCAGACATACCTTGAGCTCAATCCTCATCCACCTCTGTCTAAGAGGAGTAAATAAAAAATCTCCCAACTCCCATCCCCATTGTGTTCCATGCTACCAATTTTCACGAATCATTTATTTCTCAGGATAGGGTTGTTAGATAAAACCCACAATGCCAAGTTAAATTTGAATTTCAGATAAATAACAAATAATACTTAGTATAAGTATGTATCAAATACTGCATGAGACATATTTATTTTTATTTGCTAAATCTGGCAACCTTATCGTTAGGTCTGTGTGGTGTCTATAATTCCAACAGTTAGAATAGATGATTAATTAACGAAAGGACTTTTTTTTCATATTTAGTTGGCTTAATTATCCTGAAAAGCCTCATTCAGTTCAGCCTGTCGCTATAACATTGAATCAAAAAAGGTCCAACTTCACTCGAAAACATCAAACTCTGTATAGAATAACTGTATTTTCAGATCTAATTATTTTTTATTTTAAGCAACATAACATACACACTGTTAAAATAAAATCAAATAATACTAAAAGGCTGATAATAAAAAACAACTGGCTTCTACCACATTCTAGATCCACTCACTTGTTAGAACCAATAGTGAGGAGAGGCCACCAGCCCTGTAGCTCCCTTAATATCACTAAAAAATAGCCACATTCTGTTATTTCTCAAGTTCTTAGTTTTTGACATTATATGTTAAGTTGCTAAATCTTCATTTATAAAAAAATTTTACTTATTTTTAGAGAAGAGGGGAAGGGAGGGAGAAAGAGAGAGAGAGAATCATTGATTGGTTGCCTCCCACACGTCCCCAACTGGGGACGTAGCCCACAATCCAGGCATGTGCCTTGCCTGGGAATCAAACCTGCAGCCCTTCAGTTTGCAAGCTGGCAGTCAAGCCACTGAGCCCATCAGCCAGGGTGAAATCTCCATCTTTTCATAGATGGAGATTTAGTTTCTTTTCCACTATTCCCATTCTCCCTCTCTAGTTTTATTACCACTTTTAAGAAAACCCAATAATCAAGTGTTTGCATCATCATTACTACTGCTATGAACTGAATTGTGTCCCCCAGTAAACTCATATGTTGAAGCACTAACACCCAATGTGATGATATTTGGAAATGGGGCTTTTGAATAGTAATTAGATGAGGTCATTGAAGATGGGGCCCTCATAATGGGATTAGTGCCCTTATAAGAAAAGACAGCAGAGTTCGTATTCTCTCTCTCTCTCTCTTACTCTCTCTCTCTGCCACATAGGACAGAGTGAGAAAGCAGCTATCTGCAGGCCAGAGACAGATTCCTCACCAGAAACAGAATTTGCTAGCACCTTGATCTTGGACTTCCTGGGTTCCAGAGCTGTGAGAAATAAATATCTGCTCTTAAACTACTCAGGGCATGGTGTTTCGTCATAGTGGCCTAAAGAGGCTAGTAGAACTGTACATATGCTCTCTACAGAGCCAAGGAACATATGATTGTATTTCTTTTCTTTTATTCATGTTTTTATTAGTAAGGATTTTCTTATTTTTTCACTTGCATATCCTTAATTGTTTCCATATGTTTTATTACAGTGTAATTCAAAGTATAGCCTCACAGACCAACGGCACCAGCATCACCCCAGAACTTATTTATTATAAATGCTGGATCAATTGAATACCCATATGCAAAACAAAAAAAAAGAATTTCAAATTTCAATCTATTCCTCATTCCCTTTAAAAAATTAACTTCAAATGTATCATAGACGTAAATGTAAAGGCTAAAATAATAAGGCTTCCAGCAGGCGTAGGATAAAATCTTTGTGATCATGGGTTAGACAAAGATTTCTTAGATATGACCTCAGAAGCTGATCCATAAAGAAAATAAAATTGACAAATTGAACTTTACTAAAATTAGGAACTTATGTGGTTTGAAAAATACTTTAAAATAATGAAAAGACAAGTCACATACTGGAGAAATATTTTTATAGCATATACGTGATAAAGACATATACAGAATATATAAAGAATTCTCACAACTAAATAATAAGAAAACATCCCAATAGAAAATGGGCAAAAGATTTCAACAGATACTTCAGTAAAGAATATATACGGATAGCAAATAAGTACATGAAAACATGCTTGTCATCATTAGTCATTAAGGAGATGCAAATTAAAATCACAACATGATAGCTCTACAGATTTACTAAAATTACTAAAATAAAAAAGCCTGATCATACAAAACATTGGCAAGGAGGTGGAGGAACTGAAACTCATACACTGTTGATGAGCATTTAAAATGGTACAACCACATCGGAGAACAGTTTGGCAGTTCCTTAAAAAGCTGAACATGTGATCCAGCCATTCCCAAGAGAAAAGAAAGCCTATGTCCACAGAGAGACTTATATATGAATGTTTGTGACAACCTTATTTTTAATAAGACAAAACTGGAAGCAACTCAAATGTCCATCAGTAGGTGAATGGATACACAGAGTATGGTATAACCATACAGTAGAATTCTGCTTAGCAACAAAAAGGAATGAACTGATACATACTAAAACATGGATGAAACCTCAAAATAATCATGTTGTCAAAGAAACCATATCAAAAAGGAATATATGAGTATATTATAGAATTCCATTTATATAAAATTCTAAAAAATGCAGGCTAATCTATAGTTACAGAAAAAGATCAGTGTTTGCCTAGGGAGCAGGAGTAGTGCGAAAGAAAAATTACGGAGGGACAAGAAAAAGGTTTCTGGAGTGCTGTTAAGATATCATGAGTGTATACATGTCAAAAATTATCAGATTTTACACTTTAAATATGTGCTGTTATTTTTAAGTATATTTTATTGATTATGTTATTATAGTTATCCCAATTTTCCCCCTTTGCCCTCCTCCACCCAGCACCCCCCTTCCTCCCAGCAATCTTTCCCTTAGTTCAGGTCCATGCATCATGCATATAAGTTCTTTAGCTTCTCCATTTCCTGTATGCTGTTTATTGTATGTCAGTTATTCTTCAATAAAGCTGTTAAAAAGAGTGACTCGTAAGCATAGTGTTACGAGGGTAGAAGGGAAAGGTGGAGAGTGCTTCCCTTAGGCAGCTTCACAGTAGAGGGGAGATATTTTTTGTAACTATTGAAAGTATGATGGTATTGTCAAAAAAACAAAATACCAAAAAAAGTTCATGGAAAGAGTAGTGTAAATTGGAAATGTTAGCCACTGATTTATTTGGTCTGACACAATGCAAAAATTGTAGATTTTCATCAAAATAGAAAAATAATGCTACAAGCTGTACATGTGTTGAGTTGGTGTTTACCTAGCTCCTGTTTCATTTCTCCTTTCATACTGATTTTTTGGTGCCTTTTGACACCTATACAACTTTTCATTGCCCAGTGCACACAGTTAATTCATGTTTCTTCAGCTGTGTTAAAATTTAAACCATCATCTCTTGTAGTTTTTTTTCTTGGAAATGCCAATTCATTGACTGTGATGTCAACAGAATTCTTCCTTGCAATCTCTCAATGTCTCTACCTTTCAAGCATCACCGTGAATTGTCTCTGTCTCTCTTCTACCATCATTTCTTCCTCCAAATGATTTGGGATATCGGGGAAAGGTTGGAGAGACTTGTTTAGAGTCATTGAACTTGTGACTTTGTGCCCTCATCCCACCCCACCCTTCATGCTATACTTTTGCCGTGACTCCAGGATATCTAGTTAAATCCTAGGTTTGCTGCAATGTAAAGAAAGTGATTCCAGAAAAAAGTCTCCCCAGTGTGATTGCAAGTGATCAGGATGTTCATGGGATGCTAAACATTCCAAAAACTCTCTTACACTTATTAGGGTGATCACTTCATATGGTATATAAATGTCTAATCACTATGTGGTACACCTGAAACGAATATAATATTGTAAGCCCTGGATGATTAGCTCAGTTGGTTAGAGCACTGTCCTAATGTGCCAAGGTTGTGGGTTTGATCCCCAGTTGAGGCACATACAAGAATCAACCAATGAATGTATAACTCAGTGGAACAACAAATCAATGTCTCTCTCAGACTCAAATGATTAAATAACATATATATATAATGTTGTATATCAATTATGATTGAAAATAAATTAAACAGAGTCTCTTACTATTGCTATTTTGGGGTTAATTTCAGGTGACAAAAGTTTTCTTCCACTTCTAGGTGCCTCTGAAAACCTACCCGATATTCAGAGAGTTGAACTCCTTGGCTTGCATGCCAATTCCTCAGAACCCTAGGACCTCAACACACTATGAATGGGGACAATGTGCCAGGACAGTCTAGAGTTCTGTGTGCTCACACATAGACAGAATTACACAATTTCTATTTCTAATTAAAGCCATGGGGCTTATTTTAAAAAAGGTCAGAAATCCTTGGAAACCTAGGACTGGATTTGTCAAAGTGTCTTCAATCAGTTGTGAAGTAAACTCTACTTCTTCCATAAGCTGGCATGGCTCAAGCCAAGCCATCTGGTACTGCCTCTTAGGACAGCTAAAGCCACCCTCACTGTGGCTAGAAAAGTAGATTTGCAAACCTTATGAAAGATTCACGTAGGATTCTGCATCATGTGATTAGACTTCTACTTTTAGAAAAGCTATGAGATATAAAAATTAGAGTTCATGCTCAAAATATAATTTGAGGTACAAAATCCACCCATGACAAATTTGCCAATATACGGCCTTATAAGAGGAAAATGTGAAATAAAAGATGGTGAAATTATTTATGATTGTAGATAGCGATTTGGCAAGCTTTACTTCATATCTTGATAAATCATCCAAACACTGGACAGCGTTTCTGTTCAACTAAGATAGAACTAGAATTGATAGAGTAACGTCATCCAAGACTTGTATATTATTATTTCTTAATAGCATGACATTACTTTCCCTGATGAAGACATTTAATATTGTGGAATCAGAGTGAAGAGGAATATATTAGGAAATAAGGCTATCGCTCTATCATACGCCCATTCAGGGCCACCTAGATACAAAATTGTCATCTTCCTCTTTCCATCATTTAGTTATTCATTTTCCTCTTTGGAATTGTCCCCTTATTCCCAAATTAATGGTCTGATCAGGTATCATAAATGGCTCCTTTGTACCCACAGGTACAGAGCCATATACCCATTAAATGCTCATTAAATTGATCTCATAATAAGGGATTTTTATGGAATTTTTTTTGGAAATTCTCCAAGTGCTATTAAGAGATGCAGTAGACTGTGCTGATTAAGAGCTGTCTTAGTTTGGGTTCCCCAAAAGCAGACCCTGAGACAAAGGTTTAGGTGGAAGTAATTTATATAAAAGTTGACTCCAGGAAGCACCGGGGGAGAGTCAGGGAAGGAAAATAAGGAGAGAAAGCCAATAAAGGATAAATTAACGATCATGTTACCTTTGTGGGCAGCTGAGGCTGATTCCTGCCAGGGACCCTCTGAGAGGCCTTGCGGAGCATACCTCAGAATCATTTCGGCGAGCACGAGGAAACCAGGCTGTTTCCCAGTCCCTGTCCCTAATGACTAACTGTCACCTCTATGAGGTCAAATGCCTGTACACAGGTCAAATGGATATCAATGGTCAGAGAAGGCCCTCACACAGAGATCTGCAAGAAACCTGTAGGTATGTTGAGAAACCGCACACAGGTGACCTCCCAAGTGGACCAAGGGGATATAGGCAGAACACTAACCACACCTGTTACAAGATCTCTGGTCAGAATTGATTCAAATTCTTACTCCGAAACTTGCTAGCTGTTTGGTCTTGAACAAGTTAGTTAATCGCTCTAAACCTCAATTTCTTCATCTGGGTGAATAATAATGGTACACATTTAGTGGTGGTTCCAGATGAAGAGGTGTTAGGAAGGAGCGCTTTAAGGATGTGTCTAGAAGCTGCATTTCCATAGTAAACACTGCTCTTTTGGCCTTATAAGAATACTTGTTTATTTGGGGTGGTTGATAGAAAATACAAGGTTGCCAAACTTCCCCAAGCTGGCTACATGAGGTTGCCATCGTACTTACCTTACAGAACTTCTGTAAAGATAGAATGGCTGCAAGGTAAATGTAATTGTATCACTCCCCTGCTTAAAATTCTTCAACGGCTTCCCTTTACTCTCAGAAAAAAGACCAACATTTTTTAACACAAGATACAAGACCCTGCAAACCCTGGCTCCTCCTTATTACTTAAACCTTCTTTCTTACTTTGTTCCTCTCTTCTGTAGGTTCCTTGGATGTATTAAGTATCCATCTGCTACAGATCTTTGCATATGCATTTCCTGATGAGTGCTTCTTAGCCTTCCCATCCACAGGCTAACCTGAACTTCCACCACTGGGATCTCTCCTCTTCAGGGTAAGGTTCCCACACTTCTTCCTGCTTGAGCCAACTCTCCCTTCACCCATATCCTCCCTTGATGGCAGGGAGTTCACTTCCAGGGGTCCTAAACTTCAGCTTCCCAACACGAAAGCCATTCCTGCATTAAGGAGTCATTGGGTTGGCCAAAAAGTTCATTTAGTTTTTTTCCCCATATGATGGCTCTAGCAGTGCTTAGTTGTCTTTAACTTCATTCAAAACAATTTTGTTAGATAGTACTGTGACACCTGTCCTATCAGTGTGCATTTAAAAAAACTTATCAAAATTGGTGAATTTTTGTGCAGCCACACAATTTTAATGTTGAAGATGGAAGAAAATACACAATACTTTTGATATATTATGCTTTATTATTTTAAGAAAGGTAAAAACAACTGAAATACAAAAAAGGATTTGTGCCATGTATGGAGAAGGTGCTGTGACTGATCGAATGTGTCAATAGCGGTTTGTGAGGTTTCTTGATACTATTGACATTTTGGCCAAATATTTCTTTGCTACAGGGCTATCTTACACATTGGAAGATCATTAGCAGCACCCCTGGCCTCTACCCACCAGAAGCCAAGAGTGGGAGAGAGCTAACATACTCAAAATATTCAAATCAATAGTTATTGGTGAAAATGAAAGATGTGTCTTTTAGTTTACCGAAAAAACTAAATGGACTTTTTGGCCAACCTAATAAAATGCAGAACACAAAGACTTCTTGGGATAAGAAAGACAACTACTCCTCATTTACTTTTATAGCACTAAGAAAAAAAAGCACAAATTAATATCCTGCCATAATTATCTCATCAAAAGCCAGTTCTATATCTTATCTAAATCCATTCATCACTAATGTAGGAAAAATTGTTCAATGTTTGAGATTCCTCTTATATATGTATTGTCTTTGTAAAATATTACTACACTTCTCTTTAGTGAAAAACTTCACAGCTTGTTGACTATGGGCCTTTTCTGAGAACATTTCAATCAATTAAATTATATAGACTACCTTAGAGATGTTGTTAGTTGGGTTCCAGACCATTGCGATAGAGTGACTATGGCAGTAAAATGAGTCGCATGATTTTCTGGGTTTCCTAGTGCATATAAAAGTTATTGTTACACTATACTATAGTCTGCTAGATGTGTAACAATAGCATTATGTCTAAAAAACAATGTACATGCTTTAATTCAAAATACTGTATTGCTAAAAAAATGCTAACATCATCTGAGCCCTCAGTAAGTCTTAATCATTTTGCTGGTGGATGTCTTGTCTCAATGTTGATGAAAATGCAGTATCTGCAAAGCATCAAAAAGCAAAGTTCAATGAAACAAGGTATGCCTGTATTTACTAATGTCTTCTTTTAATTCATCCAGAAGAAAATATTAAATTATCAATTTCTCTACATGAAAACCAAAAACACTTGGAAAACGGGAGATATTATGGCAGAACACAGTAATGGTGTTTTCCCCTTTGTTCAAAAGAACCTCCCCAGAACCTCTACAGTGTGACTTTACTGCCTGTCTCCTGCCCCCTAAAATGCAGTTGGCTATAATGAACTATGAGATTTTTTTAAAATATGTGAACACTGATGTGATCAGAGCTTTGAGGAATGTTCATGTTGTGCCACATTCAACTTTATCATAGGGCTCCTTCACCTGAAAAAGCTAAGAGTAGATATGGTATGCAGATCATTTTGAGCTAAAGGTAGCTGAGACCCTGCAGGCTCAAGGGAAACTTCTGCCCACCCATAACTACCTAGAAGAATTTGAATTAGGAGACTTGCCCAAGAGATGATCAGAGATAACATTTTTTGACCTATCTATGTGGCCCGGTAAACTACTAATGACTGAATATTTGATCTTCTTTATTGTCCTGCAATGACCTTCCTCTCCTATGAAGTCCCAAGGTGATCCTTAGCTCAGAATGTCCTATATATGTCATTTTCCCTTTCTGTCTTTGAGCCTTTCAAGTTTATGGAGTCCCTGACTCTCTTATATATGTGGGGTTTCCATACATCTGTATAAAATTAAATTTGGTTATTTCCTCTCATTAATCTGTCTCATGTAAATTTAATTATTAGACCAGCTAAAAGAACCTTGAAAATAGAGGAGAGTTTCTTCTTCAACCATAGTAACTTAAAGGAAACTTAAGGTCATGAGAAGGAACATTAAAATATCTCAAACAGTATAGTCTTGATGAATCTCCATGATGTAATCAATCATATTAGTTTCTGGTAACAGTAGCAAAACGGCACTTACTGAAACTACTTTGCTGTAGTCATTCTTACTTACACAGAGCATCACAGCTATACACAGCCAAGGAGTACGTGGTCATTTAACTTGGGATTTCATCTGATAATCTGTAGATTTAAATTAAGTTTTCCCAAGGATATGGAAGAGGGTAGGAGGCTGCAATACTGTTGAGCTGCCAAGGTTTATCTCTGTAAATCTGTAAGCCAACATTTTCTAGTTGCTCTGCGATAGGCCAACAACGAGAGCCAGGTGTCTAGAATGTTTGCATGATTAGCATGGGGATTTACTTCATATTCTCACACTCTTGACAATAAAACATTAGACTTGGGAATCACCCTCCCCCAACCCCTTCCAGAGAAGGATACTCAGCAGCCGCATTTGTGTCACATGACTTGCCCCCTGTCTGGAGATGGGTGGATTAGGGGTGGACACTTGACCTAATATGGTCTTAATCATATTCCTCCTCCCAGTGATTTAGAATTAGGAGATATAGTATATATTAGAAGAAGGAGATATAAACTTGAGTATTCTGAGATGACTATCTTGACCCACTGCATGGCTAGGTATTAGAGAAAGTAGATCTAGAAAAAGAGAAAAGAATGGAGCAGAAAATACTTGAAAACAAAAGAGAGAGGGGAGAAGAGAGGATTCCCATGGTTCCTCTGACCCAGCTGCCTCCCCACTGTTGGATTCTGTGAGTCACTACTGTATTTTTATAATAAATTCCCTTACACAATGCTTAAAACCAGATTTCCAACTAATACAAACATCTAGCTATTGATAACTTTTTGTGAGGAGACAAGAGTTAATGTTTATCAACACTTTCACGGGAGCGTTTGTAGTTTAAGTGGGTTTTAAAATCATAACCCTTGCCCTGGCTGGTTTGGCTCAGTGGATTGAGCGCAGGTCTGCGAACCAACCAAAGGGTCCGCTGTCAGGCGGTCCCTTTCCCAGTCAGGCGGCATGCCTGGATTCTGTGCCAGGTCCCCAGCAGGGGGCGTGCACGGGAAGCAACCATGCATTGATGTTTCTCTCCCTCTTTCCCTCCCTTCCCCCTCTCTCTAAAAATAAATAAATAAAATATTTTAAAAAATAGAATAAAATCATAATCCTTAAAATATTGCTATTATCGATAGTGATAGAATTAGAAATATCCAGTAACTTTTGAAAGGCACTTCTCTCAAGAATGGAATATATAATAGCAAGTTTTTGCTACTGCTTGTAAAATCATTGTGGTTTTTTGGTGGGCAAATGGTCCTCATTTCTGACTGTTTCTACCACTGTCATTGGTGATTAGTGCAACTTGCTTCATCTGCATAGACATAAGGGGTAGGAGAAGTTTTCCTACAAGGTGATTGCCTGGATCACCAGGACCCAGTCCCTTGTGAAGGTCCAGGAGGCGGGGACCAGAGAGAGCTTCACAGGCATCTTACACCAAAGCTAAGCCACTGGGTGTATGCTTGGGTGAAGTGTTACATTGTATTGTGTTGGTTTAATGTATAGGTCTAGATAGAAAATGCTTCCTCTAATTCCCATCCATACAGAAGGTATATCTTCTCCTGTGTCTACTTTCCTGCCTATTAAAAACATGGGCACACAAGTCATACAAGAGTCTTTTCTTTCATTTGCCCATTCTTTCAATCAATAAATTAATATGTACTGAGTACTGTCTTGACGAGGCAGAGATGGGTGTTGAGGCTGGCTCCCCATGCTAGCTTGAGGCTGGCAAACCACTTAGGTCTTCCATTTTGTCAGCCAGAGTGACCATTCTGGTGATACCTTAGACCAGGGGTATCCAACTTGCAGCCCATGGGCCACATGCAGCTGAGGATGGCAATGAGTGTGGCCCAACACAAAATTGTAAATTTACTTAAAATATTATGAGATTTTTGTGTGTGTGATTATGTGTCACGATGTGTTTAATGTGCGGCCCAAGACAACTCTTCTTCCAGTGTGGCCCAGAGATGCCAAAATGTTGGACACTCCTACTGGCTTAGACCATGTTCCTTAGACTCCTTCCACTCTTCTTCTTCAGCTCTCTTGCTTTCTCAACATCCATCTCCTCTCCCCAATTTTATCCTCATTTCCGGGTTTGTGTTTTACTGCTATCTTGGCTTCCCTATTTGGAATCCACCTAGAACACAAGTCCAGAACTCTGGCTTCTGTGGCAGTGGTTTTCAACCTTTCCCATCTTATGCCACACATAAACTAATTACTAAAAATCTGTGGCACATCAAAAACACATTTTTTGTCAATCTGACAAAATATAGGTATAGTTTTGGTTCATTCACACTGGATGGCTATTGTTGTGCAGACTGCTGACATTTTTTAATTTGACAGTCTGAGGGAAAAGAAGTCTGTGCCCTTACTAAAAAGTCAAGTATTATGTTTTAATTTAATTTTTATTGAATTTTTTCTATCACCATTTAGTCTCCTTATACCCCCGTCCCCCTACAATCACAACACTATTGTCCATGTCCATGAGTCCTTTTTCCTCTTTTCTCAATCCCTCTACCCCCAACTTTGTCCCCCCCCCCCCGCCACTAGCTGCCATTGGCTCTCTATCTATGATTTTGTCTCTATTTTCCTTATTATTTCAGTTTGTTATTAGATTCCTTGTATGAATGAAATCATAATTTACTTGTCTTTCTCTGACTGGCTTATTTCACTTAGCATAATGTTCTCCAGATCCATCCATACTGTTGCAAAGGGCAAACTTTTCTTCTTTTGTATGGCCAACTAGAATTCCATTGTGTAAATGTCCCATGGTTGTTTTATCTATTCATCTACTAATGGACACTTGGGCTGCTTCCATATCTTGGCAACTGTAAATAATACTGCAGTGAGCATAGGCGCACTTATGCTCTTTTGAATTAGTGCTTTGGGTTCCTTTGGATATATTCCTAGAAGCAGGATTGCTGCATCAAAAGGCAGATTCATTTTTGATTTTTTGAGGTATCTCCATACTGTTTTCCATGGTGACTGCACCGATCTGCATTCCCACCAATGGTACAAAAGTGTTCCCTTTTCTCGGTATTCTCACCAGCAATTGTTGTTTGTTGATTTATTGATGATAGCCATTCTGATAGATGTAAGATGGTATCTAACTGTGGTTTTAATTTGCATTTCTCTGATGATTAATGACACTGAGCATCGTTTTATATGTCTATTGGCCATCTTCATGTCCTCCTTGGAGAATGTCTATTCAGGTCCTTTGCCCATTTTTTAATTGGGTTGTTTGTTTATTTGTTGTTCAGTTTTGTAAGTTCTTCATAAATTTTGGATATTAACCCCTTATCAGATATATCGGAGAATATTTCTTCCATTCAGTGGGTTGTCTTTTTATTCTGTTGATGATTTCCTTTGTTGTGCAAAACTTTTTAGTTTGATGCAGTCCCGTTTGTTTATTTTTTCTTTTGTTTCCCTTCCCTAAGGAAATATATCCGATTAAAAAAGAATTCTATAAGCTATATCTGAGATTTTGCTGCCTATCTTTTCTTCTAGGATATTTATGGTTTCTTGTCTAACATTTAAGTCCTTGATCCATTTTGAATTTATTCTTGTGTGTGTTGTAAAAAGGTGGTCTAGCTTCATTTTTCTGCACATATTTGTCCAATTCCCAACACCATGGATTGAATAAACTATCTTTAGCCCATTGTATGTGCTTGGTTCCTCTGTCAAATATTAATTGACTAAATTAATAAATAAAGGTGTGGGTTTATTTCTGGGCTCTCTATTCTGTTCCATTGATCTATGTATCTGTTTTTATGCCAGTAGCAGGCTGTTTTGATTACTACAGTCTTGTAGTATAGTTTTATATTAGGTAGCAGGATTCCTCCAACTTCTTTCTCCGGAATGCAGTTGCTATGTGAGGTCTTTTGTGGTTCTGTGAAATACATCACTGGAATCTTGATAGGAATTGCGTTGAATTTATAATTTGCTTTCATTAGTATGGACCTTTTAATGATGTTAATTCTTCCTATCCATGAACACAGTATGTGCTTCCACTTATTTATATCTTCTTCAATTTCTTTCTTCAGTGTCTTATAATTTTCTGAGTACAGGTCTTTTATGTCCTTGGTGAGATTTATTCCTAGGTATTGTATTCTTTTTGAAGCAATTGTGTATTGGATTGTTTTCTTAATTTCCCTTTCTATTAGATCATCATTGGTATATAAAAATAGAGCTGATTTTTGAATATTGATTGTGTATCCTCTTACTTCTCGGAATTCATTTATCAGTCCTAGTAGTTTCTTGGTGGACTCTTTGGGGTTCTCTATGTACAGTATCATCACATCTGCAAATAAAGACAGTTTTACTTCTACTTTTCCAGTGTTGATGCCTTTTATTTCTTTTTCTTGTCTGATTGCTCTGAATAAGACTTCCTGTGCTATATTGAATAAGAGGTGTGAAAGCGGACATCCCTGTCTTGTTCCCAATCTTAAGGGGAACGCTTGTAGTTTTTTGCCCATTGAGTATGATTCTGGCAGTGGGTTTGTCATATATGGCCTTTATTATGTTTAAGTATGTCCCTCTATTCCCACTTAGCTCAGAGTTTTGATCATAAATGGGTGCTAGATTTTATCAAGTATTTTTCTGCATCTATTGATATGATCATCATGTGGTTTCTATTCCTCATTTTGTTTACGTAGTGTATCACATTTATTGATTTGAAAATGTTGTGCCAAACTTGCATTCCCAGAATAAATCCCATTTGATCATGGTCTATGATCTTTTTGATGCATTACTGTATTTGGCTTGCTAATATTTTGTTGAGGATTTTAGCATTTATGTTCATCAGGAATATTGGCCTATAATTTTCTCTCTTTTTTGTAGTATCTTTATCTGGTTTCCCTCAAAAACTGAGTTTGGGAGCTTTCTCTCCTCAGTACAGGGATCCTGGTGGCTTTTTCAGTTCTCTCTGCAGAGCTACCAGCTCCAGACTCTCCTCAAGTGTGTCTATTCCACTCTTCCCTCTGCTGAAGCCCAGGGTAAGTGGCTGCAAATGAAATTGGTGCATTGGCCCTTTAAGAGTCTTGCTGCATCTCCAACCATCTTCCCCTGGAAAACAGAAACGCTGCTGCTTTTCACAGCTGGTTGTTATCTGGGCTCCTTACCGGCTCTGATGCTGTAGGCAGGGGAGCTGGGGTTTTGAGCCAACACTTCTCAGGGGGAACCCCCCAGCCTCTGAAATATCCCTCCAGAACTTCAACTGTTGCCAGTGGGAACCCAGGCAGCCGTCTTGCACCCACTCCACATTGCCTACAAGTCTTGTTGTGGTGATGTGGTTTCTTCTGTCTGTCTTTGGTTATAAGGTTTCTCTCCAGCTAGTGTTCAGTTGGTTATTCTGAATGATCTCTCTACAATTTAGCTGTACTTCCAGATTTGTGCTGGGAGGAGGCTAGTGTAGCTATTACTTACTCCTCTGCTATTTGGATCCTCCGGTATAATGTTTTTAAAATTCTTGCAGTATACTTTTTGAAAATCACTGCTCTAAGATAATAAACCACATTTATCACCATACTAGCCTAGAATGTGTTTAATGTCAGAGACATGTTTTCTCATCTTTGTATCTCCTTAGTCCAGAAATACACATAATACATGGCAGAACGCAGTAAACGTTACTGAAAGAAAAATTGAATGTTGCTACATGACACACATTCAGCTATTAGGAATGTATTAATGCTAAGTCTTGCATACTCCCTTTCTTTCCAGCATTAGAAAAGACATACTAGAGGTGAGAATAGATAGCCCTTTCTCTAGAAGCCAAATACTCTGTCATCCACAGAATCACTTGAAAACTATTGTCTCCTTCTGTGGTAAAAATGAGTAGTTCGCTGTGAATGCCATTCTATTTATTTTTAGGGCTCACCATATTACATCCTCTTTGGCAGCAAAACTGATTCCTGCCTGTACCTCCTATTTGTTATTTTTAGTAAAAAAGAGCACCATTTTCAGTCTCAGTGTTCTTGGAAATGACCCTGTTTCTTCAGGCCACAGGCTCTGCTGTCTGTTTACTTCTAGCATCGGCCACCAATGCTCTCTCTGTAATGATAGGATCCGTGGCCCAAGTTGCCACATGGTTATACAGTAATCTCTTCAACCCATATTGACTAAGTTACCAATATGACTGCAGTTTATGACTGCAGCTTATGGTGGTTAGGTCAATCACTATGTTCAACTTTATTTACCACCCATCCTATTCTAATGTGACTTTTCTCCTGGAAACTCGCAAATATTTCAAATTTTCCATTTATATTTTGACATAGTCATCCTGCCTGTCTCATCAACTCACTAAGTTTTAGAGATTTTTTTTTTTTTTTTTTTTTGCTACAGCTGCTACCTCAGGAGATGATAGCATATAAACCTGAGCTGGGCTCTCACATGCACACACTCTTTAGTATGACATGTGGGTCAACTTGGTGATATTAAATAGACCAGAGACATGTCATAGAGGCTTTGGGCTAATTTCCTTATTCTAAAGAAATTCTATTAAGATCCTAGATCCGTATGTATCTATATTTAGTATCTAGGTGAAGTTACAAAAGAAGAAATTTGAAATTTAAAAAACAACCATAAAATCATTCAGTGACATTTTCTCATTATACAAGTGAGAAAAATGCAAGCTCAGAGAAGTTGAGTGAGGTGCTGGATCCATTTATATAGATAGTGACAGAATCAGGAATAATTATGGATTTTCATTTAGTAGGTGGGGATTTAGTGGACCACCCATACCCAGAAATCCTGGACTTCTTATAACAAGGCAAGGTACAACTATACCTTCTATTGAACACCAAGATCCATTTCCTTTCTGGGAATTGTTTACAGTTCAGCCAAAAACAGAGGAAACAGAGAGACTCAAGATGATGGACAAGTAAGTGGAAACTACACTAACCTCCTTCAAAACCAAACTGGAATTACAAGTAAATTATAGAAAAAATCATCCTGAAAAACAACTGAACACTACCTGAAGAGAAGCTTATAACCATGGACACATGAAAGACACCACATCACCACAATGTGACTGGTAGGGAGTGTGGAGGAGGCATGAGAGAGCTGGCTGGACTCCCACAGGCAGCGGGTAAAGTCCTGGAGGGATATTTCCGTGGCCAGGGGTTCCACTTGAGAAGTTTGGGGTCTAAACCACAAGCTGGGATCTCCAGCCTACAGCACCAGAACTAGGAAAGAAACCCAAATAACACACTACTGTGAAAAGCAGCAGGGTTTTTGTCCTCCAGGGAGAGATAGCTGGAGATCCAGAGAGCCTCTTAAAGGGCCAACACACAAAATTCTGTTTGCAGTCACTTCCCCTGGGCTCCAGCAGAGGGATGGCAGAGTGGAATAGAGACCCTTAAGGAAATCATGGGGCTGGTGGCTCTGGGGAGAGAACTGAAGAAACAGCCACCAGGATCCTTGTGCCGAGTCATTCCATATACTGCAGAAGCCACCTTTCTCATGCGGAGTACTCCTATTCAAGTGGCATCAGCCTGAGGAGTAGCAATAGCCTAGCCCACAGGAATCACTCTGCCCCACCCTGTGGTGCTTAAGCTCTGTTGCTGAGGAGTACAGCTGGAAGACATTAATTCTTTAACCCTACAGATAGCCTGCAGGCAGAGCCAGATACCTGGGAGCTCTGAGGCTTCAGCTGACCCAGCCCCAGGGCCTGGCACTGGTAAAAGCCAGCCTTGGTGCACAACCTGGTTCTTTCTGCACATACCCAGGCCCAACAAAGGGAGCCACATGCTGTGGATGACATATAGCTCCTAACAGGTTGCCAAGGGCCAGTCACAGGCAGGGTTTTTAACTTAGGTGTGCATCAGAATCTTGCAGATCAACCTAATACACAGAAACAAATAGAAAGAAGCAGCCAAAATGGGAAGACTAACAAACAGTCCCAAAATGAAAGAAGAAGAGTATTCTCCAGAAGAATAACTGGATGGAATGGAGACAAGCAATTTATCAGATATAGAGTTTAGAGCAATGATTATAAGGATACCCACCAGAATGATAAAAGGCATAGAAACCATAAAAGGACCTGTCAGTAATAATGAATGCAATATCCAAAATAAATAATACACTGAAAGGGATGAACAGTAGGTTTGATGAAGCAGAGGATCCAATCAGTGATTTTGAAGACAAGGTAGGAAAAAAACACCGAGGCAGAGCAGCAAAAAGAAAAAAGAATTTAAAAAAGTGAGACAAGCTTAAGAAACATTATGGACAACATCCATAACAACATCCACATCTTGGGAAGACCAGAAAGAGAAGAGAGTGAGCAAGGGATAAAGAACCTATTTGAAGAAATAATGACCAAAAACTTCCCTAATCTGGTTAGAGAAAAAGACACACAAGTCCAGGAAGCTCAGAGAATCTCAAACAATTTGGACACAAGGAGACCTACACCAAGACACATCATAATTAAGTTGCCAAGGCTTAAAGACAAGGAGAGAATCCTAAAAGGCACAAGAGAAAAGCAGGTAGTTACATACAAGGGAGCACCAATTAGTCATCTGATTTCTCAACAGTAACATTTCAGGCCAGAGGGAGTGACATGAAATATCAAGGTGATGAAAAGCAAGGACCTACAACCAAGGCTACTTTACCCAGCAAGACTACCATTTAAAATTGAAGGAGAAATAAGGAACTTCCCAGACAAGAAAAAGCTAAAGGAATTTGTTAACACCAAACCAATACTGCATTAAATGTTAAAGGGCTTGCTTTAAGAAAAAGAAGAAGAGAAAGAAAAATAGAGCTAAATAGTTTAATAAAATGGCACTACATACATATCTATCCTTGATCACCTTAAATGTAAATGGCTTAAGTGCTCTGGCCAAAAGAAATAGGGTAGCTGAATGGATAAGAAAATAAGACCTAAATATATATATGATACTTCCAACAGACCCACCTCAGTTTGAAAGATGCATACAGACTAAAAGTAAGGGAAGGAAAAGGATATTTCATGCAAACAGAAAAGAAAAAAAAAAAGCTGGGGTAGCAATACCTATATCCAACAAAATAGACTTTGAAACCAAAGGTATACTGAGACAAAGCAAGGCAGTAGAAAATGATACAGGGAACAATCCAACAAGAGGATATATCACTAGTAAATATTTTTGCACCCAATGTAGAAGCACCTAAATATATAAAGCAAATCTTGGTGGACATAAAGGGAGAGATTGACTGACAAATAGTCATAGTGGGAATTTTAACACCCCTATCACTTCAATGGATAGAACTTCCAGACTGAAAATCAACAAGGAGACAGTGGTCTTAAACAACACACTAGGTCAAATGGATTTAATTGATATGTTCAGAACATTTCACCCCAAAGCAGTAGAATATACATACTTTTCTAGTGCACATGGAAAGTTTTCAGGGATAGACCACATGTTAGGACACTAAACAAGTCTCAATAAATTTAAGAAGATTGAAATCATATCAAGCATCTTCTCTGACCACAATGCTGTGAAACTGATAATTAATCAAACACAGAAAAACACACAAAGACATGGAGACTAAATAACATGTTGTTAAACAATGAATGGCTCAACAATAAGGTCAAGGAAGAAATTAAAAGATACATTTAAACAAATGAAAATGAGGACACAACAATCCAAAATGTGTGGGACATTGGGAAAGCAATCCTAAGAGGGAAATTCATAGCATTGCAGGCCTATCTCAAAAAATAAGAAAAAGTTCAAACAATCTAACTTTATACTTAAAGGAACTTGAAAAAGGACAACAAACAAAGCCCACAGTGAGTAGAATAAAAGAAATAATAAAGATCAGAGTAGAAATAAATGCAATAGAGTAAAAAAAAAAAGGGGATACAAAAGATCAATAAATCTGAGTTTGTTCTTTGCAAAGATAAACAAGATTGATGAATCTTTAACTAGATTCATCAAGACAAAAAGAGAGTGGGCCCAAATAAAGAAAATCAGAAATAAAAGAGGAGATATAACTGACACCAAAGAAAAACAAAGGATTTTAAGAAAATATTATGAACAACTATATGCCAACAAACTGGACAACCTTAAAGAAATGGATAAATTCCTAGAAGATACAGTTTTCCTAAACTAAATCAGGAAGAATTAAAGAATATTAATGGCCTGCTCACACAGTGAAGTTGAAGCAATGATAAAAAAACAACAACAAACTACCTACAAACAAAAACCCTGGACCAGAGGGCTTCACAGACGAATTTTACCAAACATTCTGAGAAGAGTTAATACCTCTCCTTCTCAAACTATTTAAAAAAATTCAAGAGGAGGGAAACTCATTTTACAAGTCCAGCATTATCCTAATTCCAAACCCAGATAAAGACACTAGAAACAAAGAAAATTTTGGGCCAACATCTCTGATGAACATAGATGCTAAAATCCTCATCAATGTATTGGCAAACCAAATACAACAATGCATCAAAAAGATCATGCACCACAATCAAGTGGGATTTATTCTGGGAATGCAAGGCTGGCACAACATTCACAAATCAGTAAGTGTGATTTACCACATTCACAAAATGAAGGATAAAAAATACATGATCATATCAATAGATGCAGAAGAAGCTTTTGATAGAATCCAGCACCCATTTATGATCAAAACTTTCAGTAAAGTGAGAACACAGGTAACATGCCTAAATGTAATAAAGGCCATATATGACAAATCCAGTCAGCGTTGTACTCAACAGGCAAAAACTACAAGCATTCCCCTTAAGATTAGGAACAACACAGGGATGTCCACTCTCACCTATCTTATTCAACATAGTACTGGAAGTCCTATTCAAAGCAACCAGACAAGATGAAGAAATAAAAAGCATCCAAATTGGAAAGGATGAAGTAAAACTGTTTATTTACAGATGACATGATTCTGTATATACAGAATCCTAAAGATTGCACCAAGAAACTACTAGGACTGATAAATGAATTCTACAGAGTAGCAGGATACAAAATTAATATCTGGAAATCAGTTGCATTTTCATATGCCAATAACTAACTAATAGAAATGGAAATGAAAATACCAATCCCATTTACAATTGCTTAAAAAAGAATATAATACCTAGGAATAAATCTAACCGAGGATGTAAAAGACTTGTACAATTTACAGGGAAAAAAACAGTAGAGTGGCTGAAACTGAGAATCAAATCAATGACTTGAAACATAAGAAAGCAAAAAACAACCAACCAGAACAGCAAGAAGAAAAAAGAATAAAAAATAACGAGGATCAGGTAAGGAGCCTCTGGGACAACTTCAAGCAATCCAACATTCGCAGCATAGGGGTACCAGAAGGAGAAGAGAAAGAGCAAGAAATTGGAAATCTATTTGAAAAAATAATGAAAGAAAACTTCACAAATTAGGTGAAGGAAATAGACATGCAAGTCCAGGAAGCACAGGGAGTCCCAAACAAGATGGATGCAAAGAGGCTCACTCTAAGACACATCATAATTAAAATGCGAAAGGTTAAAGATAAAGAGAGAATCTTAAAAGCAGTAAGAAAAAAGAAGTTAGTTACCTACAGGGGAGTTCCCATAAGACTGTCAGCTGATTTTTCAAAAGAAACTTTGTGGGCTAGAAGGGATTGTCAAGAAATATTCAAAGTCATGAAAAACGGAGCTATGGCCAAGATTGCTGTATCCAGCATGGCTATCATTTTGAATCAAAGGGCAGATAAAGAACTTCCCAGGCAATAAAAAGCTAAAGGAGTTCATTATCACCAAACCATTATTATATGAAATGTTAAATGGACTTATTTAAGAAAAAGAAGGTCAAAACTATAAGCAATGAAATGGGAATAAATACATATCTATCAACAATTGAATCTAAAAAACAAACTAAGCAAAGAAGAAGACAGAATCATGGCTATGGAAGCATTTTAATGGTTGCCAGGTAGGAAGGGGTGAAGGGGTGAGGGGATTAAGAAGTATATATAGGCAGTTACAGAATAGCCATGGGGATGTAAAGTAGAGTATAGGAAACGAAGTAGTCACAGAATTTACATACTTATGACCCATGGACATGTACAATGGTATTGAGATATCCTGAGGGAGTTGGGTGTGCTGGGTGGAGAGGGGCAAAAAGGGAAGATTGGGACAACTGTAATAGCATAACCAATAAAATGTAATTTAAAATGTGAGGATTCTATTTGTATGAAGAAAAGAGACTAGATATTGAAGAACAGCTAGCAGTGTCTTTCTTCCCCCACTCTTTGTCTTAGTTCACTTGAACTGAGTTAAGAATTGTTTTGAAATTGCATCCAATGCACTAAATCTCAGTGGGTACACAAACAGATTAGAATGCAGCTGATAGCATCAGAGGGAAAAATAGTCATCAATGGAAAGCATATCTGAAACCATACTATATATATTCCAATTATGCATGTCATGAGAACATATGTCTCCTTGTGACATAAATATACTTACTCATAAATATGAGTTTTAGAACTGAAAGATGAGCTAAAGATTTTCAGGAATTATTGACTAAATACAAGATGTTAACTCTTATTTTGATTCTGTGATGTTTGTGTATATAAACATAAACATTTAAGTCAAAATTATACTTACATCAGTAAGTTTCATCAAAAAAGTATTTTCTAGAATATTGTTTTTGAATGGATTGTGTAAGCATCATGAACACTCCTGGGATCCAATCAAAATAGACCTTTGAGATTTATATGCTCATTGCAGTATTATTTACAATAGCCAAGATGTGGAAGCAATCTACATGCCCATCAGTACAAGAGTGGATAAGAAAGCTGTAGTACCTATATACAATGGAATATTACTCAGCTGTAAAAAGAAAGAAAATCATTAACAAAATAAAAGCCAAACTCCTAAATGGGAGAAGATATTCGCCAATTATACATCCGATAAGGGATTAATATCCAAAACATATAAGGAACTTATACAACTTAATACCAAAAAGACAGATAACCCAACTAAAAAATCAACAGAGGACCTGAATAGACATTTCTCCAAAGGAGACATACAGATGGTCAACAAATATTTGAAAAGATGCTCAGCATTATCAGACAAATGCAAATTAGAACCACAATGAGATATCACTTCACATCTGTTAGAATGATTATCATCAATAATTCAACAAACAACAAGTATTGGTGAAGATGTGGAGAAAAGGGAACACTTGTGCACTGTTGTTGGGATTGAAAATTGGTGCCACCTCTATGGAGAACAATATAAAGTTCCCTCAAAAGATTAAAAATTAAAAATTAAAATTAAATGACTACATGACCCAGTAATTCTACTTCTGGTTGTTTATCCAAAGAAATCCAAAGACTATATGCACCCCTATGGTCCTTGCAACATTATTTACAATAGCCAAGATATCAAAGCAACCTAAGTGTTCACTGACAATGTTTAGATAAAGAAGAGATGATATTGATACATATATGCAGTGGAATATTACTCAGCTATAAAAAATAATGAAATCTTACATTTTGTGACAGCATGGGAGGACCTAGAGGATACTATGTTAAGTGAAATAAGACAGATAGAAAAAGACAAATACTGTATGATTTCACTTATATGTGGAATCTAAGAAACAAAATAAATGAACCAACAAAACAGAAACAAACTCACAGAGACAGAAAACATACTGATGGATGCCAGATGGCAGAAGGGTTGGGGGACTGGGTGCAAAAGGTAAGGGATTAAGTACAAACTGTCAGTTACAAAATACTCATGAGGATGTACAGTACAGCATAGAGAATGGTCTATAATATTGTAATAACTGTACATGGTGTCAGGTTGGTAGTAGACTTCCAACTGGAAAGTGTCTGAGTACTGTACTGTACACCTAAAACTGATATAATATTGAATGTTAACTGTAATTAAAAAATTTTTAAGTTTTAAAAAAATTACATTTTTCTATGTAAGATATGAGAAACTGACATAAAAATATCAGGGTGTTTTAAATGTTTCAGATTTAAACCAAACTGTCTCCACTGTAGAAAAGATGGCACTTATGTAATTCAGTTTTAACTGTTGTTAAATCCTTCACAGTGGCCCTGGTCAGGTAGCTTAGCTGGTTAGAACATCCTCCTGACACACCAACGTAGGTTCGATCTCCAGTCAGGGCACACACAAGAAGCAACCATTCAATGTATAAATAAGTGGAAAAACAGATGGATCTCTCTTTCTCGCTCTCTCTCCCTTCCTCTCTCTAAAGTCAACAAACAAAAATTTGAAAGAAATCCTTCACAGAAAACATACCATATTTGACATTAACCAAAGTCAAATCCTAGAAATAGATAACTTTTTAAAAGATTACATTTTTAATGATAATTTACTTTGTAAAATGTAACTTTTCCCATTAATCATGAGCAATGGGAAAAGGTGGAAAGAAAAAAGACAATAGAAGGGGATCTTTATTCTTATGAGTACAACCATAACAGTAAAAATATTGGCTGAAGCATAGTCATGACTGGTACTGCATGAATGACTCAGAAAAACAAGACAGCTCATATCAAGTGGTTTGTTGTCTTGGCTCTAGTTTTTTGTTTTAACTGCCATATACAGAATTTTAAGTGCACACTTTTCCAGTTTTCTTAGTTCTTTTTGTCCTTTATCATCAAAATGAGAAAGCTCTTGCATATAAACCAACTTTTTAATAAACTGTAAATATCAGAAATTACTATACTCTTAACTTCAATCTAAGTTTTTAAAATTAAAATTGTTTTTTAAATTATCATTTACATTCAACATTATTTTTTATTGGTTTCAGGTGTACAGCATTTTAGTTAGACAATCATATACTTTACAAAGTGTTTCCTGATATTTCAAGTACTCATCTGGCATCATACATAGTTATTACAATATTATTGACTATATTTCCTAAGTTGTGTTTTACATCCCCATGACTATTTTGTAACTACCTATCTGTACTTCTCAATCCCTTCATTCTTTTCACCCAGTCTCTCAAACCTCCTCCTGTCTGGCAATCAGTTTGTTCTCTATATCTATGAGTCTGTTTCTGGGTGTGTTTTTTTTTGTCATTGTTCATTTATATCGTTCTTCAGATTCTGTGTATAAGTGAAATAATATGGTATTTGTCTTTCTCTGACTGATTTATTTCACTTAGCATAATGTCCCTCAGGTACATATATGCTATTGCAAAAGGTAAGATTTCATTCTTTTTATGGCTGAGTAATATTCTGTTGTATCTATGTATCACATCTTCTTTATCTAAATGTCATCTAACAATGAACACTTAGATTGCTTCCATATCTTGGTTATTATAAGTAACACTGCAATGAACATAAGGGTGCATATGTTCTTTTGAATTAGTGTTTTGGGTTTCTTTGGATATATAGCCAGAAATGGAATTGCTGAGTCATAAGGCACTTCTATTTATAATTTTTTGAGGAACTTCCATACTGTTTTCCATAATGGCTGTGCCAATCTGCATTCCCACCAACAGTGCGCAAGTGTTCTCTTTTCTCCACATCTTCACCAACACTTGTTTGTAGTTTTATTGATGATAGTCATTCTGACAGTTTTGAGGTGATATGTCATTGTTGTTTCAATTTGCATTTCTCTGATGATTAGTGATGTTGAGCATCTTTTCATAATATTGTCCATCTGTGTGTTCTCTTCAGAAATGTGTCTATTCAGATCCTTTGTCCATGTTTTAATTAGTTCAAGTTTTAAATTTTCTTTGAAACTTTTATAATAAAAAAGAGGTTTTTTTCTGGAGCAAATCTCACAATGTTAATTTAATGCCATGATCGATTTTATAATACATTTAAACTGTTTCTCATCTTTTCTATTTTACTAAAGTTGTTTTCACTGGAATAAGTTCCAGATTTTTATGTGTAAACTGTACACTGATGTTCTATTTGAGTATTATTTTTTATCTTCATGAGAAATTATAGCTATTAGGGCTTCTGACATTATTAGCTTTGTTTTGTAGTTAATTAACCAAGACCAATTTCTTTCTACACATACTTTGTAGGTCAAATTTTGTCAAGAAAATTAAATTTTTTCATTAACTTTTAATAAGTAATATATTTACCATTTTCCTCTTTTTTCCCTGTTTTCAATATTACAAATAAGTAGTTATTTTTCAGTCAGTTTTTACTCTATAATAACTGTGTTCAGTTTTAGCCACTGTTAATTTCATTTTTTACTGATTATTTCTATGAAGTCCAGTTTTCCGTGTAAATCTGATCACAATATCCTTGGCATTAAAATAGCCAAGGCAAGCCAAAAAAAAAAAAACCCCAAAAAACCCACAAGACAAAACAAACCACAAACAATTCTAGGCAACTCTTCTGACATGTTTGGTGGCTTTATTAAACAGAATTTTACAAATGGAGCTGATCTTAGGAATCACCTCATTCAATCCTCTCATTTTACAAGTAGAAAACCATGGTATGGAAAGGTTGCCCAAAGAGAGATCATGAATGCTTAAGCAAAGACAGTGATTAGTAAGGATGGAGGCAATGGGCAGAAGTGATAAATATTGAGATCAAGGTCAGAACATATTTGATTGGACAGTGAAACAAGGAAAAGTGACTAGTCTAGGATGATTCTGGATTTCAGTCTGGGGTGACTGGGTGGATGTTGATGCTGTTAACTGAGACATGAATTATTTGAATAGGTTAGGTTGGAGGAAAAGGGTAGATAATGAGATCAGTTTTCAATGGCAATTCTGAGACGCCAACTGGACATCCAAGTGGAATTTGAGTATTTAAATAAGAAATTTTTTAAAGCTTTGGGTGGAGAGATAGACTTGGAAATTATCAGCTTACAGGTGGTAGTCAAACAAGAGTAGACCATCACCACCCTGGGAAAATATTCACCAAGGAGGCAAGGTTGTGGCCTGCATATGTGTTTTGTTTGGTCCAAAACAAGAGTTTACCAAAATTCTAATTAGTGACCAACATTTAAAATTTTGGAGAGTTCATGTGTCCGTATATTGATTTCTCTTTAAAAATGAGAGGATCTGAAATCACTGGGCTTGCATTACCAGTTGGCAAAAGTCAACTAGAGCTGAGTAGGGAGACCATTAGCTCCAGTTCTCCATAGTCTCTATCCACGAGCTTCACTCCTTTGGGTTCACTCCTTGGATGCCGAAGTCTTCTGAATTTGCAACCTCTGGTGTAGCATAAGAAGATCAATGGGGAAAAAGCTAGGGAAAAAGAAAAGAAAAAGGAACCCCTTGATGGTAACTGAGGGAAGATGGTCAGAAAGGTAAAGAGGAGAACCCAGAGGGCTTGGTAACAAAGAAGCAAAGCGATCAGGTTGAAAGGAGGAGAAACAAATTTTTTAGAGTATTAGAAATTGTTTTAGCTATATTATCCAGCTATTTGCTCAAGCCCAAAATTTAGGAGTCATTTTTCACACCTTTTTTTCCTTATCACTTTCATCTACTCCATCTCCGAGTCTGTTATATCCACCTCTAGATTTTTCCTTATATCAGTATTTGTCCATTTCCCTCCATCATTTTTTACTGGATCATTGCAAAAGCAACAGATTTCTTTGCATCCTTTCTTATCTCCCCATACTTCTTTTATGCACAGCAGCCAGGCTGATCTTATAAAACCGGATCTTGTCACTCATATGTTTAAAACTCTTCACTGGCTTCCATTACACTTAAAAGAAAATCTTTCCCGTTACAGTGACCTAGAAAGTCTCTGCAAGATGAGGACTCTCCTTGCCTTTTTGATCTCATCTTTTATTCTTTCCCTAGCCTACTTTGTCTACTTTGTCTCAATGGCACCACATTCTGTCCTCTCCCCATAACTTTTGAACATATAGATAATTCTCTCAGTTCCTGTTCCTCCAGATCTTTACAGAGCTGTGTTCTTCTCTCCTCAATGAGGCTCTTCAGAGGGCACCTCCTTGGCATCCCAAACAAAAAGGGGCACCCTCCCTCCTTTAGCTTTTCAGCAACTTATTTTTCTTCCACACACTATGCTCTCTAGAAAGCATATGTATTTGTTGAGACACTCAGTGTTTGCTTTCTCAACTAGAAAGTAATCTCCAGGAGGCTAGGCACAGTGTTTGTTTTGCTCACCGGTGTATGCCAGACTCTGTGTCCTTCCTGGGACACAGAGGACTTGAATAAACTGTGGTGAAATGGTCACGTAAACAGCAATCATATACAGCAGAGATGGGAGTAAAAAAAAAAAGGAATAAAAAGTGCACTTTTGTACTTCAATAACTATTTTTTCTTAAGTGCCAACAAGATTTTGCAACTAGGGGTAGTCTGTTGGGTAATGGCAACCCTAGGAGAACCCAATCCAGCAAGGTTCTTCAAGTCATCCCGCGCCTGCGCAAATACCCCTCAACCCGGGCGGCTCGGTCCGGCTCTTCTCCAGGGGGCGGGACAGACCTACTGGGTCCCGGCGCGCGTAGATGACGTCACTAGACGCGTGCTCCGGTAGCCCGTAGTAACCCGGAGTCTGCGGAAGTGGAGACCTTGGGGCAGGCAGCTGAGACAGGTAACCTGTGCGGTTCTTGTTGGATTCCTGCTTTCTTCGTCTCCCGCCCCGGGTTGGCTGTGGGCACAGTAACATCCTGTTCTGAAGGCGACCGGGAGCTCGCCCCTACTCTTATCTTTCTTCGGTCTCGGGGTCCCCATTCTCTCTCATTCGTCCCAGACTCCTAGAAACTGAACCTGTCCTCGGGACTGGGCTGAGCGGTCACGTCTCTCCGCCTCCGCTCTCAGGGTGGTGATGGGCTCTGAGTCTCTCCCCGGTGGCACAGGCCCTTCCTCAGCCTGCAGTTTCCACCTCTTTCCTCTCGCCTCCAGGCCCATCTCATCTAACCTTTCCGCTCCTAGCTCCGCAGGGTTCTTCTCCAGTCTTGTTTAAGGAGACAAAACAGTTTCCGATTCTGTTTGTTTCCACGTGCAGTAAAACCCATCCACCACCAGCCCGCCCCCTTCCCCACGGATCCTTACTGAGAGCACCAAGTTTTGAGTTTTGGTGTGCCTGAAGAGCATTCGTTCTCTGTCAGCCTGGAGTTTTGCTCAGGAATGCGTGCATTTGTTGAGGAAGGGGGTGACGCAGCAATGTGAAAATTTGTTGTGATAAGTGATTAACATGGGATCCAATCACCTGCTGAGATGGAAGTTACAGCATTTCATTAAAAAAAAAATGCTCCTTGTTCCTGGATTTCTTTTTGGTTTCCAAGCAATGATGACAATTATGCTTGCAAAGGTAACCATCAAAATAAATAAGCAACAGCACCTTAGTAGAAATATTTGACCACAAAAACAAACAAATAAACAAAAACCAATAGAATTCATTTTGTTCGTAAAGGAATACAGGTTATTTCAAAACTAGAAGGATTCTGAAATCTTCGATCTCATTGATGGTTTAGTTTTCTATTTTCTTGTATTTTAGTACACTCCATTTTTGAATAGGGCATATCGTACTTAATATAATTCTGCAAAGTACCTCCAAATAATTTGCTAATTGGTAAGATTTGTTTCTTATATTTGGGGGACAAAGAAGAATGTTTAGAGAATAATAGCAGTGACTCATTGTCGGCAATCTGCCATATCCCAGGAACTGTGTTCAGTACTTGGCACGTGTCTTCTCATTAGCTCACACAACATTGTGAGTTAGGAATTGTTATCATCAATTTGCATAGAAGGAAACTGAGGCGCAGTTGTGTGAAATTAACTTGCCAAATATTCATCGTAACTAAGTGGTGGACCCAGGCTTTAAGTTCAGGTTTGTGTATGACTTCGAAGCCTTTTTTAAAAGTACTTTTTAAAAAAGTATTTTGACTGTTTTGGATCAAGTAGTTTTAAGTGTACTAAACAATTTCTTCTTCAACCTTAAGTATACTAAACATATGTTAATTTTCCCTATATCTCAGAGCAGTCATTATGAATGTCATTTATTGTACTCTGTTGTAGTATGATGATTTCCTAAAAGCTTTTATTATAGTTGACCCCCAAACTGTTTTGCATTTTGAGTTTGCCTGTACTTTATGTTGTCTGTTCCTTAATGTCACCAAGAGATAGTAAACCACTGCAGTTAAAAGCAGGGACTGGGAAACCACACCTCCAAGTTTAATTCCTAGCCCAACCGAGTGTGCATATAGCAACACCGTGGGCCGGGGCAAGGTAGTTGAACACCTTAGTTTTCTTATTTGTGAAATAGAAGTGATACTTTTGTCAGAAGATTGTTGTGAGGATAAAATGAGTTAGTATTTGTAAAGAGATTAGAATAAACCAGGCTTATCTTAAGAGCCACATACGTGTTTGCTAATACTGGGTGGGGCAGAAGTAGGTTTACAGCTGTTCGTATGGAAAATAATACAACAATTAATTAAAATACAAGAATACACTGTTTCATGTATTCACAACTGTAAACCTACTTTTGCCCCACCCTGGGATTATTAGTCTGGTTTTGACTTTAGATTCTTTGAAAATTCCATTCTACTTCTTTAAAAATTGTTATTCCTTGAATGGTATTTGATATGTGATAATTACCAGTGTACTAGAGAATTAAATTACTTTAACTGGAATTCCTTATCCTAAGCCATTTTAGGAAAATGTTAATTTATTAAGTTCACTTTTATCATTTTAGTACTGCCGTAAGCCTTTTCTTGGAATGTTTGGAGTAGATATTTCAAATGTTTCACTTTATTATGTGTATCAAAGTAATGGACTTTTAATTTCTGTTTTGAATTTGGGGCATATTACAGTGGTTTAAATTGTGGTTATCAATTGATGGAAAGTCTCTCTACTCTTGAATTGAATGTCAGTTGTTTACACATCCATTTATGGTGCCCTGAACAGGTGTACTTTTGCACTCATGTTCTCATAATTCCATGTGGATAAGTACCCCCTTATAAAACCACCATTATACACGTGCCATTCATAAAGGTGTCTCTTCAGTATATTTCTCTTTCCTTTTTTCTCCCCCTTCAGGGAGCAAAAAAAAAAAAAGGACTTTATCAACGAAGTGAAATAATATTCCTTATGAAATTTGCAATATACATTTCAGAAGTATATTTTAAACCAACGCCAGCTAAGAGTTGATCCTGACTCCTTTGGTGTCCATAGTTAGGAACTTGAGAATAAGTGATCTATCCTTTATTTTAATACCATTAAGCTTAAAACTTCCTGTTGAAAATATAAGCTATATTTTTTAAAGATTTTTTGTTGTGATAATTTAATATTTTAACCATTTTTAACTGATTCATTGGCAGTAAGCACATTCACAGTGTTGTTTAATTATCACTATTTTCCATTTCTAAAGTTTTTAATTATCCCAAGTGAAAACTCTGTACCCATTAAATCATAAATCCCCTTGCCCCTCACTTTCTCCCCATACCTCCTCCCTGCTCCAGCCCCAGAGGGGTAGTTAATACCCTTGTTCTACTTTCATCTCTGAATTTCGTTGTTCTAAGTACCACATATAGGTGGAA
Organism: Mormoops blainvillei; assembly: GCA_004026545.1. NCBI lineage: Eukaryota > Metazoa > Chordata > Mammalia > Chiroptera > Mormoopidae > Mormoops > Mormoops blainvillei. The sequence goes on along the minus strand of PVJD01000804.1, from coordinate 62,084 downwards.
TCATGCACTAGCCTTTTGTGTCTGGTTTACTTCACTTAGCATGTTTTCAAGATTCATCCATGTTGCAGCATATATCAGAATTTCTTTTTATGGATCAATAATATTTCATTGTATGTATATACCATATGGTATACTTTTGATGCATATAAATTATGCTTTTAAAATTTTTCCTTTATTTTAAAATTTATTTAAACTAAAATTTAAAAAATCACACACAGTTCACCCATTTCTTCTAGCTCCCACCCCTGCCACTGGTTGCCACCAGTGTACTATGAACTTGTTTTTTTTTTAAATTATTTATTTTTAGATTCCACATGTAAGATAATATTCATCTTTCTCTGTTTGTCTTATTTCACTTAGCATAATTCCCTTGAGGTCCATCCATGCTGTTGTAAGTGGAAAGATTTCATGTTTTTTTATGGCTGAATAATATTCCATTGTATATATAAAGAAATTGTGATACATATATAGTTTTTTTATTCATCCATCAATGGAATATATATATATGTATGTATGTATACATGCATATCTATCTATATATGTGTGTGTGTATACATATATATATATATTTATATATCACAGTGTTTTAATGCATTCATCCTTCAGTGGACACTTGGGTTTTTTCAATATCTTGGCTGTTGTAAATAATACTGCAGTGAACATGGCACAGTTTTTCTGTTCTTTGGATAAATATGCACAAGTGGAATTGCTAGATCATATGGTAGTTGTATTTTTAATTTTATGAGGGACCTCCATATTATTTTCCATAGTGGCTGCACCAGTTTATATTCTCACCAACAGTGCACAATGGTTCATTTTCCCTACATCCTCACAGCACTTACTATTTCTAGTCTAGTCATTCTAACAGATGTGAGGTAGCATTTTATGGTGGTTTTGATTTGCATCTTCCTGATGATTAGTGATGCTGAGCATCTTTTCATGCACTTGGTAACAATCTGTATGTCTTCTTTGGAAAAATATCTCTTGAGACCTGCCCACTTTTAATCTTTTTTTTGCTTTTGATTTGTATGAGTTATCTGTGTGTTTTGGATATTAACCCCTTACATGCTTCGCAAATAGTTTCTCCCGTTCAGTAGGCTGCCTTTTCATTTTGTTAATGGTTTTCTTTGCCATACAGAAGCTTTTTAGTTTGAGTAGACCCACTATTTTTTTTTTTTTTTTTTGGCATTTGTTGCTTTTGCTTTTGAGGTCAGTTTAAAAGATTTAAAACTCCAAGACCTGTGTCAAGGAGTTTACCATGTATGCTTCCTTGTAGGAGTTTTATGGTTTCAGGTCTTACATTCAGGTCTTTATTTTGAGTAATTTTTGTTTAAGGTGTGAAATAGTGGTCTATTTTCATTCTTTTGCACATGGCTGTCCAATTTCCCAGCATCATTTATTGAAGAGATTGTCCTTTCCCCATTGTATATTCTTGGCTCCTTTGTCATAAATTAATTGACTTTATATCTGTGGATATATTTCTGGGCTCTCTATACTGTTCTATTCATCTGTGTGTCTGTTTTTATGTGAATTATGACTCTTTATACTTCTCATTTTAATGGTATGAACTTAATACTTGGTGATTTGATTTGACTGAGCTACTGGAGAATAAGAAATGGAGATCTCTACTGGAGTATCATTTTTATTGAACTTTGAACAAAATACCTGGTAATAATGTTAAACTGGAGCTTGAGCATACATTAAAGTGTTATTTTTCTTCTCACTTAAAATTTAGTCTAAAAATAGTAAGAAAAAAACGATAATGTTACTTAGTATTTCTTTAGTTTTACAGTATGCCAGGCATTATTCTAAGCACTTTACCTGTGAAGTAGGTGATATCATTGTTCTGTTTTACAGATGAAGAAACTGAGGCAAAGAGAAATTAAATTAATTGTTAAAATTATGAGGCTGTTATGTGTTGAAATTGTGATTTGAACCCGGGCCGTGTGGCTCTAGAGTTGATTTATCCTAAATTTTGATTGACCCTTAGATCAGTATTAGCTTCGCAATGTAAATTGTTTTGCCTGCTACACTCTTCTCTCCTTCCATATGATCTTTAAAACAGAACCTTACTTCTGAGTTTAGTAGGTAATGGAAGAACAACTGAACCCAAGCCGTCAAAAGGTAACAGGTGCCGCTCATTTGACGGGGGAGATAGTGTATTAATGGAATTTAGGCTACATTTTCACAGCTTAGTTTATATCATCTTTCTGTCTGAGAGCCTTGTCTTTGAAAAACAGATCCTGAAATTTTAATGATCTCATATTGCATATAGATTGTGTGGATATTTGACTTCAGAATATTGTACAATTCTCACACTACTGTTCTGTGGGCAGAAGGAGTTTTTTATTCATAATGTTGTTACTGACTCACACTAGTTTATGGCACACTTGTTTTGTTACTACCTCATTACTCTGTGTTGCTTGATTTTTGAAGAAATCGTTTTGAAATAGCATTTTTATATGTATAATCAATTTCATTATGGTTTTTCTTGGCTTTTTTTTTTTTTTGGCTTACGTTTTCTTTGACGCTTGCAACTGAAGGTTTAGTTTTTGAAACTGATGGGAATCAGGATATGCTTGATATATTGTGGCAGCACAGGAAACATATCAACCTGTTTCTTTTGGCGCCAATAATATATCGTGTATGGGACAGGTGTGGAGCATATTTGGAGGTATGAACTGTTTGAATAATGTCTGCTAGACACAACTACAGAATAAGTGTTAGGATTGAAAGGACCCTTTGATATATCTCTCTTATTTTTCGTTCAGCAGTTGGGAGTGTGAAGTCTGGCATGATTAAATGGTTTGCCTATATTCATACAGTGTTATAATCCATTTAAAAACAAAAAAATACAAATATTCTGTCCTTTTGAATCATACTTCATATTGGTGTAAAATCCTCATTTGTAAGAGGGGACTCCCAAGTTTTTTTACTCATGTACTTTTTTAATCATCACCTGGCTCATATGTACTTAATTATCATTCTTCTTGTAATAGTATTTTCTGGGTGAGACATAATGACCTGAATTAGATAGGTTGTTGAGAGAATGACCTGATATGAAGGATCCAAGAGATTCTTCGTTTAAATCGATAGGACTTTGCAGTTGTTTATGTATAGGTGAAAGTAAGAAATCTGGGATGATCCTCTTAGGACTCTACCTTAGGTAACTGGGTAAGATGATACTGTCATTTACTAGAAAAATTTAGAAGAGATCAGAGCAGGGTAAATAAATTTGAAATGGACAGAACATGGATTGAACAGAAAGTGAGATAGATTGAAGACAGAGCAACAGAACACAGCAACATCTAAAATGTGGAAAGAAGGGTGAAAGAGGTAGGAGAACACAGAGGAGAGAGTGGTATTGCAAATACCAAAAGAGGAGAGAATTTTGAGGAGGGCGTGGTAATTTATGTTAATGGTCCAAAAACTAGGCTGGAAGAACCCAGTAAAGTTGATAACTAGGAAGTCATTTGCCTCCTTACTATGAAGTTTTAGTGGTATAGTAGGGATGTGAGCAGTGAGTAGTGGGACTGAAAGGGAGGTGGAGTAATGGGGATAGGAAATGAAGACAGTTCTTTTAAGGACTTTGCTGTGAGGAGAGAGAAAAGTTAGAGGGAGATGTGGAAATAGGGAAGGGTTTTTGTTCATTTGTGTTTCTTTTCTCCTAAGAAGAGATTAGAACATTCATTTATTTCTGAGGTAAAAAGAGCTGATAAAGAGGAAGAAGTTGAGGTAGAGGACTCAGAGGGCTGGATGGTTGATGAAGCAAGGTCCCAAAGAGGGCAGCAAGAGCAAAGCAAAGGTGATGATCAGGGTGTCCTGGGACAGGAGGGACACTTCTTTCTCCCTTCTAGGAGTGACAGGGAGAAGTGTAAGGATAGATATAAATAAATTCATAGTGTGGGGAAAGAATATGTGGAAGTTCTTGTCTGATGGTAGCAAAATGTCTTAAGTGAAGCAGGTAAATTTGCTGATACAGAGGGTTGATTTGGTGGGGTGGGGCTTGAGGAAAGAGGTAGAAACTTAAAGTAGTCACGGAAAGAACAGGAGTTGCAGGGGTGACTGGAGAGAGACCTAAAGGATTGCCTGCCTGGTGCTACCGAGGGCTGCACTGAGGCTGGAATCTGTAAATATGTAATGTTAACCATTTTCGTGGTTGTGTAATATTTGTTTATTTACCTCTTATTGAGCTCAGTACACCAAGTTTAGAAATAGAAATTTTGGATGATTCAGTTAGTTGAGGGTAAAGTTTTATAGAGCAGCTGTGTCCAAAGGATGAAAGGGCAAGAGAATTGAGGTTCAGTGTTCTAGGAGGGATTGAAGAAGTGAGCCACATTATGTAAGGAAGGCCACAGAACAGGGGTTCTCAGCTTCAGAAACATTAATAATTCTCTGCTCTCTTGTGCATTGTAGGATGTTTAGCATCCCTGACCTGTACTTACCAGATGCTAGTAGCTGGCCCCTCCAGATGTGACAATCAAAAATGCCTCCAGACATCACCAAATGTCCTCTGAGGGACAAAATCACCCTCGACTAGAAACACTGCCCTAGAGTCCTGAAACAGATGGATTGAAGAATGAGTTTCAGTGAAATAAGTAAAAGACTTGGGAGTAAGCGAAAGAAAGAGTAGAGAGAATAGGAGGCCATATTCTGAAATTAGACTGTGAAAATTAAATATTTCAGAGGCGTAGCTGATGCAAGTAATGTAAATGTCAAGAATGAACCATTGGTTTGCTGAATGGGGTGAAGGTGAAGGTTGCTGGCACTGAGCATGTAATTGAGCCTAAGAGTTTCTGAAATGAAACCAGAACTAAGATTTTTCTGGATGTTTATTTCCTTACTTTGTCCACTAAGTGTTTCTTAACTTTTTTTCTAATATCAGGTCCCTGAACTTGTCCTTTTCTCCTGTAGTATTTTAAAAAGTAATGGAATTATCCAGCTTTGTTTTTTATATTTTACATGAGTAGAGTTTTTTGTTGTTGTTTTTGTTTGCTTCTATTTCAGTATTTTCTTGACTTGATTTTATGGTTCTTTACCTCTAAGTATACTGCTTTCCAAAAGGCCCTGGTTCTATCCTTTGTTACCTAAATTCAAAGCATTTCTTTTGCAACTGGTCATCTCATTATACAGTCTGTTTTCTTTGGTAGAAGAAATACCAACATATCTTTAAATCTTATAACCTCTTAGAAGTGTTCTTCCTTATGTATGTATAGTGTCGATTGAGAAGTAATTACTGTGGACTCTGAGCAGAACATAAGCTACTTGTACAGTATGCCTTTAAATACTTTTCCTATGTTCAATAAATTCATATTTCTAGTGGAACTTGCTTTTTTACCTTATTTAATAAGCTTACCCTGCATTGTTCATTAAACAAAACAGAAACAAACTCATAGACACAGAGAACAAACCAATGGTTGCCAGATGGGAAGGAGATTGCGGGCTGGGCAAAAAAGGTGACGGGACAAATTGGCAGTTACAAAATAGTCACAGGGATGTAAAGTACAATATAGGGAATATAATCCATAATGTTGTAATAACTACCTGTGGTGCCAGGTGGGTACTAGTCTTATTGGGGGACCACTTCATAAGTTATATAAATGTCTAATCACTATACTATGTAAGTACTTGAAACTAATATAATGTTGAATGTCAACTGTAATCGAAAAGTTAAAAATTAAAAAAAATGGGTACTAACTGCCACCTCTTTTATAGAACATTAAAAAAAATCTTACCCACAGATACAAGTTAACGTAGGTTTTATTATATCACATGTTGTCATTGCAAAATAGGAAGTAAGTAGGTAGCATTAAAAGCCTTGATATTTTTACTTGATTCTTATACAAATTATTTTTTGTGGAAGCTGATTTATTTGGTATAGTGTAAAAAGCAGCTTCTATCAAGAAATACCCTGTGCTACCTAAATTCCCTATTGGTGATTACCAACAATGTTTTATAACCTCATTTCATACTTAAGTATGAGATTTCTAAGAAAAAGATTAATTTGTTATCTTGGTAAAGAGTGATAACCAATTTTTCATATAGGCCTGATTTGTTTTGGTGTTTAGGATCTAACACCTCTAATGAGAAACAGGTTGCTCTTTCCAAACCATGAAAATGGGCATTGATACTAAATATGAAAGTGTGTCAGAAGATAACGTTTTGTCCAAGAACTGGCACTTTAAGCAGCAGCAGCAGCAGCAGCAGTGCATGCCATCAGCTACTCTCTAGTGGCAGAGGACACTAAGTGGTTTGTGTGTTCAATCTGCAGCCACACTCGGCACTTGGACAAACGTAAGATCCTTCAGTGGTCACATTGGAATGAGTGGATGCCCAAGAACTTTGACTGTCATTTATAACAAATCTTTTTGATTCAGAACATGGATTAATATCTTTTCTAATAAAGAGAGTGTTTTAGTTTCTGAAGATACCATGGTTACAGTGTATGCAGTGTTTAGGCAGTTTTTTACAGTCATTTCAGAAAGTCATATATTTTACATTACGTGGTAAATTATTAATACTATGCAGTATTTGCAACATTTAACCAGTTTATGACTTAACAGTTTAAAAATATCCTTTCCTATTGGTGTAGTTCTATATTCTCCAGGTTTATACTTTTTTTCCTAAGAATATAGCAAAGCCTCAAAGAAAAATAAACTGTTTAATCTCACCTTTAAAACTTTGTAATTAAACCCTGACTGGTGTCCCTCAGTGGGCCGGGCATCTTCCACAAATTGAAAGGTCACAGGTTCAATTCCCAGTCAGGACACATACCTGGGTTGCAGACCAGGTCCTGGGTTGGGAGCGTGCAACTGATCGATGTTTCTCTCCCTCTCTATCTCCCTCCCTTCTCAGAACCTGATCTACTCAGAACCTGATCCTGGGAGTATAATTTGAACCTTGATGAGGTGAACTTGAAAGTCATTTAGAGAGAACGGAGCACCCAATTGCAGTGTATAAATTCTGGACGTATCTGAATGGAGAAATCTTTGTGTGTATTCCCACAAAGGGCCAGAATATAAGTTTTGAGAACTTAATGCTTTCCGTATTTCTAAGAATCTTTGAGTTTATCCTTGAACTAATTTTTCTTCTGGATTTGGTACTCTTTGCTGAGTTTGTCTGTGCACCTCTAGCCCTGTAACAGTCACTGAATAAACTGGTGGGAGCCTGTCCTGATTTCCTGTTAAAGGAAGTATAGTTCCCTAAGGCAGGAATAGAGGGACCTCTTGCCCTTCCTAAATGTATAGTTTACTATAGAAGACAGAAGGGTTGTCCTTGCAGGGTAGGAAGTGGGTGCTGCAAGGTCAGACAGAGGTCAGGCATTGGAGGAGAGAAAGGAAGGGTGTTTATCCCTGGAGTTGCCTAGAAAAGACAAGTACGTTGCCCATACTAAAAGTTTTGAAGGATGGGAACTTCTTGAAGATACTGAGCAGCAATAGTTCTATACAGGAAGCCATACAGCCTGTGGTTAGAGCATTTGCCAGAAAGAACCATTGTTTAGCATCACTGAGCTCCACAGTGAATTGTAAATAGAGCTAGTTGGGAGGACACCACAGTTAGATAAGCCTATGGTTTTCAAAGTCTCATTTCTGGACCAGCAATGCCAATAGTCTGTTTTAACAAGTTCTTCAGGTGATTCTAAATGTACATCCAATTTGAGAACCACTGGCCCAAGCAATTCACAGTGGTTGGGAACTGCTTTGCCTGATTTTGATGACAAAGTCACAATGTTGAGAAAGAATGAGTGAAAACTTTAAACTTTATGTAGGGGTGGCATTCCTTTTACACAGTATGCTGTGTTTCAAGTCGAAGGACAGAAAAGATAATGGTATCTTCACTATCAGTACAAGTAATGGGTAACACTTCATGTAGGTGGAGGGTTACAGTCTACACTGGAATCTAAATTCTGCCAGAGTGGAGGAGAGCTCCCATCTTGCCTCCTTTTTCATTTCAAATATTTATTCCTCAATTATTCTTTTTTTGTGTTTTATATATGCAATAACCTATGAGAATTCTATTCTTTTGGCTTTGCGATAGCAAGAGTTGGTTCAAGTCGCTAAGTAACTCAGAGGCATTAGCGTGTATGAGAATTACCTGGCCATCTTATTTAAAATGTGGAGTAATGGCCCCTATCCCTGGAGATCCGGATGTATCAGATGTGCAAAAGTGTCTAAGAATCTGTGTTTTTAACAAGCAACACTCCCACCAGTCTGCTCCTGCCCAGTTGATTCTAGTGTATGTGATCCTTTGACTGCACTTTGAGAAATGCTGTGCTTGATCTCCAAAAACAGTGGTGATTTCCCTGATTATAATTTTATTCTTGGGGAGTTCTGAGACACAAATATTTTCATGAGTTTTTAAAAAAAGATTTTATTTATTTATCTTTAAAGAGAGGGGGCGGGAAGGAGAAAGAGAGGGAAAGAAACATCAATGTGTGGTTGCCTCTCACCCGACACATACCGGGGACCTGGCCTGCAACCCAGGCATGTGCCCTGACTGGGAATCGAACTGGTGACCCTTTGGTTTGCAGGCTGCCATTCAATCCACTGAGCCACACCATCCAGGGCTGAGGATATTTAAATATCTATATTTATATCTGTATCTATATCTATATCTGTCTATCTTAATTGCTAGTATTGAAGCTATCTGAATGTTTAATATTCACTGAGAAATTATATAGAGATACTTGAAATAAAATTCTTTGGGGAACCATGAGTACTCTTCCTAAGTTAAAAATGCCCCCAAAGGCCACTTTGACAGTGTAATATTATAACACAAAACCAATCATACTTAAAAATCTTGTAGTTCTATAATTAATATTTTCTGAATAATCTTTAGGAAGCCTACTGTTGCACATATGGGGCTACTTATTAAAAATCCACACAGTAAAAGAATAAATTAACCCTATTATCTTTTCAGAGTCCCCAAACCATATGCCACTAGAAGCCTAAAAGGCATCAACAGTTTAAAGAAAATACCATGTTAATGAGCCTACAGACTAGTACCCTAAGTTCGCTGTCAGGGATAGGAGTAGATTTATCTAAAATGATGTATGATTTTTTTTTCCTGCATGGAATTATATAAAAAATTGTTGCATCTAGCTTCCAAAAGACGATTAATGAACAAGAATGGGGCAGGAACCATCTCTCCTCTCTCTCTCTCTCTCTCTCTCTTCTGTCCCCAGTTAGTCTTTCTCTGTGCCCTGCTACTCCAGGATTCAGTTAGGGCTTCCTGAAATGGATAAAAACCCCCACAGTGGCATGTTTTTATTTCATCTACATAGGAAGGGTAACTATAAATAGGTAGCTGTTGCCACTTTGCAATGAGAAAAGGGAGTAAACAAAAAGGGTGATTAAATATTCCAGGGTCTTCAATGTGTGGTTTTCTTTTTTTATGGGGTTTCAGGGTTGTACAGTGACATACCCCATCAGAAGTGGGGGTAGGCTTCTCTTAAGAAGCTCTTTCAAACCACCCATGGTACTAATATTTCAAAATGAAATCTAACCCTTATTTCTTTTAGACAGGAGGAACAAGTGTGCCAGAGCTTAGATTCTTCCTCTGTCCCTCTATATCTCTTTCTCTGTCTGCACTAGAGTCACTACATTAAAAGTGAGCCCCTCTGTGGGCTTTCAAGACTGGTGTGAACAGGAGGGAAGCAGGGTCAACAGAAGCTCTACCCACCTGATCATCAGACAACTTTCTGCCAAGTTCAGCTCTGTTTGACAAGAAGAGCATGGCAGTAGCTCCTGGACTGTACCACACCCAAGAACTGGTGGAGAAGACCTAGCATCTCTGTTCTTTCATCTTTTTCCCTCAAGGAAGCCTCCTGCCTGCCCATCCACTCCAATATTATTCTCAAACACTTTTTCTTGGCTAAGTGCCGGCCCTGTTGCTTCCATTGAACATGTCCTTTTATAGAAGAGAACTTTATAAAACAGAACTTTATAGAATAGAAAAAAAGTCCTGTTTTCAAGTGTAGATATAGATAAGTTACCAGGCTAAGCTGATTTTTAAAATCAGTGTTTTCTCGATTGTATTGCAAGATAATTTAAGTTGGTATGTGGACAAGCATCTTTTAAATCTTAATAATTATGTATCAATTTAACATATGGTAGAAAAATGTAAATTAGCAAGTCAAACCCATGATTTCATGGATGTTATAAAAGGCAAGTCAGTTGTAAAGTGGATTGAAGAAAAGTATTTAATAACTAATAATACAGATGGTATGAGGATGGGAAAAATACTGAAGATGGTACATGACTGAAGTTGGGAAATACTGTTTTAATAAAATATTCAAGGTTTATGCTTTTTTTAGATTTTATTTATTTATTTTTAGAGAGGGGAAGGGAGGGAGAAAAATGGGAGAGAAACAACAATGTGTGGTTGCCTTTTGAGCACCCCTTACTGGGGATCTGGCCCACAACCCAGATGTGCGCTGACAGGGAATTGAACTAGCGACCCCTTGGTTCACAGGCTGGTGTTCAATCCACTGAACCACACCTGCCAGGGCAGGTTTATATTTTTTGAAAGTCTTTAAAATAATACAAAAATACTAAAATTAAAATGTTATACCATGTTGGAAGGAAATGTGTCCTTGGTGTAGCATAGCTCTTTTAAGTTGCTATTCAAATTAATATGCATCTCTTTTATTTTTTATTTGTACATTTATTTTAAGTATTTTTTATTGTTATTGTTTACAGCTGTCCCAATTTTTTCCCCTTTGCCCTGCTCCACCCATCCCACATCCCCCACTCCCACAGTCAATTCCCACACTGTTGTCCACATCCATGGGTCATTCGTACATGTTCTTTAACTAGCCTCTTCGTCTTCTTTCCACCATTATCCCCCCTCATCCCTACCCCCTGGTCACTGTCAGTCTGTTCCATGTTTCCATGCCTGTCGTTCTATTTTGTTCATCAGTTTATTTAGTTCATTAGATTCCTCTTATAGGTGACATCATATGGTATTTGTCTTTCACCAACTGGCTTACTTCACTTAGCATAATGTTCTCTAGTTCCATCCATGCTGTTGCAAAAGGTAGGAGTTCCTTCTTTCTTTCTGCTGCATAGTATTCCATTGTGTAAATGTACCACAGTTTTTTGACCCACTCACCTACTGATGGGAACTTAGGCTGTTTCCAGCACTTGGCTCTTGAAAATAGTGCTGCTGTGAACATAGGGTGCATGAGTTCTTTTGAATTGGTGATTCAGGATTTTTAGGGGATATTCCCAGCAGCAGAATTGCTGGGTCAAAAGGCAGTTCCATTTATAGTTTTTTGAGGAAATTCCATACTGTTCTGCACACCAAAAGTGCACTAGGGTTCCCTTTTCTCTGCATCCTCACCAGCACTTGTTTGTAGATTTATTAATGATGGCCATTCTAACAGGTGTAAAGTGATATCTCATTGTGGTTTTAATTTGCGTCTCTCTGATGGCTAGTGATGTTGAGCATCTTTTCATATGTCTATTAGCCATTTATATGTCTTTGTGGAATAGTGTCTTTTCAGGTCCTTTGCCCATTTTTAATTGGATTCTTTGTCTTACTGGTCTGAGTTATATGAATTCTTTATGTATTTGGAGATAACCCTTGTCTAATGTATAATTGGCAAATATGTTCTCCCATATGGTTGGTTCCCTTTTCATTTTGCTGATGTTTTCTTTAGCCATGCAGAGGCTTTTTAATTTGATGTAGTCCCATTTGTTTATTTTTTCCTTTATATCCCTAGCGCTAGGAGATATATTGGCAAAAATATTACTGTGTGGGATATCTGAACATTTACTGCCTATGTTTTCTTAAAGGACTTTTATGGTGTCACGACTTATATTTAAGTCTTTTATTCATTTTGAATTTATTCTGGTGACTGGTGTTAGTTGGTGGTCTAGTTTTTTGTTTGTTTGTTTGTTTTTTTTTTTTAATGTATCTGTCCAGTTCTTCAATATCATTTATTGAAGAGGATATTTTTACGGCATTGTACGCTCATGCCTCCTTTGTCAAATATTAATTGACCATAGAGATGTGGATTTATTTCTGGGCTCTCTATTCTGTTTCATTGATCTATGTGTTTGTTCTTATGCCAATACCAGACTGTTTTGATTACAGTGGACTTGTAGTATAGTTTGATATCAGGTATTGTGATCCATCCTACTTTGTTCTTCTTTCTCAAGATTGCTGAGGATATTCAGGGTCTTTTTGGTTCCATATAAGTTTTTGAAATATTTGTTCTAGATCTGTGAAATATGCCATTGGTATTTTAATAGGAATTGCGTTGAATTTATAGATTGCTGTGGGTAGTATGGACATTTTAATCATGCCAGTTCTTCCAATCCATGAAAACAGTATATGCTTCCATTTATTTGTATTTCCTTAATTTCCTTCTCCATTCTTCTTAGTTTTCCAAATACAGGTCTTTTACCTCGTTGGTTAGGCTTATTTCCAGCTACTTTATTTTCTTGTTGCTGTAGTAAGTAGGATTTTTCCCCCTAGTTTCTCTTTCTGACATTTCATTGTTGGTGTACAAAAATGCAATAGGTTTCTGAATATTGACTTTGTATCACTCTATTTTGCCAAATTCACTTACTAGGTCGAGTGGTGTCTTGGTGGAGTCTGTAGGGTTTTCTATGTACACTGTCGTGGCATCTATGAATAATGACAGTTTTAATTCCACCTTCTCAATTTGGATGCCTTATTTCTTTTTCTTGCCTGATCACTGTGGCTAGAACTACCATACTATGTTGAATAAGAGTGGTGAAAATTTACACCTTTGTCTTGCTTCTCATCTTAAACAGAAAGCTTTTAGTTTTTGCCTGTTGAGCATACTGTTGGCTGTAGGTTTCTTATATATGGCCTGATGATGTTGAGGTATACTCCCTCTATTCCCACTTTGCTGAGTGTTTTTTTCATAAATAGGTGCTGGATTTTATCAAGTGCTTTTTCAGCACCCCTTGATATGACCATGTGATTTTTGTCCTTCATTTTGTTTATGTGTTGTATTGTGTTTATTGATTTGCAAGTATTATACCGTCCTTGCTTCCCTGTGTTGAATCCCACTTAATCATGGTGTATGATCTTTTTAATGCATTGCTGAATCCAGATTGGCAAGATTTTGTTGAGGATGTTAGCATTTATGTTTATCAGAGATACTGGCCTGTAGTTTTCTTTCTTTCTTGTGTCTTAATCTGGTTTTGGGATTAGAACGGTACTGGCCTCATAAAAAGAGTTTTGCAGTCTTCCCTCTTCTTGAATTTTTGGAATGAATTGAGAAGGCTAGGAGTTAGTTCTTCTTTAAATGTGTGGTAAAATTCACATGTGAAGCCGTCTGGTCCAGGGCTTTTGTGTGTTGGGAGTTTTTTTTTTATTACTACTTCAATTTCACAAGTTGTTATTGGTCTATTCAGATTCTCTGCTTCTTCTTGATTCAGTTTTGGAACATTGTATGTTTCTAGAATATGTCTATTTTGTCCATATTGTCCCATTCCTTGGCATATAGTTGTTCATAGTAATTTCTTACAATCCTTTGTATTTCTGTGATATTGGTTGTGACTTCTCCCCTTTCATTTCTGATTTTATTTATCTGGGTCCTTTCTCTTTTTTTCTTGATGAATCTGGTTAAAGGTTTGTCAATTTTGTTTATCTTTTCAAAGAACCAGGTCCTGGATTTATTGATCCTTTGAATTGTTTTTAGTCTATGTCATGTAATTCTGCTCTTATTTTGATTATTTCCTTCCTTCTACTTGCTCTGGGCTTTACTTATTGTTGTTCCTGTAGTTGTTTTAGATGTAGGGTTAAGCTGTTTATTTGAGATTTTTCTGTCTTCTTTAGGTAGGACAATATTGGTATGAACTTCCCTCTCAGGACTGCCATCACTGTGTCCCATAGGTTTTGGACTGTTGTGTGTTCATTTTCATTTGTTTCCAGGTACTTTTTGATTTCTTCTTTGATCTCACTGTTAACCCATTCATTATTTAATAACATGTTATTCAGTCTCCATGTATTTGAATGTTTTTGAGTGTTTCAGTTGTGGTTGGTTTCTAGTTTCAAGCCATAAGTGATCCAAGCACCTGCTTGATATGATTTCAGTTTTCTTGAATTTGTTGAAGCTTGTTTTGTGTCCTACCATGTGGTCTGTCTTTGAAAATATTTCATGTGCATTTGAAAAGAATGTGTATTTTGCTTCTTTGGGGTAGAATGTTCTGTACATATCAACTAAGTCCATTGATCTTGAGTGTTGTTCAATGCCATAATATCCTTGTTGATTCTCTGTTTGGAAGACCTATCCATTGTTGAGAGTGGAGTGTTAAAATCCCCTATGATGACCATGTTGCTGTTGATATCTTTCTTGAAGTCCTCCATGATTTTCCTTACTTATTTGGGTAATGCTGGGTTGGGTGCATATATGTTTACAAGGGTTATATCCTGTTGTTGGATTATGCCTTTAAGTATTATGTGGTGACCTTCTTTGTCTCTTTTGATGACCTCTGTTTTGAAATCTATTTTGTTTGATACAAGGATTGCTACCCCAACTTGTTTTTCATGTCTGTTTGCTTGGAATATTTTTTCCAACCATTTACTTGGCCTATGTAGATCTTTTGTTCTGAGGTGGGTCTCTCATAGGCAGCATATATGTGGGTCATGTTTTCTTATCCATTAAGCTACCGTATGTCTTTTGGTTGGAACATTTAATCCATTTATGTTTTAGGTTCTTATTGATAGGTAGTTATTCATTGCCACTCATTCCATACTTGCCCTCTGCCCCTCTTTCTTATAGCAGCCCTTTTAGCAACTCTGCAGTTCTGTCTCAGTGGAGATGTACTCTTTTAGCCTTCTTTTGTCTGGAAGCTCTTTATTTCACCTTCCATTTTAATTGAGAGTCTTGCTGGATAGAGTAGTATTCATTACAGGTCCTCGCTTTTCAGTACTGGGAGTAATCTGTACCAGGCCCTTTTGGCTTGTAGTGTTTCTGTTGAGAAATCAGCTGATAGCCTTATTGGAGTGCCCTTGTATGGGTTACTAGCTGTTTCTCACTTGCTGCCTTTAAGATTCTCTGTTTGTCATTACATTTTGCCATTTTAATTATGATGTGTTTTGAAGTGGACCTCTTTGGGTTCATCTTTATTGGGACCCTCTGTGCTTCCTGAACTTGTATGACTATTTCCCCTATCAAGTTAGGGAAATTTTCTGTTACTATTGTTTCAGACAGGTTTTCTATCTCTTGCTCCTTTTATTCTCATTTTGATATTCCTACGATGTGTACGTTGTTACATTTCATGTTGTGCTGAAGCGCCCTTAAACTATCCTTTCTCTTTGAGTCTTTTTTTGTTTTGTTGCTCTAACAGGGTATTTTTTTCTTTGTTGTCTTCCAGCTTGCTGAGTTGGTCTTTTGCTTCATTTAGCCTGCTTTTGATTCCTTCCAATATTCCTCATTTCAGATATTGTATTCTTTGTTTCTTCCTGGTTCTTATTCATAATTTCCATGTCCTTTTTCATGCTGCTGTAGTTCATACTAAGTTCCTTGTAGCTCCCATAAAGTTCCTTGCAGTTCTCATTCAGTTCCTTGAACATCCTTACAACAATTATTTTGAATTCTGTGTTAGACAGATTGTTTGCCTCAATTTCATTTAGCTCTTTTTCTGCAGATTCTTCCTTTCCTTTCAATGGGGGCGGGGGGAGTTATTTCTTTTTCTCCCTGTTTTAAGTGTATCTTTTTATCTGCTTCTGTGTCTCAAATGGCTCTACTTTGACTGTCTTTGTGGGGTGTCCTTCTGTGGTAGGAGTTCTCTAGGACGTAGTGGTACAGTCTCTTTGATCTCCTGATCTGGATGCTCTAGAGATGTTCTTTATTCAGTTTATGTGGGCTCTGTTGTTGTACTTGGTCTTTACTTGTTGGTGGCTTATTCGTTGGTGGGATCTCCCCTCCATCTGGCTATGAGTCACAACCCCCACCATGTGTTGTATGTTGTATAGGTGCTAGTTAAAGTAATACTCCCCAGAAAACCAAACCCGCACCAGCAAAAATACCCCCCTAACACATTAGCAATATCAACAGCAACTGAGCAAATATTAATAAAGGCACAAAATAGTTAAGAATATTATACGATAAGAAAAAAGAATATGAGATGATTAAAGGAGAGAAAAACGATTTTGAGAGGGAAATGGAGGATTAGTAATAAGAGTAGGGAATAGAAACAAGATGAAGAAAGGGAGAAAATAAAATTTACAACATAAGTGAAAAAGGGAAGGTGATGGCAAAATGGAGTAAGAAAAAAGAAGAGTATAATATGAGGTTTGAAATAAAATTTAAAAAATAGTGAGCCAATAGAAACAAAATTGAAATAAAACCACAGCAGGGCCAATAACAGTGACAGGTGAGCAAAGGTTGGTAGAGGTGGAAAGGAAATAAGAATATTATAAGGACAAGAAAAGAGACTATGAGAGTCTACATAAAGAAAAATGATTTTGAGAGGAAAGAGGGAGGAGAAATAATAAGAGTAAGGAACAGAATCTAGGGTAAGAAAGGGGAAAAATACAATTCCAAACTCAACTAAGCAAGGACAGGAGGGAGGCAACATGGAGTAAGACGGGGGAGAGTAACCTGTGAGATTTGAAATAAAAAAGTAGTGAAAAATAGGAATATAATTGAAGAAAAACAGCAATAACTGCAATATCCATGCCAAACAAGCCACAGTTAAGAAAGGTGGAAAGAAAATAATATTCTAAGAAAGGGAAAAAGACTGTGAACTGACAAAAGGAAGGAAGAATGATTTTGAGAGGACAGAGGGCGGAGAGACAGTAAGAGTAAGGAACAGGAACAAGGTGTAGAGAGGGGTCAATACAATTTACAATGAAAATAAGAACGGGCAGGGAGAAGGCAAAATGGAGTAAGAGAAGGGACAGGTACAATGTGATATTTGAAATAAAAATATAAAATATATAAAAATCAAAATGAAAAGAATGAAAAATGAAAGACAAAATAGTGAATTAGTTGGGATACAGTTGAAGAAAATGAAGAAATGTTAAAGGGCTATGTGAATGAAAAAAAATAACGTAAATTCTGAAGAATAATGAGGTGGAATTTGTCTCAGCAGAGTTTGGTGTTTACCTTCTTTCTTCTCCTTCTGGATCTGCCTCTGACTTTTTATCAGCTCAAGGTCCCAGGGTGGTTCATCCAGCTTCTAGCAGCACCACATGTACCACCTTCACCTGCCTCTAGAGGGAGTTTATATTGTGACCATGAGGGTAGGACCCCTGGGTCTCACCAAGGAGGTGCTATTCAGTCTTTGGGGAGAATTGTGGGTGTGTTCCCTTGACCCTGCGCCACCTGTCTTGGTCTGTCCCAGCTTGTTTCCAATAATGTAGTTTCTGATTAACTAGCTGTCTGTGTCAAGCGAAGGGGATCAGTCTGTGTAAGAGGGTGCTGATGGCAGCTCTGTGTGAGAGCCGAGGCTGGGCAGGGCCCTGATTCTCCCTTGCTGCACCGATTTCTGATCTCCCTCCTTTCCTGGCCTCAGTGGAATAGGGCCCTGGGAACCAGTATAATTTGTCTCCCTGTGAGAGGTACAAAATGGGTCCTTTCAGAGATTCTCCTCTTGCCTTTCTCCTGCAGATATGCACCCTGCAGGGGGTTCTCGAGCATGTCCTGCCTGTTCTGCCAGTCCTGCAGGAGGTAGGGACCGATATATCCTTCCTTTCTCAGAGGTTTGAATTCTGCCTGGGGAGGGGTTCTGCTTGGCTGTAAATAATCTCAGGTGCTCAACTCTTGATGTCTAATTCCCAGTCCACCGCCCTCACAGTAGACACAGCCCTGAACCCTCTGTTATGTGTAGCCCCTGGCTTGCTAGCTGTGCTGTGCTGGGGCCAGATATCCCTTTGCTGTGCAACTTTCTGATCTCCCTGCCCACCAGCTGTATTCAGTGGGAGCAAACCATGCTTTCAGTCTTGTCCCTTTGTTGGCAAGGCAGTTGCACACAGGGTCCCTGGCCAGCATGCTTCAGCTCCCCTTTTAAAAAGTCTTTCTGTGGCACACCCACTGCAGCAGCAAGTCACTGTCCAGCTTTCTGCACACACCACCTCTTCCAAAAGCCAGAAATCTCTCACCCCACGGCTGGGCTGGCCATGGTCTGCCTCTGCCCAACCCTGGTGCGGATAGAGTCCCTTTCTCTCTTTCTGGAACCCTCTTGATTGGTGTTTGGCGCTGCAGCTCTGGATGGTGTGCTGCTCGCTGTGTACGTGTTAGCCTGGATCACCCTGACCTTGCACATCCTCCCAAGTCATTCCTGGCCCAAATCTGTGGACCCCCCTTGGGATGGGGGCCCCCTGCCCTGGGAGGGGAGGAAGCCACAAAAATGTGATTTCTGACCAATCTCTCCGCTGCTACAAGAACCAGTCATGGTTCAACTTATAAAATCTCTTTACCTCCCATTGTGAAGCATCTTCTTTAGTCCTTTGCTCAAAACTTCATATCAGCTAAGATTCTGTTGATTGTTCAGGTTATTTGTCGGAAGATCAGCTGAGAATCCGAGTTGGGGGCTAGAGCAAGTAGACTCAGCTTCCACCTACTTGACCGCTCTCTTCTCTGGTCTTTTGCATCTCTCTTAAATAGCCTTTTTTTTTTAAACATTAAAGTTATAATAATCCATGTCTTTACTGAGTCTTTTGTTCAAAATTATGTAAGATTTTCTATCTTCTGTAGGAGACAGGTGAGAAAATCACTATAACACGTTGTTTAAATGATGTTTTTTTTCCCTATTTTTTAAAATAACAGCTTTGCCCTGGCTGACATAGCTCAGTTGGTAGGGCATCCTGCAAACTGAAAGGCTGCTGGTTTGATTCCTGGTGAGGGCACATGTCTGTGGTTGCAGGCCATGTCCCCAGTTGGGGATATGTAGGAGGCAACTGATTGATGTTTCCCTCTCACATCAGTGTTTCTCTCCCTCTCTTTCTACCTCTCTTTCCTTCTCTCTAAAATATAATAAATTAAAAAAATAAAGCTTTATTGAGATATAATTCTCATACCATACAGTTCACCCTTTAAAAGTGTATAATTCAGGGGTTTTTAGTATATTCACAGAGTTGTGCAGCCATCACTACTGTCTAATTTTGGGATATTGTCATCAATCCAAAAGGCATCCCATTATCTATTAGCAGTCACTCTCATTCTCCTGTTTCCCCAGCCCCTGGAAGCCACTAATTTACTTCATGTCCCTTTTCTGGACGTTTCGTATAAATGGAATTTGTGTGCGTATTCTGGATATTTTGTAAAGTGGAATTATATAATATGTAGCCTTTTGTGTCTTCCTTTCACTTTGTATAATGTTTTAAAGGTTAAACCATGCTGTAATTTGTATCAGTACCTCATTCCTTTTTATGGCTCATATTCCATTGTATGGATATACCACATTTTGTTTATCCATTCATTACTTGCTAGGCATTTGGGTTGTATTGATATATTTTTTAAAACAGTATGTAAAGAAACTAGGGCTTTTGAAGTGTAGATGTGTTGTAGAGGGGATTCATACAGAGTTGGAACTGCATTTTGGGTACCTTGTTATCATGGATTCGAGGAGTCTATATTTGCCATCTCTTTGTGCTGGTAAAATATGTTCTCCTAAGCTGGAGCCACAACTTTTTTCCCATGACAGAACTTTGTTATTAATAAAGAAATTATTTTCACATTACTTCTTTAGGGACTGAATTTCAAAAATAGCTTTTATTAAAAAATGTTTTTTAACATTTCTAGAAGATGAAATCTTACTGAAAAAGTTGATGTTTTTGTCTGTACATATTTTTCTGATTTTGTTATTTTTACCCTATTGAACCCTGCAACCCAACTGTATTAATCCTAATCCTGTTTTCAATGTAGGATTATTTGTAGACAATAACAAATTATATTAATTCTCTTAATGGAGTTTTAAAAGTTTTGTTAATTTTTATCCTAGCATATCAAAAATAGCTGGGTGGTCCGATAAAGCCCTCATCATTAACTATAAAACCACTTCTTTTTATTTTCAAAGGCTACGTTCCATTCACTTATATCCATAAAAGTATTCAGTAGTTATTTATCTTGGGCCAGTGGCATGCAAAGCACTCCATGGATTAATGGCTCTTCCTTTTGCATCTGCCGTAGTCATACCTTATTTTAACTGTCGTACTCAAATTCTACAGTGAGGACAGTGGTGAACTTGAATGTGACCTGGATAATGAAGGTTTTAGAAACTGTCATGTGTGAATCAGGTGAAAGAAGTAAAGTTATTCAGTTTTTGAAGAGAAGACTTGAACAGTGTCATGACAACCCTCCAAGCCATTCAGAAGTTGTTTATAGAAGTCTTGTTCTCCTGGAGAGTGATGGGGAGAAATTTGAATGAAAGAAGCATATGTAAACAAGGCTGATACTCCTGCTGATTTTGAAGTAGGACTAAACATGAATTTGTTTCTAATTTTTTATCCTTATAGACCTTTCCACCATCTCCCAAGTCCTACAATATCTAGTGCAGTGTCTGATGGTAAGAATAGTTTGTGGATAGTATTTTCCCTATTCAGGGATATATGGAATGTTACATTATTATGTTATCACATCATCATTGGTACATGATTTTACCTTCAACGAATAGAATAGAAACATGTAAAGTGTTGTTTGGTATTTTGCAATTTTTATGTAAATTTTATTAGGTCAGGATTAAAATATATCTTCCATTTGGTATATGAGGAGGACCCCCCCGCCCCCAAATAACCAGAATTATCATCTGGAGGGAAGCCCCTTGTAGTACAGGCTTCCCCTGCTAGGTGAGTGTTCTAGGAATCCATCTGTGTCAGTGTAACAGCTGGCGTTATTGTGAGAGGCTGCATTTGGCTTCAGTGAATTTTAGTTTTGAAGACTTTCAACACATTCACCCATTTCATGATGGGTGATTTATGAGCGCACCTGTCCACTTGCGCTGAGTGTTCAGCAGTTTTTGACCCAAAACAGCATGACCCCTTATGCCCCAACCCTCCCTATTCATCGGATCTTGCCCTGAGCAACTTTTTTTTGTTTCCTGGGATGAAAAAAGTCTCAAATGTTTTGCCAGTGTGGAAGAGGTGAAACAAAAATGGTAAAAGCTCTAAAAGGCATCAAAAGTGACGAGTTCAAAAACTGTTTTGAACAGTGGAAGAAATGTCTCAGTAGGGATATTGCATCAAATGGAGAGTACTCTGAAGGTGACTGAAGTTTAAACATGTAAGAATAAACACAATTTAATAACTAAATTACTGTTTTGTGGGTTTCCCCCTCGTATGTGTAAGATGGTTAAAACTCAGGAGCTGTAACATAGTATAGATCACTTTGGCAAGAAGCAGCAGTTTATGCTGGCATTTAAGAGTGGTGGAGAAGATTCTGGGGGTGGTGGGTATTCATGTTTGTATGGTGACATGGGGATATTTCTTGACCTGTTTCAGTATTGCCTGTCTCATTCAACTTACAGATTTAGGATCTAATACACTTCTCTGTGCTTTAAACAGGGATTTTTGATCTAGGCTTGGACTGTGCTTCAGGCAATAAAGTATAATGCTCAGAGTCTGGAATCTAGAGCCATACCATGTGAATCAAAATTTCAACTCTCTCATTGAATAACTGTAAACTTGGGGAAGTATCTTAACTTCTCTCAGTCTCAATTTACTCATGTGTAAAGTGGAGATGATAGGTATTCCTCGTTGGGTAGTAGAAGTAAATGTAGTAATGTACTTAATGTGACTAGCCTGTCTCATAGCAAGCACCCAACAGATGTTAGATACATTGCTCATTGTTAATACTAGTATATAAAGGTCACGTCCCACCTCCTCAAAGATTTCTGAATTGACTGGATCCCCAAACAGGAAGGAATGTGGTCCACATGGTCTAAGGCATTCTAAATTCATATTGCTTGTTTGGGATGAACACATTCTAGGGAAGCTTCGGGTGATGAGATTCTCCTGGCCTGCCTTAGTCTAGTTCTGTTCCACGCCTTGTTCCCTGAACCTCTGAAACGTTTGAATAATTTGAATGTTTGAATAATTTCAGGGGACTCGACTATAGGGGTAGCCTGTAGTTGCTAGTATCTTGCTCTGGAGTGATTTAGTGTAGAGGGATATTAGCTTGGTGTGTAAGAGTTAGATAAAGGAGGTGGTTGGGACCCTGGATTGCTTGGTGTGTAAGAGTTAGATAAAGGAGGTGGTATGAACCCTGGATTGGTTGGTTTGCATGTTAGCTAGTCCTGGAAGGGATTGTGTCTCCAGGATCAGCAAGCCCCGTGATATCAAAGTGTCATAAAATAGGGAAAATAAAAAACATAATTAATATATACCCTTACCAGTGGACCTGTGCTTATCACTTCTGTGATTTTTTTCATTGTCATTTTCTTATTGAATGATACAAAGAAAGGTAAAGTGGCTCTCTATACTTTAGGAGATTATAGTCTGTCTTCGTAGGTTAAGCCTGGACACATGAGATAGTGAGTAGTCATGCAGGGCACAAGATTATCACAGGCTGGAGTGATCTACGCAGCCGAGCACAGGTTCAGTGAAGGGAGAGCGAAGCCTCCTAGAAACAACAGAGGGCCGTGGTGAAGAGGACAGTCTTTGGAGTCAGACTGCGGGGTTCATCTGGCTTCATTTATTAGCTGTGGAACCTTGGGTAAGTTATTTAATCCCTGTGTTTTAGTTTCCTCATCTGTAAATTAGGTTAATAGTAATAGTACCCACCTCATAGAGTTATTGTGAGAACCAAAATTAGTTAATACATCAGAAGTGCTTAGATAACACCTAGTATTTAGTAATTATTCAGTAAATGTTATTAGGGCTGTGGAGGAAAGTTTAGTGAAGTGGATAGAATTGATCTTTAAAGGACAAGAGATAGAGGAAGTGTTCCTTTGTTGGGGCAGGGGAAGGAAGGAATGGTGGCTGGAGATGATGCTGTCAAAGTCAGGTAACAGGAGGTTGCTCTGGTAGGATAAGGTTGAAAAAATAGGTTGGTGAGACCTTTGAATGCCAAGAAGTTTACATTTTTTTTCTTTGTCATAGAAATTCATTTGAAGCTTAAAAAAAAAAAAAAAAGCAGGGGCATAGCATAATATAAATTAGTGCCCCAGGAGTCAGTCTTGGTAGTATGGCTTTGGAGAGAGGAGAGCTTGGTATAGAGTCTGTAAGTCAGGGTGCATTAAGTTAGCAATAGTAATAGTTCTAAAATCTTTGTGGTTTAAAAAAATAATAAAGGTATGTTTCTTGTTCATTCTGCATGTTTGTCACAGCTTGGCTGGGCGCTCTGTTTATCATAATCATTCAGAGACCCGGAGTGATAGAATAGCCAGCTTCTCACATTTCGTATGCCCGAAGAGGGGGAAAAGGGCGCTCTGGAGGGTTATGCACCAGCAATTAAACACAAGGCCTGGAGACACTCACACTTCCATTTATGACTCATTGGCTAGAACTGGTTATGCGACAGTCACCGATTACAAGGGTTCCAGAAAGAAGGGTTCCTTCTGTATTTAAGGGTAGGGGCTAGAGAGGAAGAACTGAAATTACGTAGTGTTATGGGACCACCCTATTGTATATTTGGTCTGCCTTCAATCATTGTGCATCAGATTAATCCTTATGCCACATAATGACTTTTCAGTCATTGATGGACTGTATATATGACTGTGGTCCCATGAGATTATAATGGAGCTGAAAATTCCTGTCACTTGATGATGTCGTAGCCACCCTGACATTGTAACCACCCTAATGTTGTAGCACAGCGTGTCACTAACATGTTCGTGGTGGTGCCGGTGTAAACAAACCTGCTGCACTGCTGGTCGTATGAAAGTGCAGCACACAGAATTACGTGCAGTCCATAATACTTGATAATGCTAACAAACAACTGTCTTTCTGGTTGATGTATTTACTATACTTTTTATTATTATTTTAGCTCTTTCTGCTGATAAAAAAAAGTTTGCTATACTTGTAAAACACTATGCCATGTTTTGCTGGCAGCAGCCTCACACACTTTGTGCTTACCCATCTCTTGATTGTGTCATTTTTCTCTCATGCTTGATTTAATCTTGTGTTGTTTTATAAATTTAACGTAGCCTGTAAGTACTATATTTATAAAGCCTACAGTAGTATACAGGCATGGCCTAGGCTTTCACAGTCGCTCACCACTCACAGGCTGACTCACCCGGAGCAACTTTTAGGTCCTGCAAGCCCCATTCATGGTAAATGCCCTATGCATACTGGTGTACCATTTTTAAAATCTTTTATACCATATTTTAACTGTACTATTTATATGTTTAGATATACAAATACCATTGTGTTGCAATATTGCAATTACCTGCAATATTCAGTATGATAACCTGCTAAGCAGATTCATAGACTAGAAACAATAGGGTATATACCATAGAGCCTAGGTGTGTATTAGGCTATACTATCTAGGTTTGTAAGGGCGCTCTAGGATGTCCACAGATTGGCGAAATCACCTAAAAAAACACTTCTCAGAACGTATCCCTGTCGTTAGGCGGTGCATGACCATATTCATAAATAGTGCTAAAGGCTGCTCACTACAGAGGGAGACTTATTGAGAAGGCTGTTGTATAATAGTTCAAGTAGGCAACCTTAGTTTCTGGATCAGGGTTGTTGCAGTCAATAGGGAGAATAGTTGGGTAAAATAATTTTTTTGAAGGAATAGTACTTAAAAGTTGATACTTGATTAGATAGAGTTAAAAGGAAAGAGGAGTCAAGATGAGGCAAAACTTTTGGATCCAGCGGAAGGTGATGCTGCCATAACAGAAATGTGGAAGCTGGCGTGTGTTAGGGAATGTTAGGAGACCAGCAGATGCCCTACAGGCCTCTAGAGCTGTGCCTGCCCAGAACTGTAGCTGGCCTTTAAGGAGATGAATACAGAAATAGAGTAATCATTTATAAACTTCTATAGTAATTATTTTCCTTTTTCCTATGCTGTAGTGTTCTCTGATTATGTTAAATCTAAAAAAATAATGGGGCTTGTATTTTAAAAGTTATATTTCTTTTTCTTTTTTGTATTTTATTATATTTTACAAAGGTATTGACCTGTAACAGGTAGGGGAAAAATAATTGACCCTTTACCACAAGTAGTTTGGGAAACATTTTCTTTGAAGATAGACGACAGGGACTTAAAAGATCGAAGTTGATGATAAGGAGTTGAGTCCTTTCCATAGAATAGTGAATTCAGTACTTGAGATGTGAGACTCCAAAACGTGATGAGGACCCAGGACTGAGCCTTGAGGTATACCCAGTGTTATGGGGGCAGAGATTTAAGAGGGGATGTAGATAGTATAATGTCCCAGGAATCCTCTGAAGTGCTAGGAGGTGGTTAGTAGTGTCAGATGCCACAGCGAGTCAAGGAAAATAAGGACTGATGTCAAGCTAGTTTTGGCAAGAAGTAAGTCATTGTGAATGTCTAAAAGTAAACTTTTAGCATAGTGGTGTGGTCAGATGCCAGATTTCAAGTTATAAGAAATGTATGATCGTAAAATAGAAGAGAGCATAAACCATCATTTGGAAAAGTTTGATGGCAAAACAAAGGCAAAGACTAGAATTGTAGTTATTGGGTCAAACAAGGGAAAGCACATTTTGGTGTTACTGTGTTTTGTTTTTGTTTTTTTTTTTCAATAGGAAGACCTGAGCAACTCTAAAGGCCTCTATCAGTTAATGGGGGGTGGGGTGGGCAGTGGATGTAGGAAGGAAGAAGGCGTGTCCTTGTGCCATGGCCAGGGGCAGGAGTGGAGAACAGAGGCCATGGGAGTGAATGGGGATGAGAATGGGAGCCAATTGAAGAGGAATGGGGCAATAACCCAGATAACCACTGGTAGTAGCAAATGAGGGTGGTCAGAAGGGGAAAAGGATGGGGATTTGCAAATCTCAGCAGATTCAAATAGGGGAAAATGCAAAGTGGGGCATTACTGAGGTCCAGCATTGATGGGGTAGGTGTGGTCAAAGTGAAGTGAACAAGGTCACAGAAGCCCTAGTAACAGCATTGGTGAATGGCCTGAAACTGTGACCATGGATCCAGTGTAGGAAAGTCAACATCTTACTTCTTCATGCTTAATAAGTATGAGTACTGGATAACAAAGTAATGGGGGAGGAATGGAGTAGGGTTACTTAATCCTCAGTTGTGGTTAAAAGAAGAATAAAAATATGGTACAAAATGTACTTAAGATAAAAATTATTTAATTAAACCTAGGAACACAATCATTATTCAGCAAAAGTATGACAAGAATATGAGTATGATATTGTATGAAAAGAATACAAATACAATGTTTTAGGTGCTGTAAACATTGTAAAATTTACAGTGTGCCTCAAAACTCCAACCTGTCAGAGTAATCTGTTTCTGATTTCTCATTTGCATTCAGCTCTCTTTTCTTTAAGTATTAGAATTGGAAAAAAGCCGGGGGCAAAGATGCAGTGTCTGTTGTTTGTGCCCACCTCTCTCTTCTGTAACCTAATTATTCTTCCTTCACAGTCTTGAACTGAGCCCTCAGGTTTCCCCTCACCTTTGCTGTTGTCTGTGATGGGCCCCTGTTTGATTTGCCAAATGACATTGATACAAGATAGCACATGGTGGTTACTCTGAAGGATTGCCATGCAAAAAGAGGCCCGTGACATAGAGGTTAGGAGCATTCTGTAGTCCAGCTGCCTGAATTCAGGCCTTAGTAACCTTGTGCACTCAGCCTCATAGAGCATCATTTCCTCATTTGTAAAAAGGATAGTAGGAATAAAAAGGATTGCAAGAGGTTAGTAAGTGTCAGCTACATAGTAAACACTCATAAGTATCAATTATTCTAAATAGATTATTTTTAATAGATGTTTTCACAGCTTTTTGCTAGTTTTAAGTTTTTCATAAATGTGCTTTTAAAAAAACTGACAAATCAAGTTATTTGCCCTAGAAAACGAAGAGCTGTCACTGTAAGCAAAGTCTTGTGCCTTAAGCAAGATGACAAAGGCCAAGGGGGAAGATAAAGTCAAACTTGACAGGAGAGGTGTACCTACAACAGGCTTCGGTATGATTGATTAGTTCTTTGCTGTGTTCCATTGACGTCTTTTACAGTTTTGACACAGAAAAGTTACTTTCTACTTTTAAAATTTACATATTTCATATGCAATCTTTAACTGTTGTTAGTGCCAGGAAACAAATCAATGTTTATTACAACATACCTCCTAAGGAGGAATCAGATGTTGACGTTCAGCAGGTAAATAACATTTCCTGTACCTTCACTGGTCAGCCTCCATGGGCAAGTATGACTTCTTGAAAAAAGGAATAAAAAAGTGAAATCTTTTCTTTGTGACTGTAATAGGTCTCCCAGGAATTCTTTTGTGATCACTGCTGTAATTTAGTTTAAGTGGCACTCTAGAAAACTGAAGCAAGCTCTACTTTGCAAGCAAGTAGCAATCAAAGGGATAAATTCTTTTCTCTTTGAAAATAGAGTGAAATCACTTCCATTCTGGTCTTTGCAACCCAATGCCTGCTGATAATGTGAACATAAACACATTAGGCACCAAAGAGGAGCGGCATCTGGATGCTAAGATATGATCAGGATAGCCAGAATAAACACAAGCGGCCATCAGGGAAGCCGTGTTCCATCCTATCACATCATGTTGAGGCATATTTCAGTGTATGACTATGTGATACTGATGTGAGTAAAATCAGTTTTTGTTTTCAGTGTTCACATTTAGACCTCGCTCTCCCACCCCCCTTAACTGTGTAGAATATATAAATCAAGCCACATCTGACAGTGATTTTCTGTCTTTATCCGGGAAAAAGTCTTTGACTCTGATTGTGACTTGGCTTCACTGCGTTGATCTTCATCACAAGCTCTTTTTATAATTCCCACAGCAACATTAACTTCAGTTTTTGGGGGTTTTGGTGGGGAGGCGCATAGTATACACATCACAATTGGGTCTTTCATTACATAATCACAAATTATATGCCGTCACTCGTATATGCTTCATGAAAGCAGTAAATTTAAAGAAAAGAGAGACTATTTAAAACTTGAGACCAGAGAGCACAGTTCACCTTATTTACAGTTTGGCTTAAAGATTGGTATTT
The DNA here is from genome assembly GCA_004026545.1 of Mormoops blainvillei. NCBI lineage: Eukaryota > Metazoa > Chordata > Mammalia > Chiroptera > Mormoopidae > Mormoops > Mormoops blainvillei. The sequence continues at coordinate 34,024 of PVJD01000804.1, read as the reverse complement.
AAGTTAATATCATACCACATGTGGTAATCCTGCAAAGTGCTACATATTTTTATTTATTGTTAAGGGAATAAAGCAAAATCCCCTTTTCATTATGTTATCTTGCGTTATTTACTCAGTGACGAATGACATTGCCTCGTGGATATGTTTTGCAATGAAAGACCCTATTGTAGCATATATTTATATGGAGGGGGGGATGTGGGTTGTTAGAGTTATGGTTTCAGAGGGGTTTTAAAATCTGAATATCCTGGTACTTGTTCAGTTGAAATGTATAGCTAATGTTGTTTTAACACTGTATTTTTGCTTGAAGTAAAAGAAAAATAAAAAGGAATGAACAAAGGGGAAAACTTGAAGTTAAAGTGTTAGAAATCAAATAAAATAACTAAAGGCATATTGGTATATCCTAAACTCAAAGATGAAGACTGTACCAGGGATAATGGTAACCTCTTGATTGGCTTGTTTCTGCTGTTGAAAAATGACGTCAACTTTAAAAGTTTATTAACTGTTTAAGGGTACCCGTGAATGAATTCAATCAAATTGGGGAGTTATGAATATGAGAAGCTGAAAGAAAACTTCTGAGGGACTTGACAGTTTAATAGCTGCTCAAACTTTTGAGTAGAAAACTAGTTCCATGCTATGTCAGTTTGTTCAATATTCATGAGAATTTCTACTAAAGAAGAAAAGAGGTTGATATTTGGGGTGGAGGGTTAGTCTTTTATACTATATTTGTTTTGAAATATAAAGAAAAAGTAGATGAACAAATAAATAAGAGGGAATGCTAATTTTTAATGAAGTAGAAATTGTTTAGCCTCTACTCCTTCAGAATTTTGGATAATTTAACCAGAAATGGACTGCCATTTTGCTAAGTAGAAAAATAAGGACTTTCTAACAAATTAATAAAACAAGTAAGAAAATATATTTGAGGCCGGTGTGCTCCTGTGATTCATTCAGAACTTAAAAGATTTCATTCCAGTATTTTCTCGGCTTCCATTGTTTAGATGGGTAGTCATGTCATTCTGAGGAGAAGGCTTTTGTCATTTGTGTCATTGTTATCCTGAATGTAATGTCATTTTGTTCTGTCTAATTTCAATATTTTTTCTCTATTTCTTTGTATTATCAGATTAGGTTTTTTAGACTATGATGGGCATAGATGTAGTGTCCTTTGCATTTATCCTGCTTGGGTTTGTTCAGATTCTTGAATCTTTTTTGATTTTAGAGAGAAAGGGTGAGAGAGAGGGGGAGAGAGAGAGAGAGAGAGAGAGAGAGAGAGAGAGAGATAGATATGGAGATGGAGATGGAGATGGAGATGGAAGAGAGAAACATTGAATGGTTGCCCCTTGTACATGCCCAGACTGGGGATCAAACTTGCAACCATTTGGTGGACAGGATGATGTTCCAACCAGTTGAGCCTCTTGGCCAGGACAGATTCTTGAATCTTTAGACATATATCTCTCACCAAATTTGGAAAATTTTAACTATTTTGAAAATAAACCATTTCTTTGGAATACTTTTAGTTTTACCAAAACAGTTGCCAATATAGTATAAAGTCCCCATATACTCATCACCCAGATTCCCCTACTGTTGATGTCTTATATATTGTGGTATATTTGTTAATCTATAAAAGTAACATTGGTGCAGTGCCATTCACTACAGGTTTTTTGTTAATGTACTTTTTTATTTTCCTGTTTTAGCATACAAACTAGGATCACTTTACATTTTATCCCATATCCCTGCACCTCCTCCAATCTGCAACAGTTTTTCAGATTTTACTTGCTTTTTATGGCCTTGACACTTTTGAAGAGTACGGGTCAGGTATTTTTTAGAATGTACCTCAATGTGTATTTGTCTGATTTTTTAATGCTTAGACTGATGTTAAGAATTTTGGGAAGGGGACTATAGTGGTAAGGTACCTTTCTCCTTGAATCATATCAGGGGATAATGATATCAGTGTGACTTACCACTGGTGATATTAACCTAACCATGTAGTTAAGTCTGTGTCTGCCAGGTTTCTCTACTGTAAACTTAATATTTTTCCCTTTTTCATTCTCTGTTCTTTGGATGCAAGTCACCATGTACAGGTTATACTTAAGGGAAGGGAAAGTCAGCTCTACCTCTTGGAAGAGGTAGTATCTATATCTATTATTTGGAATTTTTCTGTAAGAAAAATATATGCCCATCCCATTTATGGGATTTATGAATCATTTGTTTATATTAGAGTCATGGTGTTATTTCATTCTTTGGGCTCTAATTGAATACTATCATTATTTATTCTCTTGCTTAGATTGTTCAGGCTTTGGTCATTGGAAGCTCTTTTAGGTTGGTTTATGTGTCCTTTTGAGATACTCCTACTCATTTTTTTAATAACTTCTTTTATTTTTTTAACTTTCTTACTTTGGGGACCTGTCCAATGCTACAGGCTCATCTTGTATTTTATTTGCCCCAGCCCTAGAATCTGCCCTTTCTCCAAAGAGGCTGGGTTCCTTTTACTGGGAAATAATATTTGGAAACCACAGTCTGAGTGCTGGTTGTTCATACTGTTAGTTATTTTTGAAAGTGTGTTTTGCATGGCCTTCCCTTTCACCTGTCCTTCCTAGACTGCAATTTCATATGTTAAACCTTTTGATTTTGACCCCAGAGTACCTGTGCTCTGTTTATTCTTTTTTTAAAGTACATTTTATTGATTTGTTATTATAGTTATCCCAGTTCTCCCTCCTTTTTCCCCACTCTGCCTGGTACCCCTTTTTCCTCCAGCGACCACCCCGCCCCCCAGTTCATGTCCATAGGTCGTACATGTAAGTTCTTTGGCTTCTCTATTTCCTATATTATTCTTAACATCCCCCTGTCTATTTGTACCTACCAATTATGCTTCTTATTCCCTGCACCATTTTCCTCATTCTTCCCCTTCCCTCTCCCAGCTGATAACGCTTCAAATGATGTCCATACCTATGATTCTGTTCCTGTTCTGGTTGTTTGCTTAATTTGTTTGTTTGTTTGTTTTTTTAGATTCAGTTGTTGATAGTTGTGAATTTGTTGCCTTTTTAATGTTCATAGTTTTAATCTTCTTTTTCTTAAATAGTGCCTATAACATTTCATGTAATAATGGCTTGGTGATGATGAACTCCTTTAGCTTTACCTTCTCTGGGAAGCACTTTATCTTCCCTTCAATTCTAAATGATAGCTTTGCTGGATAGACTATTCTTGGTTGTAGGTCCTTGCTTCTCATCACTTTGAATACTTCTTGCCAGTCTCTTCTTGCCTGCAAAGTTTCTTTTCAGAAATCAACTGATAGTATTACAGGAACTCCTTTGTAGGTAACTCTCTGCTTTTCTCTTTCTGCTTTTAAGATTCTCTCTTTATCTTTAACCTTTGGCATTTTAATTATGATGTATCTTGCTGTGGTCCTCTTAGGACTGATTCTCCGTGCTTCCTGGATTTGTATGTCTATTTCCTTTGGTAAATTAGGGAATTTTTCTTTCATTATTTTTTCAAATAAGTTTTCAATTTCTTACTCTTCTACTTCTCCTTCTGGCATCCCTGTGATTCAGATGTTGGCACGTTTGGAGATGTCCCAGAGTCTTCTTATACTATCCTCTTTTTTTTTTTAAATTATTGTTTCTTTCTGTTCTGGTTGAGTGTTTCTTTCTTCCTTATGTTCTAAATTGTTGATTTGAATCCCAGCTTCCTCCCCTTCACTGTTGGTTCCCTATAGATTTTTAAAAAATTTCATTTAGTGTAACTTTCATTTCTTCCTTTATGTTGTTGTCATACTCAGTTCTTTGAGCCTGATCACCAGTGTTTTGAACTCTGCATCTGATAGGTTGGCTATCTCTGTTCAGATAGTTCTTTTTCTGGAATTTTTATCTGTTCTTTCATTTGGACCATATTTCTTTGTCTCCTCAATTTGGCAGCCTCCCTGTGTTTTTTTCTGTGTATTAGATAGAGCTGCTTTGACTCCCCATAAAAGGCATCTGTAAATTGTGTGGGGCAGAGCCTTAAGTAATCACCAGGGCATGGCAGCCTGCTTCACCACTTTGTGGCTCTGTGTGGGGGAGGGCTTGGAGAGGCAATTGTGCTGCTGCTTGGATTCTGGGGGTTTTCCCGTCACTTGCCCCATTCCAGTCACTTCACGCACCCCCCGTATGGAGTTGGTGCCCTTCCAACTCTTGCCCTACTGTTGAATCCCTGGGTAAGTTTGCATAGGTTTTAAGACTGTGCAGCCCCTTTAAGTGAATTTTCCTGAAAATCTGGCAGTTCTTTCCACTGCCCCAACCCTGTTGGTTTTTACAGCTAGAAGTTATGGGGATTTATCTCCCTGGCCCTGGAATCCCGGGCTCTTTAGTCTGTCTTGGGGCTGGGACTGCCCGCTTCCAAGGTATCCCTCCCAATTTTTATGCACCACATGTGAATGTGAGACCGCCGGTGCCTGTTCTACCGCTGCCACTTCTCTGCAGTACACTGCGTCTCCTTGCCTCTCCACCCCATCTCCACGTCTCCACCCTTCCTCCCCATCTGGATGATCGTGGCTTCTTTAAATCCTTGGTTGTCAGACTTCCATAGAGTTCGATTTTCTGACAGTTTTGGATGTTACTTGTTTTGAAATTTAGTTGTAATTCTTTTTACGGTTGTGCAAGGAGGCAAAGCATGCCTACCTACACCTCCATCTTGACTGGAAGCCCCCTCTGTTTATTCTTTTCAACAGTTTTTCCTCTCTATATTGCATAATTTCTCTATAAATATTTTCAAGTTCACTAACTCTTTTCTGTAATCTCTAATCTGATATTAAACCCCTTTCGATGAATTTTAAATTTCAGATTTTGTATTTAGTTTTAGAATTTCCTTTTTCAAAATAGTAATTTCTTCTGTTTTTTGCTGAGTTTTCCTTTTAGTTCATTTATATTACAGCATTTATGTCAATACGTATGTTACTAATAGCTGCTTTAAAGTTCATATCTGCTAATTCAAATATTTGGGTCTACCCAACTCAATTTCCATTTATTGCTTTTTCTTTGAGTATGGGTCATATTTTATTGTTTTTTAATGTCTTATAATTTTGGATTTTATCTTGGACATTCTTATTGATACTTTCTAGAAAGTCTAGATTCCTTGTGTTCCTCTGAATTCACATTTTGTATTAGTGGGCAGTTAACTTGGCTGAACTCAAACTTCCAACTTTGCCTTCCCTGCAGTGAGCAACAGCCGAAATCCCAGTTTAGTTTGTTCAGTTAGTCATGAGTGGACCATTTGGTCTGTCCCATAGCTAGAGAATTGGGCAGTTTATTTGCAGAAATATGGGACTCTTACCTTTTCTGGAGTTTTTCTTCTTTACTTTCCAGCTACTGAGTCAGTCCTGAACTGTGTTTTCTGATTCTTCAACCAGTAAGACTGCAAGTTTCACTCTTAATTTTAGCTGTTTGGCATGGCATCAGCTGGGGCTACCCTCAGATGAAAAACAATAAAACGTGAAGTTCAGTACCATTCCCTTCTCCCAACTGTCAACTCTCTTAGTTTCTACCAGCTTTTTGCTCACTCTCTTGTATCTTCAGGTTTTTTTAATTGTTGTCTAGAGTTTATTAAGTACTATCAGTGTGAGGGTTAGTCTGTTATAAGCTATTACATGATTACAACAAGTGGTACTCCCCTTCATTTAAGGCAAAGGATGATATTAATTTAAAAACTATACTATACATGCTCTTCTCCAATGTGACCTAGCTACTCCTCCATCAAGAGATGGAGTTAAATCCCTCGTCTTGCATCTGATCTGGACTTGCCATATGACTCTTTTGAAATCAATAGAATATGGTGAAAGTGATACTACATTGACTTTCAAGGCTAGATCAAAAAGGTCTCCATTCAGCTTTCAAATGGTTCTTTGGGGCACTTGCTCTGTTGACCGCCAGCTGCCATATAAGATGGTCATCTCTCCTGAGACCTCCATGTTAGAGAGGCTTTATATAGCTACTCTGGTCATCAGAAAAGCCCATCCTCCCATCCTCCAGCTGACTACCACTGAGTGTCATGGTCAGATTCATAAGATGCAGAAGAATGGCCCAGCTGAGTGTTACCCAAAGTCCTGACCCACAGAATATAATGAAATGGTTGCTGTTTGAAGCCACAAAGTTTTGGGTTAATTTGTCGTGTAGCAGTAGTAACTGGAATAAAACTGAACCCTGAAAGAAGGAGTGGAATGTCTAAATTGGACATGAGTAAGGATGCTGGTGAGCAAATAAAAGTTAAGTATTGGCTTTTGTTTTCTAAGTTGGATGAGGGTTGGTAAAAACGATGTGATACTAAGATATTAACAACAGTAATACGGAAGCTGGTATAGAGTAGGGAAGAGGAAAGACTGATGATAAAATTTTCTAGGATCTTTGTATTATATTGTTCAGAAGGCTGCTAGAGATTTATTTTAAGTAGGTATGTTGAATAAATAGATTGATTGTATCTTTTATGAAACAGTAGAGGGAAAAGAGAATTCAGAAAAAGAAATTAACCGAAAGCAGAAAAGTAAAAGCTAAGAAACAAAATCATAGTAGATAGAATAAACAAAATAAGTTGCCTGAGATCAGAGCTGTTACAGCAAGAATCATGATAAATGTAAATAAGTTAATTTCAATGATCAAAAACATTATATTTTTTAAAATGTAGACAAATGTTGTTTAAAAAGGCACTCAAGGCAAAACAACTCAGAGCAGTTAAAAATAAAAATAAAAGGATAGGAAAGATATATCAGGAAAAAACAAACGAAACGAAAGTAGGTCTGACAATGCTAATATCAGGCAAAATGGAATTTTGCGGTGTTTTACCCAGGGAACACTTGCACACGTGCACAAAGAGACATGTACAAGGATGCTCATTGCTGTATTTTTTATAATAATGAAAAATTTGAAAAAACCTATATATGTATCAGTAGGGAAATTGTTAAAGATTCTGCTTACCTTGGTTCAGTCTTCAGGTGGAGACTGCAGCCTAGAAATCAAAAGAATGCTGAGACTCAGAGGGAAGCAATGGAAGAATTAGGAAAGATCATTAAGAGGAAAGATATATATCATTAGAGACCCTTGCATTCCCAGTTACTATGGATGGATACAAAAGTTGGACAGTAAAAAAGGTGTATAGGAAAAATAGATTATTTTGAAATATGGTATTGGAGGAGAGCTCTGTGGATACCCTGGACTGCTGGAAAGATGAACAAGTGGGTCCTAGAACAAATTAAACCTCAAATATTGCTCAAGGTAAAAATGATAACACTGCAATTGTCCTACTTCAGGCACATCATGAGGAGGTAGTGTTCTTTGTTTTGTTTTTGTATTTTATTTAATCTTTATTATATTTTTTCCATTACCCTTTAGTCCCCTTATTCCCCCCAGCCCCCAGCAGTCACCACACTGTTGTCCATGAGTCCTTTTTCCTTTTTGCTCAATCTCTCTACTTCCTAAGGCACCCCCCTCCAGTAGCTGTCATCTTGCTGTCCATCTGTGAGAAGGTAATGTTCTTAGGAAAAGACAGCAATGCTGGGAAAAATAGAAGGCAACCAGAAAAGAGGAAAACCAATGAGCTAGATTGATTCCATAAAAGAAGCCATAGGCATGGGTCTGCAGGAGCTGAGCAGGGCCGTTGAGGACAGGACACTGTGCGCATCACTCATTCATAGGGTCACCTGGAGTCGGAGCCCACTCAGTGGCATATAACGGAAATTTATAAATTGTGGAATATTCATATAGGGATACTAAATGGCGATTAAAGACACTAAACCTATGTGCATCAACATGGCTATGTTTCAAAACCATCGAATGAAAGAAACATTGTATAATGTCATTGTGACATTTCTAAACACAAAATAATACATTTGCATTTCTAAGATTCTTTCTAATTCTGAAATTATTTTCTCAGATTTCAACAGCAATTAACTATGCTCCTATGGCTATACAGTGTTGGGCAAAAGTAGGTTTATAGTTGTTCTTATGCAAAATAATATACAATAATTAAAGTAATAATATAAGAACTGTTTTGCATATTTGCAGCTGTAAACTTACTTTTGCCCCACCCTGTGTGCATTTTAGTGCAAGGAACTGTGCCCAGAAACAGTATACTTTAGCAATAACTGGCCGTCATTAAGAAAAATCACTGTATCCTAAAGAATGAACCCTCTTGGAAGAGCAGAAAGTGGGCTTCCTCTGAACAACTAATCTTTAGAATTAAATATTTTGTAACTACTCACAGTGTGCTCAATACTATATAATAAGCATATATGCAAAGACCTCCTTTTCTCCAGAGTTGCTTAAAATAAAACAGATGTGGGATAAAGAGATATCAAGTATGTCCTGTGAAGAAGAAAATGAGAACTGTCTGGAGGAAGATGTTTGTTAAGTAGTAACTTTCTACGGGAACCCATGCAAGCCGAAATCTCTGTTCTGTAAATGACTAGGTAATTGAAATCACAAATGCCCAAGGATGTCAATTCTGCGTATAGTTATTGACAACCTACTACACACTGTGTACTCTACTGAACATGATCATGAACACAGAGATGTTCCAGGAGTCCCAAGTTGTTTCGAAACCAGTGGAAGATGGGGGTAACTATAAAACGAGGCAGGATAAGTTAAGGCCTTGAAGCGATTCACATAGCTTTATAGCATGAAAGGAGAATGAAATTATTTACTTTGGCAAGCTCCAGAATGCTCGACGGAGGCTATTTCACACATTTGTGAATGTGTGCATTTCTGTTTGGGTGATTGAAAGTGGCAGGGAAGTAGTTTTGCTATGCCATTTCTCTGTTTAGTATTTGATACTCTTCCCATTTCTTAAGAAAAATAATGCTGTGCATTAAACCCTTCGAAGCCTTTAATGGTGTTGCTGAGACAATCGTTTAAGCATTTAAAATAGACACCACACTTTAAAGGCAACAGTGGTTAGCCACTGGAAACTAACCATTGGGTTTGATAAAGGGGGGGAATTTTATGTTATGGCTTATGACAGGGAATGGAAAAATGCCTCAGCGAGATGGGCTGGCATTTTAAATTGGAGCACAATAATAGCAAAAAGTGCTGAAGTCAACGGACTGCTTAGAAATATGGTTACTATTTGATGAGAGAGACCTTTCAAAGTGGCCACATACACGCGTTTGCAACCCACAGTCAGTTCAGTTCTTCCCTAAACTTGGGAATGTGACCCTGATTGATGCCAGTGAGAGTTATGTACTGGCAGAAAAAGGAGGTTTAAGTCATCCATGAATTCAAGGCAAGTACGAAATAGATGTATTAAGCAACGAGCTATAATAGACTTACACATTACATATAACTTAGGTTGAAAACCACGCAAAGGTGATGGTGGTCTTCTGAATCTTCTGGAACTGGCTTACAAATTCTCCTATTTTCCCGACAGCCATTTCAATACAAATTGATTCTAGTCCATACAACTTAAAGAAGATTTAAAAGAAGGTAGAATGGGATATGGAAGAGTCTTAGGAGGTAACATTTGACTTATGACTTGGACAATATAAAGGAAATGGCCATGACAGCTAGAGAGGAGAATACCATGGAGAAAAGTCACCAAGTGGAAAAGCATCAGAAATGGGTGACCTTGTGCAAATTGCTTTTACCTTTTTGGGCCTCATTTTCTTCATTTGTAAAACTAGAGAGTTGGACTGAGCGAGCCCTAAGGAATTTTTCAGCTCCAAAGTTCAGTGAAATAAACACTAGTTAAAATGGGAAACAAGGCCAAATATAGTTTTCTTTGTTTTTATTTTTTCCAGTTTTATTGAAATGTAATTGACATGTAACATAAGGCATACAACATAATGCTTTTATATATAGTTGCTGCAATGTTTGTTTTTAAAGATAGTATCCCTGTGGTGGTTGAAACGGACCTGGAGACATGGAAAGGGACAAAATGTGGGCAAGAGAAAAATGTCAAATGAAACAAGATTCCAAATTAGTGGCAGGGGTAGTGTTGGGGGGAATGCTTGTTTCCCATTTCTGATGTTTCATTTCTTGTTTTCTTCTTAATTACTGTAACATTCCGGTCACTTCTAATCCTCAGGGAGATGAAGTGATTTATTCTGGTAAATTTGGGAAGAAGAAACTGGGTGTGCTCTGCAGCTCAGCCCCTCCATTTTGCTTCGGGCATCAGTCCTGACCACAGAGAGCTGTTTTCTTTACTTCTCCAGGCCCTGTCTTACAAAGCTCCTTTTCTGGGAGCTTTGACCTGAGCCAGCATTGCCCATGACTGTATGGGTAAATCTGTCGAATTTGGAGATTCATTTTTCAGGCACCTTTGGCTCCCATGCTAAACCATATTCTTCAGTTTAGCCTTCATCAGTAAAAAATGGTGATGATTTGGTCTCACTCTGCCATATCCTCATGTCATTTTTCAGTATGTTGAGAATTTGGATGGATAAGAATAGTGCTATTTATTTGACCCTTTCATATCCCAAAAGCTGGGATTCAAGGGGAAGGGAACTAGCTTTGGTGAGAAGGGATATTGTTTCCTTGAATAAGGAGAAGGCAATGGTTGTGAAGAACTAGAGATCTAGAATTGCATCTATGGGGAGTGTACTCAAGAATCCACTGAAGAGGACCAAAGGATTGCCAGTTAGGATGACAAACGAGATGACGTTAACAGACTTGAATGGATAGAACTTAAAGGTAGTCTTGTTCTTTGCCACCAGGGACAAAGTGGTGGAAGCTACTGTATAGAATATATTTCATTCTTGTTAAATTAATTTTCAGAAGTAAATGAAGGAATCTGTTAGGGTTGGAATGGTTACATCAGTACTGTTAAAAATGATAAATTATACTTCTTTGAATATGATAGTTTAGACAGACACTAAGTTAATTCTTATCTCAGTTGATTTAGATTTTCCTCTTTTGTGTGTGTATGCATGTTCAGGATTTTTTTTTTTAAATTTAATGTATTTTTTAAAGAGCCCAGTCAACAAAATACTACATGACAGCAACCTCAGATACCAGCAGGATACATTTTTAAAATCCATTGTTTTTCATCACACAGAGCCAATGGCTTTATTGAAAGGTATTATTTTTTACATGACAAGGTTAGTCACTTTCACACAGAAAAGAAAAAACCCTGGCTTATTTCCTTTGTCTATTGACTTTTCTAGGACCAAAAGAAGTACCAACCTCTCCATGAAGTAATCTCAAACTATTCTTTGCATCCCTGATTTCTCTCAATTTCTACTACCCTTAAAAGTCAAAATGTATGTTAACATGTACAGTTCGTTGGGGAGAGGGATAGTAGGTAGGAGGGTAGGATTTGGGAACACGATTGCACTTGAGCTGGGTAGAGAGGGAGAATAGAATTTGGTAGGTGGGTATGAGAGGCGGAAGCCAACAGCACTCCAGGTAGGGAGCATTGCTTAGTCCAGAAAGCAAGAGGGTGTGGTGCCTGGTCATCTTCAGGGAGTACTATGTTGACCAGGTCCTTGGTTAGAGGACAAGAATACAAAGAGAGTGTGGTCTCCACAACTGGGGAAAAGGAGCATGAAAACAGATTGTACAAAACTGCAGGAAGCCAGGCTTTTTTAGTCTGGGTCAGATTTTGATGAGGGACTAGCCTGTGGAGAGGTAGAAAATGAAAATTCAGCGGAGTCAATTGCTGGAATAAGATTCTAGAAGGAAGGGAAATAAGAGTCTAGTAGACATCCAGGTAAAGTCAGAAGAGAAGTGAGGAGGAGCTAAACAGAATGATAAGGCAGGGTTCAATGTTACTTGAAAAGTCAAGCAAGTAATTTTTGTAGTTGATAGAAGAATACGTCCTGATATCTATAAATACAAAAAATTATTTTAAATACACCTATTCTGCTAGAGTTTTTACTTCTCTTCCATTTTTGGTAAAAGAATAATAATAAAGAAACAGCATATGCTGAAAGAAATTAGGTATATAACAGGGACTGAAATAATTTCAAATAATTTTTTTTAGCTGGATTGCTATTATACAATAATACATTTTGATTCAGAACTTTTATAAAGAATATGGGCATTTTATTACAACATCTGTTTCTACATTTTAATTTCTATCCTTCCTTTTTTATAGATATTTGCGTACTTTTTTTTTCAACTAAGAAGAACTTTTTGTTTGCCACAAGAAGGCTATTATCCAGAATGTTAATGGGTTTTCAGCTATTAAGATGTAATGATATACCTTGAGTATTTAACTATAAATTTGAAAAATCTCCATGAACAGTCTCAAAGGAATACTTAGAATGCACTCCTGGTAAATTGGCTCATTTTCCTGTAATTTACTGGAAGTGCTGATATGAGAGCAGTCCTAATGTGAAAAGTACATTAATCCCTGGAGTTACATTGTATGTATTAAATTATTACTCTCAAAGAATAAAATGTATGAGGCCATTTAGCCTTCATTCACATTTGTTACTTAGAATCACAGTACAGAAACAATCACTTACCTTTTGATGCACAAAATTAGAAATGATACATTTCATATATTTTAAAAACAAGAGGTACAGTGATGCTGTTAGCTTTTGCATAACAATTGCTCTTTTCCAAAACAAGAACTGTTCCAGTTAGAAGCAGGTTTCTTCTGGCTTTGTGGAGGCCTCTTTCATTCCATTGGTAATCGAAATATTTTTAGAAACCCATAATGCTGCTTTCTTTGATATCAGTCACAAAGATTAGTGTGCCTTCTAGCCATGAGCTTCTACCACATTTTAAGAAGGTAGTCAGCTTGCAGGAGCAGTGGCTGCAGGAGCATTTAGGGCCTTAGAATTTTGTCTAATTGTGTTTTTCTTCTTTTCTTCTTCGCCAGGAGACTGCAAGTTGTGGAACCATAATTCGTGGCATCAAAATGTTTTTTTTGTTTGTTTGTGTGTTTTTTTGGTAGACAGTCATTGTGATTCCGAATGATAAGACAAATAGAAAGGCCCGCCTGAGAGTCTAACAAAGCCATCAGCAACCTACACCATGGACATCAAGCTGGACCCTTCTCAAGATGACTTGCCTCTCATGGCCAACACCAGCCACATACTTGTGAAGCACTATGTACTGGACTTAGATGTGGATTTCAAAAGTCAAATCATTGAGGGCACCTTAGTGCTTTTCTTCCAGGCTGGAAACCGATGCAGGAAAAAGAGTAGTTCCACTGAGGAAACTTGCCGATCAGAGTCACATGAAGCCTGCAAATTTAGGATGCTGGAACCCTGCCATGTTCCTGTGACAAATACAAGGACTTTCTCATCTAAAATGAGATGCAATGATTTTACAATCTGTGGTAAAGGTGAAAAAGAGACTTCTGGTAAAGATGGTAACCATGACAACGGGGAACAGGCTTCTGGGATTTCTAGCTCAAAGTACTGCTGTGACACAGGGAATCATGGGAGTGAGGATTTTTTGCTAGTGTTGGACTGCTGTGATTTATGTGTGCTAAAGGTTGAGGAGGTGGATGTTGCTGGTGTGCCAGGTATTGAAAAATTTACAAGGTCTCCCAAGCTCAGGGTTGTTTCTGAGCTCAGGAATCAGATTGTACATGAACTTGTGACTCTGCCTGCAGATCGTTGGAGGGAGCAGTTAGACTATTATGCTCACTGCAGCCAGGCTCCTGGCTGTGGGGAACTCCTGTTTGACACTGACAGTTGGAGCTTACAGATCAGGAAGACAGGGGCTCAGACAGCTACTGACTTTCCTCACGCCATAAGGATACAGTACAGAACCAAACCCCAGGGGCGATCAGTTACATGGACCTCAGACCAGAGTGGCAGGTAGGTATTGGGTACTCTGCAGCCCCCTGTCTGTTGATTTAATACACTGGGAGATGAGCCTTTGCAGGAATGCTCTCAGACAGGGGGCAAACTCTGCAAAGATGCTGCTCTTTACTCTGTGGCATTACCTATCCATCGAACCTCAACTCCTTAGACCCGCAGTAAAGCAGGTAAATTCCCAAGCAGGCTCACCTCTTAATAGGATTACTTCCCTCAAGTCAGAATGAAAAGATGGCTTTATTAAGCCCCCACATTTCTCAGTTCAGAGATTGAAAGGCAAGCCTAATGATTAAATCCTGAGCCTGCATCTTGATTAAGATCTCTGCTGGTGACTTCCAGTGCTATAGGTGGGAGTGATATGTATCTCTGAGTAAACACTTTCTCCAGGTTCCTTTGCATTCCCCCTGAGGGAGCTGACTGCTGCCGAGTTGGGTTGGTGTAAAGCCTGACAGAGTGCTTCCAAATAAAGCCATCTCTGCTTTGTGACTTTCTTACTGTCCTGTCTCTTGGCAGCTGTGCCTCCCCGGACTTTGTCTGTAGTCATATAATGTGAACCTCCAAAGCCTTTGAAAGGTCTGAGTGTGAGGAGTGTGACAACCCTGCTGATACTATACCAGGGAGATTCTGGTTTTTGGTGTGGGGAGAAGGAACTGATGAGGTATCGATTTCCAGGGATATATTTAGGGAGCTGTTTATTCTTTTCTTCTTGCCCTTCCTCCAGAAGTTGTTCGGGATTTTTGGAATTTGAGAATTTTTAAATCCAACTTTATTGATCCCTCATTATTGTACCAATTTCTTTGTGCTAAGATACTACAAGTCACTATGGTAATTATTGCGGAGGCTGGAGGAACGTTGATCTCTGTGAGCTTGTTTTGGGTATCTTTTGTAGCATTGGACTCCCTTAATGGGGAGAGTGGTCTTGGTAAACTGCTTACATCTTTCCCCAACACACCCCCCAAAAAGCCTTTTAGGTTTTTTTTAAAGTGTCACTTTGACTTTGAGCTCTAATTATCCCCTTCCTTGCCTCTAATCTTACCTCCTACTCTGGTCTCCTGCCCTGCTTGGAATAAGTTCACTTCCTGTCTTATTTCTGCTAGAGTCCGAGTTTGGGAAATTGCAGGGTTGATACAAACTTATGTCAGTACAAAAGCATAGTGGTTTATTTATAGAATAACTTATTAGATATTCTTGGGAGACCATGAAGGGAAAGAAACAGGTGTTCTTATTGTAACCTCAAAGTTTGTTTTTTTTTGAGATTATTAAAGATGGGGTTTTCAATAAGATATAACTATACTGTCTCTGAATACTTAACCAGGAAATTGTAGTTTTTATATTCACAGGTGTTTAATTTTTGAATTGAATAATAGGGAAGAAGAAACTATGCACAATATTTGGAAGAAATACTCATTAATGACCCCAAACATGTCTTTCTTCTCAGTGCTCACTATAAAGAAGGAGAATAGACGTGTGAATTGCATTACATGTAAAGTGTTGAGTAGGAATGGATTAAAGCTGGTCTCCTTAAAGAAACTAAAGAGGTCCTTGGACACAATTTGTTCCTGCAAAGGCTGACTTGGTGGATTTATTCTCGATGTCTCCTTTTCTGATGATTCAGTAAAACATAATCATAGCAGGAGTTTAAACTGTATCCTTGGAAATTTGTGATTATATATTAATAAAGAAATGACAATTACGCAGTCATACAAGGGTAATAAATGATTGTTTTTTAAAAAAAATCATCAAAAGATGTTTTTTCTACCCCTTTGGGAGGGGACTTTATTTAAGATTATCTTCCATGAATGGCCACCAAATCTTTGTAAACTCTCTCACATGCTTAAGAATGACTCTAGATATATACTGGTAACTATCTGAAGACTTAAAGGACTATAAAGTACCCAAGGATCCCAAATTGCTAGACAGGAATAATTCCTTAGTGACATGAGTAAATAGTAATTATGAGGGTTACAATGCTTTATGAATATAATTGTGTGAAAACATAAAATTTTACAATTGTGAAAACTATAACTGGGTAGAGCTTATTTCCTCCAATTAAAACTTAAATAGTTGTTACATTTTTACCCCTAAATGCAGAGTACTATCAGTATACCTACCATAAATTCTTAGTCCTGGTTAAGGAACTTTTTATTCTCATCTTACAGGTGGGAAAGTTGAATAAAGTTACTGGAAGTTCCTAGAAAAATCCATGTCTAATTGTGAAAGAGAGCTGCATTCCTTACATTTGATCTTCACCATGGCCCTTACTTGTATGCAAAGATTTCAGTACATTAAAAAAATAAATTCATTATGTTAGCTTTCAATAAATTTTTATTTCAAGCTATATTAGAAACTGAAGTAACCTCTAAATTGGTTTTTTTTCTTTCAAGTTCCATCAGTGGCTTCTCCCCTTTCTACCCTCGCCATACACCTTGTCGAGAATAAAACTTAGGTTGTTTTATTATATAAATAAATAATCATTTAGGAGGTCAGAGGAACCCAGGATGGAATACAAAATGTGACAAAGCTAATTACATTAAAATCTGTGAAACAGCCTCACTGAAAGGGGTAGGGAGAAAACATGCTGACCTAAAAAACTTTGGAAACATGTGGAGTCTGTAAAACTGAAGGCAAAGGGAAATGTACTATAGTTGATAAAGTTATTTCCCATGGGCATACAGGTTAACAATTTTGGTATCACTATATGTGTATGCTGGAATTGAACAAATAAGGAAATGAATGGCAGATGGTGGGAGCCAACTTTGTCACTGTTGAAGTGTGAGGTTACAGGTGAGCAAGGGGAAGAGGCTAGAAAAATCCATGTGGAAATGGATTAGAACTGGAGATGTTACTGTGAACTCATATTAGCTTAACGTAGATATGGATGATTTTACAAAGGAATAATTACAGACACAGTGTTTCCAAGGGTGAACATACACACATCTATTTCCTTGCGTGTCAGCTGAAAGGGCTTAGAAGTGAGCATACCCTAGAGCCTGGACCTTGGTTTTTAGTACCATTCTCCAACAAAGGAACCACGGCTTCTTGGGGAAATAGCTAGGATTCGAGCAGGAAATATACAAGACGAGCCTAGAGCAACAACCTGCAACTGTGGGTATATGTCAAAGATCCATTACAATGTTAAACAACCTCACTGAAGGAGGTAGGGAGAAAAGATACTGACCTGAATAACTGGAAATGTGTGGATTCTGTAAAGCTTAATGCAAAAGGAACTGTACTACAGTTGATAAAGTTGATAATATATATGATGCCCCCAAAACCATAACCCCAGCTTAACCAAGAGAAAAATGAGGGACATTGAACAAAATGTCTCACCCGTGCTCCTCAAATCTCCCAAGGTCCATGTATAGAAAGTATTAAGAAATCCACAGCCTAAGGAGATGTGATGATTAAAAGTAATGTAGTATCCTGGAACAGAAAAAGGACATTAGAGAAAAACTAAGGAAATCTGAGTAAAATTTGGACTTTAGGTCCAAATAATAATGGATCAATATTAGTTCAACTGTGACAGATGTAACATATTTATATAAGATGGAAAATTGGGTACAGGGTATATGGGAACTCTATATTTTTGCTCTTAAAAATTTTTAAAACTGTTCCAAAATAAAAAGTTCATTAAAAAAACCCTTCAAATTTGGAAAGAAGTCACCATCTTTGCACCCTGAAATCCCCATTTTGTAAGAACTCTCCTCCCATTTTTACCAAGTGGCAGTGTTCTCTAGAGAACTGAAAATAGATTTGAAGCTATAAAAGGGTATTCCTTCCATTAATTGTCAATAATTTCTTCTTTCCCATTATTATTCTAGTTCTAAAATAAAATATCTGGATGCATAAAAACTACATTTTCCTACCTTTGTTTAGACATTGTGGGGTTGTGGCAGCTTTTGAACTGAAATGCTCTTTTTGGCCTCCATCATTCAGATACTGGATTTTAGGTGACATTAAAAAATGAGTGATGAAGAAAACACATATACAGCGTCTGGCAGAAGGAAAGCCTGCTTGAATGTGGCTGGTAGGGTAATGACATGAGTGTAATAATTTATAGTTTTAATTTGAACATTTTACCTAAAATGTCATATGGTATGCTTGAGTTTGATATTGTTATGTTACAGAATTACATGCTTATGATTTTGTAATAAAACATTTTGTAATTAAAAAAGGGGCATTAGTTGTGCTGGACCCTGTATAATAATCTAATACAAACTGGTCTTTGGAAACAGTGTTTACTTTGTATGGTGTGTACCCTTTAAAACTATTCTGAACACCTTAAGAACAGGGACAGGGTCAAGAATGCGTGAAAGTGCTCTTGCTAAGTTAGAACAAAGGGGACTTAGTATCTTTTTGATTTTAGGTTTCTAACATACCTGAGAAAAAAACTTTCAAAACTGGACATCTTTATTCAAAGTTTATGTACTTTCTGTATTTTCCCACATTTCCCCCCCCATTTTACTGAGTAAAATGTGCGTTAAAACCGAAGCATTCTCTCTGGTAACCCATTCCCTTTTCCCTTAGCATCATTAAAATAGTTGTGGAACCAGCCAAGTGATCTACGAGATCTGAGCTTAGGCTGATAACATCATGGAACATGAGTTGAGTGGAGGGGAAATTTGGTTAAATATAGAAAATTTATTTTTAAAACTACAATTATTTAGATCATTGTTAAAGAAATGGATTAGGAAAATACTCAGTAATTTAAAGTAATATTAAAATTTTAAATTTCCTAAATCACTATGATGTTTCTTTGTTTTAGAGAAGACGGAGATGAAGTTGGCAAAATACAAAAGAGAGCGATTTTTTTCTGTTATATTTATTACTCAGCTATTGGACCACGAAAGATGTAGACTTTTGGAGTATTTTTATTTGACATCAAAACCAGATGTTAAAACATGTTTTCTCCCCTACTAAAATAGTTTCATCGTTTTATATCTCACTATAAAGGGAAGTTTTAAAATTAAAAGAATGAGTGGAAGATCTTTCAAAGAGATTTTTGATCTAAAAGGAATATTTCTACAATTAATTTTTTCTTATTTGCTTCCAGAAACCAATAGAAAATTCATGAGAACTGAACTGGAACTATACGTTAATTCTGTAATATCGTCATATAACTGCAAAGGAGGAATCAAGAATTCCAAACTTGAAAATGTTTGGAAGCGTTCTACTTTAGCCTCTTTCTCCCTTTGTTACTCATTCTAGGACCACTTCCATTTCCCAGAATCCCACTCAAGTCATGGGAGGAAAGACAATGTACTGTCTTAAGTAACCAAAACGACCAACCAAACAAACAAAAGAATAACCAACATCAACAGAAAATAACAAAACATAACAAAGTATAACCAAAAGCATAGTATGTTGAAAGAACCTGGAAGGTGAGCGCTAAGAAACCTGAGTACTCATCGGAGCTTTGCTGCCAACTAGCTGTGTGACTTCAGATAGATCATTTTACATCTCTGGAGCTTAATTTTCTCATGTATAAAATGAGAATATTCCATCTGAGGATCTCCAGATGTTTTCCACATATAAAATTATTTATTCACAAGGGACTTCCAGATGAGAAATACTGTCTTTGCTTTTATAAGCAGCTTGCCTATTTTGCACCCAAAACACTTCTGGTCAAAAGTTAATTTCTGACTCAAAGCCACTTTCATTTGGCCCAGTCCATTTTGACTATACAGAAAATCTGAGTCAAAGCAGCATTCTTTGACCTGCCATATGTTCAATATGATTCATGAATTCTAGTTTTGGTAATTATGCCATGAAGTAGAATGATAATAAGATAATAAGGAAGGTATATGTGTGCGTGTGTGTAAGAGAGTGAGTCATAGTTGACACTTCCTGTGTTTGGTAGTCTGGCACAAGAAAGCAAGAGGGTTGCCTACTTGCAATGGAGACTGAAACTTGGGCTTAATAAGAACAAGGGAGTTGTTAAAAAGTAGATCAAGTATAGGAAGGAGAACAGATGGACAGGACTTGGTGGAGACCTGAGGACTTTGTAACCCTGGGAAGGCTATAAAAGAATCTGACCCACTGAGCTGTCACATCTGTGGCCCCCTGGCCTCCAGTTACCAGATCAGTGCCTCATTGTGGGGAAACACCCCATCAAGCCACACCCAGGCAACTCATCACCTCCTACCCACTTCTCCTGGAGCAGCCCTATCCCCAGTCACTGAACGGTGATAACTAAGTCTCTGAAAATGGGTGATTTTATGGAAAGTAATGGAACTTGAAACATTTTTAAAGCTAAGAATAATCCCCTTACACCCCAACTGCAAAAAGACAAATGCATATAGTAGTCAACTGAAGAGAAAGAAAACACATGGTTTGAATCAATCCCCTACAAGGTTTTTTTTTGTTGTTTTTTGTTTGTTTTTTATAGCTGGCTTGTCCTTAAGACAAGAAAGCACATTAGTGTTAGTTGATCTCTTACCTTGAAAGGCATAGGTCTCAGTCTGCTTAGGCTACTATGACAAAATACCACAGACTGGATGGCTTATAAACATAAAAATTTACTTTCTCACAGTTCTGGAAGCTGGAAGTCTGAGATCAGGGTGCCAGTGTGGTTGGGTTGTGCTAAAGGCCCACTTCAGGGTTGTAGACTGCTGACTTCTGGCTTTGTCCACACAGGGTGGAAGAGGCTGGGGAGGTGTGTCAAGCTGCGTATTTTTATACAGGCACTAATCTCATTAATGATGGCTCTGCCCTAGGTACCTTCCAAAGGCCCCTCCTCCTAATATCATCACATTGGGCATTAGGACTTCAACATAAGAATTTGGGGGGAACACAATCAAATCATAGCAACATAGTATGTCTTGTCCTTATTTGACCACTCTGAGAACACAAACGTGTAACAAGCTGAGGTAATTGTTATTCTGGCAGGTTCTTCCTCACTTTGTTCTTTAATGGCTACAAGTCATCGGCCTGCCTCTCAACCCCTGTATCACCCTGTTTTCTTTTTAATTTTCAGTGTCCTCCTCCCACTCCCACAACTCCTGTGCAGTTAACTAGCCTCCCCAAGGAGTCTCATGCAGCATCTGAGATGAGTGGTGGTGTGGGAGTTTTCCTTTGTGTGCTGAAAGGGAATTATTCATTGTGGAAATAATGAAGATATAAGCATCAGAGAATTTCTGACTGGCACGTTTTAGCAACATGGCTGAGGTGCAAAGCTGTGCACAGTGAATAAACACAGCTGCATTTATTTCAATGATTATACATCCAGGTAACTGTAGAGCATGTTTGTAAATGTACATAGATTTTTCTCCCTCCCCTGGAGCCTGGAGTGCAGGAAATCAGCTCTCAATATGGTTCTCAGTTGAATGTGTGCGTGATGGGAGCCATCGTTGCTCGAGTCACCATGTAGAGAGTATGATTTTCATGACTCCATGAAGACCCCATGTTCACTCCATTTGCTGTGAGATGCCCCAGATTGCACCACCAGAGCTTTATCGGGAGGTTAAAATTTTCATCCCTGTTAAAATATAGTTATTTAACTTCTTTTTTTTTTCTATCTCCAGCAGCTTAATTCAAAGCCCATTTTCCTTTGGTTCATTTAAAGGGTCACTGACATGAAGTGTCTAGGTGTGCAGGTGACTGACTGTCCAGGAATTCTCTATTATGATTAGAGTGTTTACAACATTTGGTAATCTTTGGTCGTGTACCTGAGATCTGAGAAAAGCCACTGAAGAATTTTAACCCTCAGTTTTTATGCTTCTAGCTGTTTTCAGTGATTGAATTTGGTATCATGGTTAAAAGATAAGTAAGTCCTGAGTCAGGCACATGTAAATAACAGTGTTCATTGGCTCAAAAGCACACTTTGAATTTTTATTTAAAATGAACCAGATTTTTGATAATTTTGTACGCTTTATGAGACATTAGCTTTTGGATGTTTTTGTTTGAGTGCAGATACCAAAAACTGTCCAACCGTCTGTAATATGTGATATTTGGATGTGGGCATTGTTCCTGTTCAACCTGATGTCAGATGCTTTCCTCTGATTGGTTTTGAATTTCTGACCTTCCTTCCGGCATCTGCATTTTTACCTTCTGAACCTCTGGACTTTACTTGAGTCTTCTTTCAGACTACCAGACTTAGGGGACTTCCGACGTATATCTTTCAGGTTTTGCTCATGTGTCCTTTTTCTTTTTTATCTTAGTAAGGTGATCATGGGAATCATGAGAAAAGATGATTAAAGTGATAGTAAAAATCATTAAAGCTGATGCTGTTTCCCACAGTCCTGTCTTTCCCTTTCTCATTAGAGTAATTGTTGCTTCCTCAGTACTTTTTGGGTGCTTTTTTTGTTGTCATCCTGATGAACAGGTGCTGGTTGTCCAGCTTACCTGTGGATCCAGAGTCTACCACTGGGCTCCATGGTTTCCAGTGTGTTCACTGCTGATTCAATTTCACAACTTGTTTTTCTCTTAGTTATTTAACTTTAAATTGTTTTACATTTGTACTAAAATGTACATAAGGATATCAAGTTATAAAAGCTCAAAAGGCCATTGGTTATAAAGTCACTGGCACTGGATTTGGTTGTGTTGGGAAGGGAGGAGTTAAGGTGCAACTGACAAAGAGAAAAAGTCCAAGGAAGGAGTAGGAGCACAAAGAGGATCTGCATGTTCAAGAAATTTTGTCTAGGGCCTTTCTCTTCTGTGATTGTTTTCCCATTTATGAAAACATTCCACTAAGAAAGTGTTTGAGCCATATCAGAGATTTATGGGTGTGGCTTTTAGACAGATGACTTGAACTACAATTTGGGAGTTATAGATCTGGAGACCAAGTGAGAAGCTAGAAAGAAAACACATAGTCTTCAGTAGAATGGATGGCCACCCATGTAAAGAGAAGGAAAAGGGAATGATGAGGGCAGTGGGGAGGCTGGAAGTGAGAACTTCCTGGCCAAGTCCCTTGGTGGGAGAGTTTTGGTGCCCAGGCATAATATGGCAGAAAGAGCCTTCAAGAGATGACAGGGGAATCAGGACAGTACTCTAGAGCAAAATACCTAGAAGTAGACTAATTTAGAGGGAAAATAATATAATAGAGAATTAAACAGGAAAGGATGGTGATAACATGCTTTTTAAAAATTCAGTCAGTGGAAGGACTCTCTCTCCCACCCCAGCCCTCCTATTTGAACTGGCACCCAGATTCAAATCTGTCTGCTACAGAAAACACTACTTTATATAATTACCATTCTTAAATTTTCTCAGATTTGTCTGACTTCAGACACTCAGTCCCATTGTTGGACACTATACTGTTTGGGGTTAGGAAATCAGCATCTCTGTGTCCACATAAATGTCACCTGCCGGGGATGATCCAAGATGGCGGAGGAGTGAGTGGAAGTCACACCAACCTCCTCCTAGGGCCAATCTGGAATTACAACTAAATTGGGGAGAAATCACCTGGAACAAACAACTGAACAATCGTGAGAGAGAAGCCTTATAACCATGGACAGGCAGAAGAAAAAGATTGAGCGCAGTGTGACTGCTAGGGAGTGCGGTGAAGACGTGAGAGGGCTGGCTGGGCTCCCATAGGCAGCAGCTGAAGCGCATGAGGGATATTTACTTGGCCAGTTGGATCCCTCTGAGAAGTGTGGTGTCTAAACCCTAAGCTGGGATCCCCAACCTAGAACACCAGAGCCCAGAAAGTATAGACAACATCCAGCATCAAAAAGCAACAGGGTTGCTCTCTGCCAGAGACAGACAGCTGGAGAGGCAAAGAGCCGTTTAAAGGGACAATGCATAAATTTTCACCTGCAGCCACTTATGCCGGGCTCTGGCAAAGGGGGGAGCAGAGTGGACTAGAAATGCTTGAGGAAAGATGGGGATGGAGGCTCTGGGGAGAGAACTGAGAGAGTAGCAGCCAGAATCCTGGTGCCGAGTCATTCCCCATACTACAGCAGCCACCTTGCTCAGGCAGACCATGCCCTCCAAATGGCAGCAGCCTGAGGGGAAACAATAGCCCTGACCTCATGAGGGACTCTGCCCCACCCTGTGGTGTTTAGGCCTGACTGGTGAGTGCAGAGTGACTAGATTAACAACTGAAGGAGTCGACGACAGACTGTATCCCTGGAAGTCTCGAACAGATTGCCTAAGGTCAGACGGGGTTAACATCTGACATCACCAGAGGCAGATCCAGAAAAAAAAAGCAGTGGTAAATACTAGATGCTCCCAAGATGAAATCCACCATGGTCTTCTCCATGATTTGTGATATTTTCTTTCCTGCATAGCTTTTTAACATTCATTTCTTGTCCTTTAAGTTTGTGCATATTAAGTCATTAGATTTTATACTATAGTTTATTTCAGTTCACATATTTTGACCCTCCCTTCTCTTACCCCATTTTACCTTCTTCTTTTCTCTTATTATTTCCATTTTAAATTTTCTTTTCTCTTTTGCTATAACCTGTTTCCACCCCAAACTCTTACTATTTCTCCCCTGTCCAGCCTCTCAAAACCAGTTTTCTTATAAATGGTCATCTCACATTCTTTTTCCTGCTCTTAAAATACCTGTGTTCTCTCTCCACCTTTAGCAGTCTTTGCTCGTTGGTTGTGGATAGGATAGTTGTTGCATTTTTACAGTTTTATGTCTTTATCTTCACTAATTTTGTGTTTGAAATCTCAAATTTCACCATTCCCCTCTCCTATTTTTTTATCTCAAATTTTAATTTTACTCAGTTTTAGCCTGTTTATTTTTTCCCCTCTTTCATCCTGCCTTTCCCCCCCTTTTTTTCTTTTTCTTTTCATCTCAAATTGTAATTTTTCCCGTCTTAGCCTGGTTTTCATTCCTCATTCTTAGTATTACCGCTCCCTCTGTCATCTCATAATCACTTCCCTTTCCTCTAGGCATCTCTTAAGCTTTTCTCTCTCTTTTTCCTCTTATTCCCAACCCACCTATATTAATTTTAGCTCATTTGTTGTTAATAGTGCTCTGGTGGATCTTTCCAGTTTGGTTCCTATTTTTAAAAATTATTTACTTTTTTTCTTTTTCTTTCTCTCTCTCACCTTATTTGATTTTATCTTATTTATTTCTGTTTAAACCTAATAGTATATGCTTCCCGTCTCTTACTCCATTTCACCTTCTTTATTCCCTTTTTATTTATGATGTAAATCTTACTTTCTTCTCATTGCTCTGATTCTCTACTCTTATTAGTGCTCCTCCCTTTATCCTCAAAAATCATTTTTCTTTCAGTAGGCCATCTCATAGTCACTCTCCATTCTTATAATAGTCTTAATCTCTTTACAACCTTGTTAATACTGGTTCATTTGCTGTTGATAGTGGGATTGCAGGTGGGAGTTATTTTTGCAGGTGTAGGTTTGTTTCCTGGGTTTTGTGGTTTTGTTCTGGCAGCTCCTGCACAACAGCATACAAGATGTGCTAGGTGGCGTGACCTTCAGTCAATCAGCTGGAGGGAAGGACCACCAAAGAATAACCTAGCAACAATCAAAACCCAATTACATCCAGAGACCCAACATAAACAGCATAAAGGGCATCCCAAGAACATCAAGTTCAGGACATCAAGGGGCCTGTACCACTGAATCACACAGGTCTCCTACCATAGAAGTTCACACCACAAAGACAGGGAGTCAAAACAGATCAATTTAAGAGGTACAAGCAAACAAGATGAGTCTCCTCCAAAATGGAAAGACAAAAGAAACCATCCCCGATTGAAAGGATAGGAGGAATCCTCAGAAAGAATGCTGAATGAAATAGAGGCAAGTAAATTATCAGACACTGATTTGAAAACAGTGCTTATAAGGAAGCTCAATGAGCTGAGTGAGAATTACAAAAAACTACAGGGAAGCTACAAGAAACTACAAACTACATCAGCATGAAAAAGGACATAGAAACTATCAACAAGAAGTGGGCGGAAATGAAGAATACAATTTCTGAATTAAGAACACAGTAGAAGGATTCAAAAGCAAGCTAGATGAGGCAGATGATTGAATCAGCAAGATGGAGAACAAAGTAGAAAAAAATTCCCAGGAAGGGCAAGAAAAGGAAAAAAGACTAAGAAAGAGCAAAGAGGGGTTAACACAACAGCAGGCCAACATGAAACGTAATAATACCTGTATAATAGGGATACCAGATGGAGAAGAAACAGAGCAATGGATAGAAAACCTGTTTCAAAAAGTAATGATGGAAAACTTCCCTAATTTAATGAGAGAAAAACTCACACAAGCCTAGGAAGCACAGAGCGTCCCAATCAATAGGAACCCATAGAGGCCCACTCCAAGGCACATCATAATTAAAATTTAAAAAATTCAAAGACAAAGAGAGAATCTTAAAGGCAGCAAAGGAGAAACAGGAAGCTCCAATAAGGCTAGCAGCTGACTTTTCAACAGAAACACTACAAACCAGAGTGAGTAGCAAGAAATATTCCAAGTAACAAAAAGCAAAGGCATACAATGAAGACTACCCAGCAAGGCTATCATTTAAAATGTAGGCGAAATAAGGAGTTTCCCAAAAGAAGGCTAAAAGAATACACCTTCACTAAACTAGCATTGCAAGGTATGCTAATAGGACTGTTTTATGGAGATGAAGGAAAAGAGTGAGAGAGAGAGGAACACAGGTACAAAGGGGAAACATGGCAATGAATAAGTAACTATTAATAATAACCTTAAATGTAAATGGATTAAATGCTCCAATCAAAACACATAGGATACCTGAATGGATAAGAAACCATTACCTGCACATATGCTGCCTACAAGAGACCCACCTCAGAACAAAAGACCTACACAGACTGAAAGTAAAGGGTTGGAAAAAAATATTCCAAGCAAATGGACAGGAAAAACAAGCGGGGATAGCAATACTTATATCAGACAAAATAGACTTCAAAATAAAGACCATAAAAAGAGACACAGAAGGACATCATAATACTCAAGGGAAAAATCCATCAAGAAAACATAAACATTGTAAACCTATGTGCACTCAACATAGGAACACCCAAATATGTAAGGAAAATCTTATAGGACTTCAAGAAAGATATAGACAGTAACACACATATGGAAGGGGATTTTAACACCCCACTGTCAGCAACGGGTAGATCTTCCAAACAAAATATCAACAAGGATATTGTGGCACTGAATGACACATTACATCCAATGGACTTAACTGATAAATATAGACCCTTTCATTCCAAAGGAGCAAAATACACATTCTTTTCAAATGCACATGGAACAGTCTCAAAGATAGAACACACGATAGGATACAAAACAAGACTCAACAAATTTAAGAAAATTGAAGTCATATCAAGCATTTTCTTGGACCACAAGGGCTTGAAACTAGAAAACAACCTCAAGGAAAAAACTCAGAAACATTCACATTCGTGGAGACTGAATAGCATGCTATTAAACAATGAATGGGTTAGTAAGGAGATCAAGGAAGAAATCAAGAAGTTTCTGGAACAACTGAAAATGAACACACAACAGCCCAAAAGCTATGGGACACACTGAAGGCAGTCTTGAAAGGGAAGTTCATAACTATACAGGCCTACCTAAAAAAGACAGAAACATTTCAAATAAACAACCTAACCCTACATCTATAAGACTGGGAGAAACAACCACAAACAAAGCCCAGAGTGAGTAGAAGGAAGGAAATAATCAAGATCAGAGCAGAATTGAATGACATAGAGACTAAAAGAACAATTGAAAGAATCAATAAATCTAGGAGTCGGTTCTTTGAAAAGATAAACAAAATCAGCAAGATTTTAACCAGACTCATCAAGAAAAAAAGAGAGGACCCAAAGAAATCAAATGGGAAGAGGAGAAATTACAACTCATACCACAGAAATACAAAGGATTGTAAGAAATTACTGTGAATAATTATATGCCAAGAAATTTGAAAACTTGGGTGAAATGGACAAATTTCTAGAACGTATATTCCAAAACTGAATGAAGAATCAGAAAGCATGAACAGACTGACAACAACTAGTGAATTTGAAGCAGTAATCCAAAAACTCCCAATGCACCAAAGCGCTGGACCAGAGGGTTTCACAGGCATATTTTACAAAACATTTGAAGAAGAGCTAACCCCTGTCCTTCTCAAACTATTCCAAAAACTTTCAAGAAGAGGGAAGACTCCCAAACTCTTTTTATGAGGCCAGCATCATCCTAATCCAAAAACCAGATAAAGACAGAGCAAGGAAAGAAAACTACAGACCAATATCACGGATGAACATAGATGCTAAAATCCTCAACAGAATATTGGCAAACTGCATCCAGCAATACATTAAAAAGATCATCCACCATGATCAAGTGGGATTCATCCCAGGGATGCAAGGATGGTACAATATTTGCAAATCAATAAATGTAATACATCATATAAACAAAAGGAAAGACAAAATTCCCACGATCATATCAATAGATGTAGAAAAAGCCTTTGATAAGGTACAGCACCCATTTATGATAAAAACACTTAGCAAAGTGGGAACAGAGGGAGCATGCCTCTACATGATAAAGGCCATACACAAGAACCCTACAGCCAACATCATACTCAATGGGCTAAAACTAAAAGCTTTCCCACTAAGATCAGGAACAAGGCAAGGGTGTCCATTTTCACCACTTCTATTCAACATAATATTGGAAGTTCTATAGCCACAGTGATCAGATAAGAAAAAGAAAAGGCATCCAAATTTGAAAGGAGGAACTAAAACTGTCACTATTTGCAGATGACTTGATAGTGTATATGGAAAACTCTATAGACTCCACCAGAACACTACTTAAAAAGTGATTTTGGCAAAAGAGCAAGATACAAAGTCAATATTGAGAAATTGAAGGCATTTTTGTATACCAACAATGAAAATATGAGAAACAGAAATTTGGGGGAAAATCCCATTTGCTGTAGCAACAAGAAAAATAAAGTACCTGGAATAAACCTAACCAAGGAGGTAAAAGACCTGTACTCTGAAAGCTACACAACACTGTAGAAAGAAATTAAGGAAGACACAAATAAATGGAAGCATAAACCATGTTCATGGATTAGAAGAATTAACATCATCAAAATGTCCATACTACCCAAAGCAATTTATAGATACAATGCAATCCCTGTTAAAATGCCAATGGCATATTTCACAGATATAGAACAAACATTTTAAAAATTTCATGGAATCATAAATGACCCTGAATAGCTTCAGCAATATTGAGATAGAAGAACAAAGTAGGATGGATCACAATACCTGATATCAACCTATATTACAAGGCCACTGTAATCAAAAGAGTCTGGTACTGGTATACAAACAGACACATAAGTCCATGAAACAGAATAGAGGATAGAGGGCCCAGTAATAAACCCATGTCTCTATGGTCAATTAATATTCGATAAAGGGGGCAGGAGCATCAAATAGAGTAAAAATAGCCTCTTCAACAAATGGTTTTGGGAGATCTGGACAGCTACATGCAAAAAACAAAAAAGAAAGAAAGAAACTCAACCACCAAGTTATACCATACACCACAATAAACTCAAGATGGATAAAGACTTAAATATAAGTCATGATACCATAAAAATCCTAGAGGAGAACATAGGCAGGAAAATTTCAGATATCCCTTGCAGCAATATTTTCACCAATATGCCCCTTAGGGCAAGGGATATAAAGGAAAGAATAAACAAATGAGACTACATCAAATTAAAAAGCTTCTGCATGGCTAAAGAAAACATCAGCAAAATGAAAAGGCAACCAACCATATGGGAAAATATATTTGCCAATGATACTTCAGACAAGGGTTTGTTCTCCAGAATATATAGAGTTCACACGATTCCACACCAGGAAGATGAACAATCTAATTAAAAAATGGGCCAAGAACCTGAACAGACACTTCTCCAAGGGGGATATGCAGAGACCCCAGTGACATATGAAAGCATATTCAGCATTCTAGCCATCAGAGAGATGCAAATTAAAACCACAATGAGATATCACTTCACACTGGTCAGAATGGCCATCATAAACAAATCACCAAACAAGTGCCAGCGAGGTTGTGTAGAAAAAGGAACCCTAGTATACTGTTGGTGGGAATGCAGAGTGGTGCAGCCACTGTGGAAAACAGTGTGGAATTTCATGAAAAAACTAAAAATGGAACTGCCTTTTGACCCGGCAATCCACTGCTGGGATTATACCCGAAGAATCCTGAAACACCCAGTCAAAAGAACCTATATATCCCAATGTTCATACCAGTGTTATTTACAATAGCCAAGTGCTGGCAGCAGCCTAAGTGCCCATCAATAAATGGGTGGGTCAAAAAACAGTGGTACATTTACACAATGGAATACTGTGCAGCAGAAAGAAAGAAGGAACTCCTACCCTTCGGGACAGTATGGGTGGAAGTGGAGAACATTATGCTAAGGGAAATAAGCCAGGTGGTGAAAGACAAATACCATGTGATCTCACCTATAAGTGGAACCTAATCAGTAAAACAAACAAGTGAGCAAAATAGAACCAGACACATGGAAATAAAGAACAAACTGTCAGTGACCTGAGGGGAGTGGGAGGGGGGAGGAGGATAACAGGAGAATGAAGGGGAAGGGTCAAGTCAAGGTACATATATAAAGGACCCATGGTCAAAGACAACGGGGGTCGGGGGGAGGACTGAATGTGGGGTAGGGGTTGGGTAGCGCAGAGGAGAGTAATGGGGGAAAATGGGGACAACTGTAATCGAACAACAATAAAAAAGTTAAATAAAATTAATTTAAAGGAAAAAAATGTCATCTGCCATATGGTGTGTAAAGCCTTATTCAAGCAAATTTAACAGATAGGATCTTTTCTTCTCCCTGACCCTTCCTGTGATCTTGCTTGTGGGACTGAGTTTTCTTTGTTGTTTAATCAGTTCATGATTCATTTTATCACTTGAGCCAGAAACATGAGAAAATTCTGTTACCTATTTTTGGATAAGAAATTACTTAATAACTTAAAAGAATAAGTATTTATTATTTCATGGTTTCTGAGTAATCCAGGAGCAGCTTAACTGGCTGGTTCTGGCTTAACTGGGTGGTTCTGGCTCAGGATCTCTCACAAGGTTGCATTCTGCTGGGGCTGCAGGCATATTAGGGCTTGACCGGAGCTGGAAGATCACCCTCCAAACACATGTGCATGGCTGTTGACAGCCCTTGGATCCTCACTGATTGTGGGCTGGAGGTCTTGGCTTGTACCACATGTACCCTCCATAGACTCCCACTGTGTCCTCAATATGGCCGCTGTATTTTCCCCAGAGTAAGTGATGAAGAGAAAGAGAGAGAGAAGGAAAGCAAATCCTAAAGTGGAAGCCACAGATTTTTAAATAATCTAGTCTCAGAAGTGATATGTGCCATCTCATATTGGTCACATGGACTAACCCTGGTACAGAGTGCAAGGGTATTCCACATGGGTGTGAATATCTGGAGGCAGGGGTTATTGGGGACCAACTTGGAATTTGGCTAACTCAGAGAGGCCTTTTTTTCCTTTTCCCTCTCATTCAACAAATCACTAAGTCCTTCTGGTTCTTCCTCTGTAGTGTTTCTCGGATATTACTTCATCTTAAATCTGATTGTTTCTTTTGGGAAGAGGTATCGAAGCTGATGGAGGAAGTCTCAGGGACTGCATACTTAGGGGCACAGGTGGAATGCAGGTTAATGTGCTAGCATGACCTCCAACCCAACCTTATGGGAGATGGAGCAAAATATTGGTACGCCGGTATTTTGGGGAGGATTTGTTCCCTGTGTAGAGAAGGGGATACCTGTAACACCAGAATCACCATAGGGAAATGAGGTGCTGAGCACAACAGCGAGAGAGCACAGATACTTTTAAAAAAAATCTTGTATTTTTTCCATTACCATTTAGTCACCTTATACAACCCTCTGCCAGTAATCACCACACTGTTGTCCATGACCATGAGTCCTTTTTTCTTTTTGCTCCATCCTTCTATTCCTCACCCCTCACAAGTGCCATCTTTCTCTCCATCTATGAGTTTGTCCCCATTTGCCTTGTTAGTTCAGTTCATTCATTAGATTGCACATATGAGTGAAATCATATGGCATTTGTCTTTCTCTGACTGGCTTATTTCACTTAGCATAATGTTCTCCAGTTCCATCCATACTTGTCACAAAGGGTAAAATTTTCTTCTGTGTTACAGTTGAGTAGTATTCCATTGTGTAAGTGACCATAGTTGTTTCATCCATTCATTTGTTGGTGGACACTTTGTCTGTCTTCATGTCTTGGCGATTGTAAAAAATGCTGCAATGAACATAGAGGTGCTTATGTTCTTTTGAATTAGTGTTTTCGTTTCCTTTGGATATACTCCCAAAAGTGAGATCTGTGGGTCTCACTTTTTTGCAGATCCATTTTTAATTTTTTGAGGTATCTCCATACTGCTCTCAATAGTGGCTGCACACATCTGCATTCCCAGCAACAGTGCAAAAGGGTTCCCCTTTCTCCACATCCTCGCCAGCACTTGTTTGTTCATTTATTGATGATAGCCATTCTGATAGGTGTGAGATGTTATCTCATTGTGGTTTTAATTTGCATTTCTCCGATGATTAGTGATCGTGAACATCTTTTCAGGTGTCTATTAG
Source organism: Mormoops blainvillei (assembly GCA_004026545.1). NCBI lineage: Eukaryota > Metazoa > Chordata > Mammalia > Chiroptera > Mormoopidae > Mormoops > Mormoops blainvillei. Next base: position 1,766 of record PVJD01000804.1, on the reverse strand, counting down.
CCATCTGTATGTCCTCCTTGGAGAAGTGTTTATTCAGGTTCTTTGCCCATTTTTTTAATTGGGTTGTTTGTTTATTTGTTGTTTAGTTTTGTAAGTACTTTATAAATTTTGGATATTAAACTCTTATCGGTTGTGTAGGTGAATATGTTCTCCCATTCAGTAGGTTGTATTTTCATTTTGTTGATGATTTCCTTTGCTGTGCAAAAACTTTTTAGTTTGATGTAGTCCCATTTGTTTATTTTTTCTTTTGTTTCCCTTGCCTGGGGACATATATCTGATAAAATATTGCTACAAGCTAAAACCAAGATTTTGCTACCTATGTTTTCTTCTAGGATTTTTATGGTTTCTTGTCTAACATTTAAGTCCTTGATCCATTTTGAATTTATTCTTGTGTGTAATGTAAGAAGGTAGTCTAGTTTCATTTTTCTGCACGTATCTGTCCAATTTTCCCAACACCCTTTATTGAAAAACTGTCTTTAGCTCATTGTATGTGCTTGCTTCCTCTGTTGAATATTAATTGACTGTAAAGGTGTGGGTTTATTTCTGGGCTCTCTGTTCTGTTCTATTGATCTATGTGTCTGTTTTTATGCCAGTACCAGACTGTTTTGATTACTATGGCCTTGTAGTATAGTTATATATTAAGTAGCATGATTCCTCTAACTTTGTCCTTCTTTCTCAGGATCGCTGTTGCTATGTGGGACCTTCTGTGGTTCCATACAAGTTTTTGAAATATTTGTTCTAGTTCTGTGAAATATGTCAGTGGAACCTTGATAAGAATTGTGTTGACTCTAGATTGCTTTGTGTGGTATGGACCCTTTAATGTTGTTAATTCTTGCTATCCAGGAATACGGTATGCGCTTCCACTTATTTGTATCTTCTTCAATTTCATTCTTCAGTGTCTTATAATTTTCCTAGTACAGGTCTTTCGCTTCCTTGCTTAGGTTTATTCCTAGGCAGTTTATTCTTTTTGAAGCAATTGTGAATGATACTGTTTTCCTAATTTCCCTTTCTGTTAGTTCATTATTGACATATAAAAATGCAGCTGATTTCTGGATATTAATTTTGTATCCTGCTACTTTGCTGAATGTCTTTATCAGTTCTAGTAGTTTCTTGGTGGAATCTTTGGGGTGCTTGATGTACATTATGATGTCATCTGCAAATAAACACAGTTTTACTTCTACCTTTCCTATTTGGATGCCTTTTATTTCTTCTTCATGCCTGTTTGCTGCGGCTGTGACTTCCAGTGCTTTTTCCAGTTGAAAAAGAGAGGTGAAAGCAGACATCCCTGCCTTGTTCCCAATCTTAAGGGGAACACCTGTAGTTTTTGCCCATTGAGTACTATGCTGAAAGTGGGTTTGTCATATATGCCCTTTATTATGTTTAGGTATTTTTCCTCTATTCCCACTTTGCTGATAGTTTTTATCATAAATGGGTGCTGGATTTTATCAAAAGCTTTTTTGCATCTGTTAATGTGGTCATGTGGTTTTTATCCTTCATTTTATTTATGTGGCAAATCACATTTATTAATTTGCAAATGCTGTGCCAGCCTTCCATTCCCAGAATAAATTCCACTTGATCATGGTGTATGGTCTTTTTGATGCATTACATTTGGTTTGCTGATATTTTGTTTAGGGTTTTAGCATCTATGTTCATCAGGGATACCGGCCTATAATCAATCTATCTTTCTTTCTTTCTTTCTTTCTTTCTTTCTTTCTTTCTTTCTTTCTTTCTTTCTTTCTTTCTTTCTTTCTTTCTTTCTTTCTTTC